>JAULUF010000007.1:14595000-14607500 GCA_031834385.1 Semotilus atromaculatus | reverse complement strand
GTGTACTTGGCGCGTCAGCACACACGACGGCTGCAACTACAGTGTGGTCTCCCTAGTGGACCAACACGACAACCGTCTGGATTGAGCCGAGTAGGGGACATCTCTAGGGTCTTCAAGTGGGCACCTTCCGTCCTCAGTGTTTCGTCGACTAGCCCACGACACCTCAAGAGGGCTCGACAGTGACTCTGGCGTCCCAGAGTCACCCCCCTCCGTCCCCCACTCAACTCAGCCCAGCTTACTGACCTCTACATCCCTCCTGCTGCTGAGACCTAACCACAATCTCACTATCTCTCCGCAACCCAACCATACGCGCCAACCCGATTGATTAAGGCTGTCGAGCCCCACTGGTGCGTTAAAGCAGTTACAGTGGCAACGGTTCCGTATGGCATACCACCTAACGCAAAACACAATATCTACCCAACCACCCGTCATTCTATACTATACAACCTATACAAATTGTATAGTATACTATACAACCTATACTATACAACCTATACAAATAAACCAACAGACTCTTCAAGTTTTTCAAGAATTCTACGAAACCGTAGCGTGGCGGCCTGTACCTTGCCAGCTAGAATCTTTCCGTCTCAACCACAGCCAGTTGCTGCTCCTTTCTGCTGCTTCAGATAAGTTCTTTACTGTGCGACGCAACTCTTGGCCGCTGAATCCGACGTCCCTGAGGAACCGGGTTGTAGAGTGTGCCACAAAACCTCGACAACCCACTTCCACTGGATAAACCTGGACTCTCCATCCTCGCTGTTCTGCTTCAGTGGCCAAATGAGCATACCGCAGTTTCTTCCTCTCATATGCCTCATCTACAGCATCCTCCCATGGCACTGTCAACTCTATCAGTTGAACAATGCGTGCTGATCCAGACCACAAAACAATGTCTGGTCGTAGGTTAGTGGTGGCAATCTCAGGTGGAAAAATAAGCCGTTGATCAAGATCAGCCAGCATCTTCCAGTCCCTAGCAGCTTCCAGTTGTCCTGGCCGAGAATTGGTGTTAACACCTTTTCTTGGTGGTTGCTCGCCTGGGCGGAGGAATGTTGTCTTCTGCGTGTAATGTTTTGCTAGAACATGCGGCAACTTATTGGTCATACTACGCTTGCCTTCCAATGCTAAAGCCAAACATCTCAGTACTTGGTCATGGCGCCAAGTAAACCGACCTTGGCTAAGAGCCACCTTACATCCTGTCAAAATGTGCCTTAATGTGGCAGGTGATGAACACAAAGGACAAGAGGGATCCTCTCCTACCCAGAGGTTTAGGTTCTGCGGTGATGGGAGAACATCATATGTTGACCTAATAAGGAAACTGATCCTACTCTCTTCCATTGACCAAAGGTCTTGCCAGCCCATTTTGCGTTGTTCCACACTCTCCCATCTCATCCACTCTCCCTGCTTGGCCTGGGAAATGGCCTTTATACTCCTCATCCTCTCCTCCTGCTTTCGCACCTCGTTGACTACCAGCTTCCTCCTTTGAGCTGGGCCTGCCTTGTGCCATTTAGGAGGAGCTAACCTGAGCCCAAAACCCCCTCTTCCATGCTGTACCTGTCCCACGATATCCCCTATTTGAAGGTCAGCCTTTGCCTCTACTACAGATTTCTTTGCTGACCACTTTCTACCAGTTTTTAACACAGGGGCTGCCTCCCTTACACATTTGTCACGTGACTCTACTAATGTCATTTCCAGTCTGACCTTGGCACACTTAAACTCCTCGGTTAAAGCAGAGACTGGCAGCTGCAATATTCCTTTACTATAAAGTCCCACTCTGCTGAGGCAGCGTGGAACTCCCAACCATTTCCTGATGTATGAACTTATTAACGCTTCCAGCTTATCCACTGTTGTCAAAGAAACCTCGTACACAGTCAGTGGCCACAGCAACCTCGGCAGTAGACCAAACTGAAAGCACCAGAGTTTTAGTTTGCCTGGTAGAGCACAGCTGTTTATGCTCTTCAACCCTTCCACTGCTTGTTGTCTAACTTCTCCCACTCGAACTGTGTCCTTTAGATCTCCATCGTACCATCTCCCAAGACTTTTCACTGGCTTCTCAGAAACTGTTGGTATTGCCTCACCATTAATGAAGAATGTTTTATCTACTACCTTTCCTTTAACTATGGAGATGCTCCTTGATTTAGAGGGCTTAAATTGCATTCGTGCCCATTCAATATTATCTGTTAACTTCCCCAATAACCGATTAGTGCAGGCTACTGTTGTAGTCATGGTTGTCATGTCATCCATGTATGCTCTGATTGGTGGTAGTCGCAACCCAGAAGCCAAGCGCTCTCCTCCTACTACCCATCTTGATGCCCTAATGATTACTTCCATTGCCATGGTAAAAGCCAGTGGAGAAATTGTGCATCCTGCCATTATTCCAACCTCTAAGCATTGCCATGCAGTGCTGAATTTTGGAGTTGAGAAACTAAATTGCAAATCTCCAAAATAGGCTTTCACTAAATTTGTTATTGACATTGGTACTCTGAAAAAATCAAATGCTGCCCAAAGAAGCTCATGTGGCACTGAACCATATGCATTGGCCAAATCCAGGAATGTCACATGGAGCTCCTTCCTCTCCTTTTTAGCTGACTGAATTCGTTGCCAGATAACATTGATGTGTTCTAAGCATCCTGAGAACCCTGGAATGCCCGCTTTTTGAACTGAAGTGTCAATGAAGCCATTCTTTAATAGGTAGGTGGACAATCTCTGGGCAACAATGCTGAAGAAAATCTTACCTTCAACGTTTAATAGTGAAATAGGACGAAACTGACTGATGCTTGTAGCATCTTTTTCTTTAGGTATAAAGACTCCACCTGCTCTGCGCCATGCTCTAGGTACAACCTGTTTTTCCCATGCCACTTTTAACAATTTCCACAGAATTCGCAGAACTCCTGAAGCACTCTTGTACACTCTGTACGGAACTCCATTAGGCCCTGGAGATGATGAAGCCCTTGCCTTTCTCACAGCCTGCTCTACCTCTTTCCACTTAGGTGCACAGACCTCCATTTGGTATTCTGGTGGGTTGATAGGTGGTATGTCTGATGGAATTGACATATGCTCATGCCTTTTTGCATCTGTATGCGTTTCCTCCAAATATCTCTCTAGCTCAACTCTAGATGCTTTTAAAGTGCCATTCTTCTCACTGGTGAATAACTTCTTTACGAATTTGAATGGGTCTTTATAGAAATTAGCCCTCGCACGTTCCTTCTTTTTGTAACGTTTCCGTAGACGCTCAGCTCTGCGTAATGTTGCCAGCTTATCTTTTATGTCCCTTTGTAAGAGATTGAGTCCCTCCTTCTGACTTTGTTCTGCTCTTTTCCATTGCTTCCTCAACTGTCTCCTTTCTCTAACTAACCCTTCAATTTTCTGCTGCCGTCTAGACATTCCAGGAGCAGTTTGTACTTTTTCCTTCCTTTTTTCCACACCAAACCTCTCACTTCCATATGCGTAAATGATGTCCCCAAATTTATCCAGCTTCTTTTCAACTGTACCAGTTAATCTTTCCAATGCAAAGCATAGATCTGTGTTTACCGTATCCCATGCAGTTTTCTCACAAGCTCTTGGCCATCTAACTCCAGGCCTATGCCCGTTGAGGTTCTTTTCTCTCTTATGCTGGTTAGTCTGACCGGTTTCACAAGTATGAATATGTTCATCACTAACTGTGCAAGCCCTCCTCTCCTCTATGACAGGGGTGCTGATATCCTGCGAGCTGTGGTTTGCTTCCTGTCGCTGGATTTCATTCGACTGACTTGACTGACTTCGTAAGAAGTACTGATCAATGCGAGGCCCTTGTCCCTTCTCCCTCAAGCATTTCATTTTCCCTTGATGAACCTTCAAACCCCTGACCGTTGTCGCCTTGCTCCAGCCACAGACACAAACTTGGAGTTCAATGACTTTACTAACTGCAGATCTTGAACTAGTCTTACTCTCCATACTCATTTCCGTTTCCATTCCTAAGTCGTTAACCATGTTGTCCAACATCGAGTCATCTTCCGCCCCCGCTCTCGCAGACTCTAGGGGTATTTTTCTCTTTAATTTCTTAGAAGCCTTGGGCGGGTGTCTCCAGCATCCTGTAAACACGAAGCTGGATACTGCCGACAAGGGTAGCTAACCCTTACCAGCCCCATTGGGGTCTATTTCCTCCTGTCAGCTGTCTCTCCAGGCTGTCACAAGGTCTTTCCCTTGTTGCCAGCAGCACTATTCACCGCAGTCACTGGACGTATCCAGATCTTCATGATTTCCATTACACGAGAGTAGATGTTAAAACTTCATGCTGATTTGTACTCGGCTTTCGCCAAGATAAGCAACACTAAGACGTAGCTTTACAGTAAACTATGCTTCTCCATCCATTTACGCTTCTTTCCATATGAGGGTGTGACTCCCCTTCTGTCCGGCGTTAACGGCTGCAGTGTACTTGGCGCGTCAGCACACACGACGGCTGCAACTACAGTGTGGTCTCCCTAGTGGACCAACACGACAACCGTCTGGATTGAGCCGAGTAGGGGACATCTCTAGGGTCTTCAAGTGGGCACCTTCCGTCCTCAGTGTTTCGTCGACTAGCCCACGACACCTCAAGAGGGCTCGACAGTGACTCTGGCGTCCGAGAGTCACCCCCCTCCGTCCCCCACTCAACTCAGCCCAGCTTACTGACCTCTACATCCCTCCTGCTGCTGAGACCTAACCACAATCTCACTATCTCTCCGCAACCCAACCATACGCGCCAACCCGATTGATTAAGGCTGTCGAGCCCCACTGGTGCGTTAAAGCAGTTACAGTGGCAACGGTTCCGTATGGCATACCACCTAACGCAAAACACAATATCTACCCAACCACCCGTCATTCTATACTATACAACCTATACAAATTGTATAGTATACTATACAACCTATACTATACAACCTATACAAATAAACCAACAGACTCTTCAAGTTTTTCAAGAATTCTACGAAACCGTAGCGTGGCGGCCTGTACCTTGCCAGCTAGAATCTTTCCGTCTCAACCACAGCCAGTTGCTGCTCCTTTCTGCTGCTTCAGATAAGTTCTTTACTGTGCGACGCAACTCTTGGCCGCTGAATCCGACGTCCCTGAGGAACCGGGTTGTAGAGTGTGCCACAAAACCTCGACAACCCACTTCCACTGGATAAACCTGGACTCTCCATCCTCGCTGTTCTGCTTCAGTGGCCAAATGAGCATACCGCAGTTTCTTCCTCTCATATGCCTCATCTACAGCATCCTCCCATGGCACTGTCAACTCTATCAGTTGAACAATGCGTGCTGATCCAGACCACAAAACAATGTCTGGTCGTAGGTTAGTGGTGGCAATCTCAGGTGGAAAAATAAGCCGTTGATCAAGATCAGCCAGCATCTTCCAGTCCCTAGCAGCTTCCAGTTGTCCTGGCCGAGAATTGGTGTTAACACCTTTTCTTGGTGGTTGCTCGCCTGGGCGGAGGAATGTTGTCTTCTGCGTGTAATGTTTTGCTAGAACATGCGGCAACTTATTGGTCATACTACGCTTGCCTTCCAATGCTAAAGCCAAACATCTCAGTACTTGGTCATGGCGCCAAGTAAACCGACCTTGGCTAAGAGCCACCTTACATCCTGTCAAAATGTGCCTTAATGTGGCAGGTGATGAACACAAAGGACAAGAGGGATCCTCTCCTACCCAGAGGTTTAGGTTCTGCGGTGATGGGAGAACATCATATGTTGACCTAATAAGGAAACTGATCCTACTCTCTTCCATTGACCAAAGGTCTTGCCAGCCCATTTTGCGTTGTTCCACACTCTCCCATCTCATCCACTCTCCCTGCTTGGCCTGGGAAATGGCCTTTATACTCCTCATCCTCTCCTCCTGCTTTCGCACCTCGTTGACTACCAGCTTCCTCCTTTGAGCTGGGCCTGCCTTGTGCCATTTAGGAGGAGCTAACCTGAGCCCAAAACCCCCTCTTCCATGCTGTACCTGTCCCACGATATCCCCTATTTGAAGGTCAGCCTTTGCCTCTACTACAGATTTCTTTGCTGACCACTTTCTACCAGTTTTTAACACAGGGGCTGCCTCCCTTACACATTTGTCACGTGACTCTACTAATGTCATTTCCAGTCTGACCTTGGCACACTTAAACTCCTCGGTTAAAGCAGAGACTGGCAGCTGCAATATTCCTTTACTATAAAGTCCCACTCTGCTGAGGCAGCGTGGAACTCCCAACCATTTCCTGATGTATGAACTTATTAACGCTTCCAGCTTATCCACTGTTGTCAAAGAAACCTCGTACACAGTCAGTGGCCACAGCAACCTCGGCAGTAGACCAAACTGAAAGCACCAGAGTTTTAGTTTGCCTGGTAGAGCACAGCTGTTTATGCTCTTCAACCCTTCCACTGCTTGTTGTCTAACTTCTCCCACTCGAACTGTGTCCTTTAGATCTCCATCGTACCATCTCCCAAGACTTTTCACTGGCTTCTCAGAAACTGTTGGTATTGCCTCACCATTAATGAAGAATGTTTTATCTACTACCTTTCCTTTAACTATGGAGATGCTCCTTGATTTAGAGGGCTTAAATTGCATTCGTGCCCATTCAATATTATCTGTTAACTTCCCCAATAACCGATTAGTGCAGGCTACTGTTGTAGTCATGGTTGTCATGTCATCCATGTATGCTCTGATTGGTGGTAGTCGCAACCCAGAAGCCAAGCGCTCTCCTCCTACTACCCATCTTGATGCCCTAATGATTACTTCCATTGCCATGGTAAAAGCCAGTGGAGAAATTGTGCATCCTGCCATTATTCCAACCTCTAAGCATTGCCATGCAGTGCTGAATTTTGGAGTTGAGAAACTAAATTGCAAATCTCCAAAATAGGCTTTCACTAAATTTGTTATTGACATTGGTACTCTGAAAAAATCAAATGCTGCCCAAAGAAGCTCATGTGGCACTGAACCATATGCATTGGCCAAATCCAGGAATGTCACATGGAGCTCCTTCCTCTCCTTTTTAGCTGACTGAATTCGTTGCCAGATAACATTGATGTGTTCTAAGCATCCTGAGAACCCTGGAATGCCCGCTTTTTGAACTGAAGTGTCAATGAAGCCATTCTTTAATAGGTAGGTGGACAATCTCTGGGCAACAATGCTGAAGAAAATCTTACCTTCAACGTTTAATAGTGAAATAGGACGAAACTGACTGATGCTTGTAGCATCTTTTTCTTTAGGTATAAAGACTCCACCTGCTCTGCGCCATGCTCTAGGTACAACCTGTTTTTCCCATGCCACTTTTAACAATTTCCACAGAATTCGCAGAACTCCTGAAGCACTCTTGTACACTCTGTACGGAACTCCATTAGGCCCTGGAGATGATGAAGCCCTTGCCTTTCTCACAGCCTGCTCTACCTCTTTCCACTTAGGTGCACAGACCTCCATTTGGTATTCTGGTGGGTTGATAGGTGGTATGTCTGATGGAATTGACATATGCTCATGCCTTTTTGCATCTGTATGCGTTTCCTCCAAATATCTCTCTAGCTCAACTCTAGATGCTTTTAAAGTGCCATTCTTCTCACTGGTGAATAACTTCTTTACGAATTTGAATGGGTCTTTATAGAAATTAGCCCTCGCACGTTCCTTCTTTTTGTAACGTTTCCGTAGACGCTCAGCTCTGCGTAATGTTGCCAGCTTATCTTTTATGTCCCTTTGTAAGAGATTGAGTCCCTCCTTCTGACTTTGTTCTGCTCTTTTCCATTGCTTCCTCAACTGTCTCCTTTCTCTAACTAACCCTTCAATTTTCTGCTGCCGTCTAGACATTCCAGGAGCAGTTTGTACTTTTTCCTTCCTTTTTTCCACACCAAACCTCTCACTTCCATATGCGTAAATGATGTCCCCAAATTTATCCAGCTTCTTTTCAACTGTACCAGTTAATCTTTCCAATGCAAAGCATAGATCTGTGTTTACCGTATCCCATGCAGTTTTCTCACAAGCTCTTGGCCATCTAACTCCAGGCCTATGCCCGTTGAGGTTCTTTTCTCTCTTATGCTGGTTAGTCTGACCGGTTTCACAAGTATGAATATGTTCATCACTAACTGTGCAAGCCCTCCTCTCCTCTATGACAGGGGTGCTGATATCCTGCGAGCTGTGGTTTGCTTCCTGTCGCTGGATTTCATTCGACTGACTTGACTGACTTCGTAAGAAGTACTGATCAATGCGAGGCCCTTGTCCCTTCTCCCTCAAGCATTTCATTTTCCCTTGATGAACCTTCAAACCCCTGACCGTTGTCGCCTTGCTCCAGCCACAGACACAAACTTGGAGTTCAATGACTTTACTAACTGCAGATCTTGAACTAGTCTTACTCTCCATACTCATTTCCGTTTCCATTCCTAAGTCGTTAACCATGTTGTCCAACATCGAGTCATCTTCCGCCCCCGCTCTCGCAGACTCTAGGGGTATTTTTCTCTTTAATTTCTTAGAAGCCTTGGGCGGGTGTCTCCAGCATCCTGTAAACACGAAGCTGGATACTGCCGACAAGGGTAGCTAACCCTTACCAGCCCCATTGGGGTCTATTTCCTCCTGTCAGCTGTCTCTCCAGGCTGTCACAAGGTCTTTCCCTTGTTGCCAGCAGCACTATTCACCGCAGTCACTGGACGTATCCAGATCTTCATGATTTCCATTACACGAGAGTAGATGTTAAAACTTCATGCTGATTTGTACTCGGCTTTCGCCAAGATAAGCAACACTAAGACGTAGCTTTATATAGATTAGTTAGAAAGAAGGAAATATAGAGAAGTTAGAAAGAAAGAAAGATAGATTCGTTAGAAAGAAAAAGAAAGATAGATTAGTTAGAAAGAATGAAAGATAGATTAGTTAGAAAGAAAGAAAGATGGATTAGTTAGAAAGAAAGATAGAAAAAAAGATTAGTAAGAAAGAAAGATAGATTAGTTAGAAAGAAAAAAGAAAAAAGATTAGTTAAAGAAAGAAAGATAGATTAGTAAGAAAGGAAGGTTGATTGATTAGTAAGAAAGATAGAAAGATAGATAGATTAGTTAGAAAGAAAGAAAGAAAGAAAGGAAGAAAGTTAATTAAAAAGAAAGAAAGAAAGAAAGTTAATTAAAAAGACAGAAAGAAAGAGTAGTTAGAAAGAAAGAAAGAAAAAAGATTAGTAAGAAAGAAAGAAAGATAGATTAGTTAGAAAGAAAGAAAGATAGATTAGTTAGAAAGAAAGATAGATTAGTATGAGAAAGAAAGAGATTAGTAAGAAAGAAAGATTGATTAGTAAGAAAGATAGAAAGATAGATAGATTAGTTAGAAAGAAAGAAAGAAAAATGATTATTAAGAAAGAAAGATAGATTAGTTCGAAAGAAAGAAAGAAAAAAAGATTAGTAAGAAAGAAAGAAAGAAAAAAAGATTAGTAAGAAAGAAAGAAAGATAGATTAGTTAGAAAGAAAGAAAGACAGATAGATTAGTAAGAAAGAAAGAAAGATAGATTAGTTAGAAAGAAAGAAAGAAATGTTAGGAAAAAAGAAAGAATAGTTAGAAAGAAAGAAAGAAAGAAAGAAAGAAAGAAAGAAAGAAAGATGGATTAGTTAGAAAGAAAGATCAGAAAAGAAAGAAAAAAAGATCAGTTTGAAAGAAAGAAAGATTAGTTAGAAAGAAAGAAAGATTAGTTAGAAAGAAAGAACAATTTGAAAAAAATAAAGAAATAAAGAGTAGTTAGAAATAAAGAAAGATTAGTATGAAAAAAGAAAGAAAAGGAAAGTTAAAAAGAAAAGAAAGAATAGAAATAAAGAAATATAGATTAGTTAGAAAGAAAGAAAGATTAGTTCGAAATAAAGAAAGATTACTTTAAAAAAGAAAGAAAAGTAAAAAAAGAAAGAATAGTTAGAAAGAAAGAAAGAAAGAAAGAAAGAAAGAAAGAAAGAAAGATTGATAAGTAAGAAAGAAAGATTGAAGACAGGTAGATAGATAAAAAATTGTTTGAAGATAGATAGATATAGATAGAAGTTTGAAGATAGATAGATAGATAGATAGATAGATAGATAGATAGATAGATAGATAAAAATAGTTTGAAGATAGATAGATAGATAGACAGCCAGACACACACACACACACACACACACTCATGCACATACTCACAAATGCACACACACACACACACACACTAACTCGCTCACACACACACACACACACACTCGCTCACACACACACACACACACACACAAGCACATACACTCACAAATGCACACACACACGCTCACTAACTCTCTCACACACACATACACACACACACTCATGCACATACTCACAAATGCACACACACACACTAACTCGTTCACACACACACATACACACTCGCTCACACACACACACACACAAGCACATACACTCACAAATGCACACACACACACACACTCTAACTCGCTCTCACACACTCAATAACTCACTCACACACACACACACAAACTCGCTCACAGACTCACACACACTCACTAACTCTCTCACACACACACACACACACACACACATACACGCTCACTAACTCACACACACTCATGCACATACACTCACAAATGCACACTCACACACACACACACACTAACTCGCTCACACACACACACACTAACTCGCTCACACACACACACACATACACACACACACACTAACTCACACACTCATGCACATACTCACAAATGCACACACACACTAACTCGTTCACACACACACATACACACTCGCTCACACACACACACACACACACACACAAACTCGCTCACAGACTCACACACACTCACTAACTCTCTCTCTCACACACACACACACACGCACAGACATGCTCACTATCTCACACACGCACAGACATGCTCACTAACTCATACACACACACACACACACACACACACACTCATGCACATACTCACAAATGCACACACTCACACACCCACACACAAACTCGCTCACACACACACACTCAATTACATACACTCACAAATGCACACATTCACACACACACACTAACTCGCTCACACACACACACACTCACAAATACACACACTCACTTGCTCACACACACACACACACAGACTCACACACACTCACTAACTCACACACGCACAGACATGCTCACTAACTCACACACACACTAATTCTCTCACACACACACATACACACACAGACACACACACACACACACACACACACACATGCACATACACTCACAAATGCACACACTCACACTAACTCGCTCACACACACACTCAAGTTTACAGTGTTTAGAGTTTACAAGTGTATAAATTGATGAGTTTATAAGTGTACGAGTTTGGAGTTTATAATTTTAAATGAGTCTTAAGAGTTCAGTTTATAGTTTAAATGAGTCTAAGAGTTCAAAGTTTATTAATTTATGAGTTAATTAGTTTATAAGTGTGTTAATTCAAAGTTTATTAGTTTAAATGAGTCTCAATGGCTCATTTAGTATATAGAATGGCAGTTTGATTTAGTCTAGGGTTTCAAGGGATTTTGATTTGAATTTTTGACAGTTGGGGAGTTTGAAAATCTGAAAATTCCGCAATGTTAAGTCAATGGGAGTTTTTCCGAGTTTTGATCGCCATTTTTAGGAAAACCGTAAGTCCGATCAGTTTGAAAAGACAGAGCAACTAACTTCAGAATAGGTCAAAGGTCTGAGCCGAGTTTGGAGTATGTGGAGTTAACGGTCTAGGCCGCATTAAAGTCAACAGTTTTCTAAGAAGAATAATAATAATAACTAGAAAAAGTTCGTCGAGACAAACTTTAAGTTGGCTTGTGAAAGTTTGGACCAGAAAGTTTGAAGAAGTTTAAAGTAGTTTGAAGTTGAAAGTAGTTTGAAGTTGAAAGTAGTTTATAGTTTAAATTAGTTTTTAGTTTAAATTAGTTTAAAGTTTAACTTAGTTTAAAGTAGTTTAAAGTTTAACTTAGTTTAAAATTTAAAGTAGTTTAAAGTTTAAAGTAGTTTCTAGTTTAAAGTAGTTTAAAGTTTAACTTAATTTAAAATTTAAAGTAGTTTAAAGTTTAAAGTAGTTTCTAGTTTAAAGTAGTTTAAAGTTTAAAATAGTTTAAAGTAGTTTCTAGTTTAAAGTAGTTTAAAGTTTAAATTAGTTTAAAGTTTAAAATATTTAAAGTAGTTTCTAGTTTAAAGTAGTTTAAAGTTTAACTTAGTTTAAAGTTTAAAGTAGTTTAAAGTTTAAAATATTTTAAGGTAGTTTTTAGTTTAAAGTTTAACTTAGTTTAAAGTAGTTTAAAGTTTAACTTAGTTTAAAGTAGTTTAAAGTAGTTTCTAGTTTAAAGTAGTTTAAAGTTTAAAGTAGTTTAAAGTAGTTTCTAGTTTAATTTAGTTACTAGTTTAAAGTTTAACTTAGTTTAAAGTGTAAAATAGTTTAAAGTAATTTAAAGTCGCTAGGGTGTTTCTAGTGGGTTGCTAAGGTGTTATAGGTGGTTGCTAGGGTATTCTAAGGTATTTTGGGTGGCTGTGAGGGTGTTTTGGGTGGTTGCCAAGGTTTTCTAA
>JAULUF010000007.1:14575000-14590000 GCA_031834385.1 Semotilus atromaculatus | reverse complement strand
TTAGAAAGAAAAGATCAGAAAAGAAAGAAAAAAAGATCAGTTTGAAAGAAAGAAAGATTAGTTAGAAAGAAAGAAAGATTAGTTAGAAAGAAAGAACAATTTGAAAAAAATAAAGAAATAAAGAGTAGTTAGAAATAAAGAAAGATTAGTATGAAAAAAGAAAGAAAAGGAAAGTTAAAAAGAAAAGAAAGAATAGAAATAAAGAAATATAGATTAGTTAGAAAGAAAGAAAGATTAGTTCGAAATAAAGAAAGATTACTTTAAAAAAGAAAGAAAAGTAAAAAAAGAAAGAATAGTTAGAAAGAAAGAAAGAAAGAAAGAAAGAAAGAAAGAAAGAAAGAAAGAAAGAAAGAAAGAAAGAAAGATTGATTAGTAAGAAAGAAAGATTGAAGACAGGTAGATAGATAAAAAATTGTTTGAAGATAGATAGATATAGATAGAAGTTTGAAGATAGATAGATAGATAGATAGATAGATAGATAGATAGATAGATAGATAGATAGATAGATAGATACAAATAGTTTGAAGATAGATAGATAGATAGACTGCCAGACACACACACACACACACACTAACTCGCTCACACACACACACACACACACACACACACACACACACACGCTCACTAACTCACACACACTCATGCACATACACTCACAAATGCACACTCACACACACACACACTAACTCGCTCACACACACACTAACTCGCTCACACACACACACACGCTCACTAACTCTCTCACACACACATACACACACACACACACACACACACTAACTCACACACTCATGCACATACTCACAAATGCACACACACACACACACTAACTCGCTCACACACACACACACACACACACACACTCACTCACGCACATACACACACACTCTCTCTCACACACACACGCACATACACGCTCACTAACTCACACACACAGACACGATCACTAACTCGTCCACACACACACACTTTCTCTTTCATACACACACATACACGTTCACTAACACACACACACACACACACACACACACACACGCACATACTCACACACACACACACTAACTCGTTCACACACACACACTCTCTCTTTCACACACACACACACACACGCACAGACACGCTCACTAACACACACACACACACACACACACACTAACTCGTTCACACACACTCTTTCTCTTACACACACACACACGCACATACACGCTCACTAACACACACACTCAAGCACACACACAGACACACAGACACGCTCACTAACACACATACACACACACAAACACACACACACTAATTCGTTCACACACACACTCTCTCTTTCACACACACACACACAGACACGCTCACTAACACACACTAACTCGTTCACACACACACACTCTTTCTCTTACACACACACACACGCACAGACACGCTCACTAACACACACACACACACACACACACACACACACACTAACTCACACACTCATGCACATAGTCACAAATGCACACACACACACACACACACACACACAAACTCGTTCACACACACACATACACACTCGCTCACACACACACACACACACACACTCACAAATGCACACACACACACACTAACTCGCTCTCACACACTCAATAACTCACTCACACACACACACACACACACACAAACTCGCTCACAGACTCACACACACTCACTAACTCTCTCTCACACACACACACACACACACACGCTCACTAACTCACACACACTCATGCACATACACTCACACACACACACACTAACTCGCTCACACACACACTAACTCGCTCACACACACACACGCTCACTAACTCTCTCTCACACACACACATACACACACACACACTCATGCACATACACTCACACTCACAAATGCACACACAAACACAGACACGCTCTCTAACTCTCTCACACACATACACACACACACACACACTCATGCACATACACTCACACTCACAAATGCACACACTAACACACACACACACTCATGCACATACACTCACACTCACAAATGCACACACTAACACACACACACACACAGACACGCTCACTAACTCTCTCACACACACATACACACACACACACACTCATGCACATACTCACACTCACAAATGCACACACTAACACACACACACACACACAGACACGCTCACTAACTCTCTCACACACACACATACACACACACACACACACTAACTCACACACTCATGCACATACTCACAAATGCACACACACACACACACACTAACTCGCTCACACACACACACACACAAGCACATACACTCACAAATGCACACACACACACACACACACACACTAACTCACTCTCACACACACACACACAAACTCGCTCACAGACTCACACACACTCACTAACTCTCTCACACACACACGCACAGACATGCTCACTATCTCACACACGCACAGACATGCTCACTAACTCACACACACACACACACACACACTCATGCACATACTCACAAATGCACACACACACACACACCCACAAACAAACTCGCTCACACACACACACTCAATTACATACACTCACAAATGCACACGTTCACACACACACACTAACTCGCTCACACACACACACACTCACAAATACACACACTCACTTGCTCACACACACACACACACACAGACTCACACACACTCACTAACTCACACACGCACAGACATGCTCACTAACTCACACACACACTAATTCTCTCACACACACACATACACACACAGACACACACACACACACTCAAGTTTACAGTGTTTAGAGTTTACAAGTGTATAAATTGATGAGTTTATAAGTGTACGAGTTTAGAGTTTATAAGTTTAAATGAGTCTTAAGAGTTCAGTTTATAGTTTAAATGAGTCTAAGAGTTCAAAGTTTATTAATTTATGAGTTAATTAGTTTATAAGTGTGTTAATTCAAAGTTTATTAGTTTAAATGAGTCTCAATGGCTCATTTAGTATATAGAATGGCAGTTTGATTTAGTCTAGGGTTTCAAGGGATTTTGATTTGAATTTTTGACAGTTGGGGAGTTTGAAAATCTGAAAATTCCGCAATGTTAAGTCAATGGGAGTTTTTCCGAGTTTTGATCGTCATTTTTAGGAAAACCGTAAGTCCGATCAGTTTGAAAAGACAGAGCAACTAACTTCAGAATAGGTCAAAGGTCTGAGCCGAGTTTGGAGTATGTAGAGTTAACGGTCTAGGCCGCATTAAAGTCAACAGTTTTCTAAGAAGAATAATAATAATAATAATAATAATAATAATAATAATAAGTTTAAATAGGATTTCAGTAAGTTGGCTCTCACAAGCCAACTTAATAAGTTTAAATAGGATTTCAGTAAGTTGGCTCTCCAAGCCAACTTAATAATAATAATAATAATAATAATAAGTTTAAATAGGATTTCAGTAAGTTGGCTCTCACAAGCCAACTTAATAATAATAACTAGAAAAAGTTCGTCGAGACAAACTTTAAGTTGGCTTGTGAAAGTTTGGACCAATAAGTTTAAAGAAGTTTAAAGTTTAAATTAGTTTAAAGTTAAATTAGTTTATAGTTTAGTAAGAAAGAAAGAAAGATAGAACGATAGACAGATTAGTTAGAAAGAAAGAAAGAACGATAATTAAAAAGAAAGAAAGAATGAAAGATTATTTAGAAAGATTAGTTAGAAAGATAAATTAGTTTGAAAGATAGAACGATAGACAGATTAGTTAGAACGAAAGAAAGAACGATAATTAAAAAGAAAGAAAGAATGAAAGATTAGTTAGAAAGATTAGTTAGAAAGATAAATTAGTTTGAAAGATAGATTAGTTTGAAAGAAAGGAATCGATTAGTTAGAAAAGAAGAAAGTAAAAAGAAAGAAAGATTAGTTAGAAAGAAAGAAAGAAAGAAAGATTAGTTAGAAAGAAAGAAAGAAAGAAAGAAAGATTAGTTAGAAAGACAGAAAGATAGATAAGTCAGAAAGAAAGAAAGAAAGATTAGTTAGAAAGAAAAAGAAAGATAATTTAGTTAGAAAGATAGATAAATTAGAAAGAAAGAAAGAAAGAAAGAAAGAAAGAAAGATTAGTTAGAAAGAAAGAAAGAAAGAAAGATAGTTTAGTTAGAAAGAAAGAAAGATAGATTAGTTAGAAAGAAAGAAAGATATATAGATTAGTTAGAAAGAATGAAAGATAGATTAGTTAGAAAGAAAGAAAGATGGATTAGTTAGAAAGAAAGATAGAAAGAAAGATAGAAAAAAAGATTAGTAAGAAAGAAAGATTGATTGATTAGTAAGAAAGATAGATTGATTGATTAGTAAGAAAGATAGAAAGATAGATAGATTAGTTAGAAAGAAAGAAAGAAAGAAAGGAAGGAAGAAAGTTAATTAAAAAGAAAGAAAGAAAGTTAATTAAAAAGACAGAAAGAAAGAGTAGTTAGAAAGAAAGAAAGAAAAAAGATTAGTAAGAAAGAAAGAAAGATAGATTAGTTAGAAAGAAAGAAAGATAGATTAGTTAGAAAGAAAGATAGATTAGTATGAGAAAGAAAGAGATTAGTAAGAAAGAAAGATTGATTAGTAAGAAAGATAGAAAGATAGATAGATTAGTTAGAAAGAAAGAAAGAAAAATGATTATTAAGAAAGAAAGATAGATTAGTTCGAAAGAAAGAAAGAAAAAAAGATTAGTAAGAAAGAAAGAAAGAAAAAAAGATTAGTAAGAAAGAAAGAAAGATAGATTAGTTAGAAAGAAAGAAAGACAGACAGATAGATTAGTAAGAAAGAAAGAAAGATAGATTAGTTAGAAAGAAAGAAAGAAATGTTAGGAAAAAAGAAAGAATAGAAAGAAAGAAAGAAAGAAAGAAAGAAAGAAAGAAAGAAAGAAAGAAAGAAAGAAAGAAAGAAAGATGGATTAGTTAGGAAAAAAGATCAGAAAAGAAAGAAAAAAAGATCAGTTTGAAAGAAAGAAAGATTAGTTAGAAAGAAAGAAAGATTAGTTAGAAAGAAAGAACAATTTGAAAAAAAATAAAGAAATAAAGAGTAGTTAGAAATAAAGAAAGATTAGTATGAAAAAAGAAAGAAAAGGAAAGTTAAAAAGAAAAGAAAGAATAGAAATAAAGAAATATAGATTAGTTAGAAAGAAAGAAAGATTAGTTCGAAATAAAGAAAGATTACTTTAAAAAAGAAAGAAAAGTAAAAAAAGAAAGAATAGTTAGAAAGAAAGAAAGAAAGAAAGAAAGAAAGAAAGAAAGAAAGAAAGAAAGAAAGAAAGAAAGATTGATTAGTAAGAAAGAAAGATTGAAGACAGGTAGATAGATAAAAAATTGTTTGAAGATAGATAGATATAGATAGAAGTTTGAAGATAGATAGATGGATAGATAGATAGATAGATAGATAGATAGATAGATAGATAGATAGATAGATAGATAGATAGATAGATAGATAGATAGATAAAAATAGTTTGAAGATAGATAGATAGATAGACTGCCAGACACACACACACACACACACTAACTCGCTCACACACACACACGCTCACTAACTCACACACACTCATGCACATACACTCACAAATGCACACTCTCACACACACACACTAACTCGCTCACACACACACTAACTCGCTCACACACACACACACGCTCACTAACTCTCTCACACACACATACACACACACACACACACACACTAACTCACACACTCATGCACATACTCACAAATGCACACACACACACACACACTAACTCGCTCACACACACACACTCGCTCACACACACACACACACACACACACAAGCACATACACTCACAAATGCACACACACACGCTCACTAACTCTCTCACACACACATACACACACACACACTCATGCACATACACTCACACTCACAAATGCACACACTAACACACACACACACACACACATGCACATACTCACAAATGCACACACACACACTAACTCGTTCACACACACACATACACACTCGCTCACACACACACACACACACACACAAGCACATACACTCACAAATGCACACACACACACACACACTAACTCGCTCTCACACACTCAATAACTCACTCACACACACACACACAAACTCGCTCACAGACTCACACACACTCACTAACTCTCTCACACACACACACACACACACACACACACACGCTAACTAACTCACACACACTCATGCACATACACTCACAAATGCACACTCACACACACACACACACTAACTCGCTCACACACACACACACACTAACTCGCTCACACACACACATACACACACACACACTAACTCACACACTCATGCACATACTCACAAATGCACACACACACTAACTCGTTCACACACACACATACACACTCGCTCACACACACACACACACACAAGCACATACACTCACAAATGCACACACACACACACTAACTCGCTCTCACACACTCAATAACTCACTCACACACACACACACACACACAAACTCGCTCATATACTCACACACACTCACTAACTCTCTCTCACACACACACACACACACGCTCACTAACTCACACACACTCATGCACATACACTCACAAATGCACACTCACACACACACTAACTCGCTCACACACACACACACACTAACTCGCTCACACACACACACGCTCACTAACTCTCTCACACACACACACATACACACACACACACGCACATACACTCACACTCACAAATGCACACACTAACACACACACACTCATGCACATACACTCACACTCACAAATGCACACACTAACACACACACACACAGACACGCTCACTAACTCTCTCACACACACACATACACACACACACACACTAACTCACACACTCATGCACATACTCACAAATGCACACACACACACACTAACTCGTTCACACACACGCATACACACTCGCTCACACACACACACACACACACAAGCACATACACTCACAAATGCACACACACACACACACACACACACACACTAACTCACTCTCACACACTCAATAACTCACTCACACACACACACACACACACACACACATACACGCTCACTAACTCACACACACTCATGCACATACACTCACAAATGCACACTCACACACACACACACACTAACTCGCTCACACACACACTAACTCGCTCACACACACACACGCTCACTAACTCTCTCACACACACATACACACACACACACACACACACACACACACACTAACTCACACACTCATGCACACTCACAAATGCACACACACACACACACACTAACTCGCTCACACACACACACATACACACTCGCTCACACACACACACACACACAAGCACATACACTCACACGCTCACTAACTCTCTCACACACACACACACTCATGCACATACACTCACACTCACAAATGCACACACTAACACACACACACACACACACACACACACACACACACAGACACGCTCACTAACTCTCTCACACACACACATACACACACACACACTAACTCACACACTCATGCACATACTCACAAATGCACACACACACACACAAACTCGTTCACACACACACATACACACTCGCTCACACACACACACACACACACACACACACAAGCACATACACTCACAAATGCACACACACACACACACACACACACACACACACTAACTCGCTCTCACACACTCAATAACTCACTCACACACACACACACACACACACACACAAACTCGCTCACAGACTCACACACACTCACTAACTCTCTCACACACACACACACACACACGCTCACTAACTCACACACACTCATGCACATACACTCACAAATGCACACACTCACACACACACACTAACTCGCTCACACACACACTAACTCGCTCACACACACACACGCTCACTAACTCTCTCACACACACACACACACACACACACACTCATGCACATACACTCACACTCACAAATGCACACACTAACACACACACACACAGACACACTCACTAACTCTCTCACACACACATACACACACACACACACACTCATGCACATACACTCACACTCACAAATGCACACACTAACACACACACACTCATGCACATACACTCACACTCACAAATGCACACACTAACACACACACACACAGACACGCTCACTAACTCTCTCACACACACATACACACACACACACACACTCATGCACATACACTCACACTCACAAATGCACACACTAACACACACACACACACAGACACGCTCACTAACTCTCTCACACACACATATACAGACACACACACTACCTCACACACTCATGCACATACTCACAAATGCACACACACACACACACACACACACACACACACACTAACTCGTTCACACACACACATACACACTCGCTCACACACACACACACACGCACATACACTCACAAATGCACACACACACACACACTAACTCACTCTCACACACTCAATAACTCACTCACACACACACACACACACACAAACTCGCTCACAGACTCACACACACTCACTAACTCTCTCTCACACACACACACACACACGCACAGACATGCTCACTATCTCACACACGCACAGACATGCTCACTAACTCATACACACACACACACACACACACTCATGCACATACTCACAAATGCACACACTCACACACCCACACACAAACTCGCTCACACACACACACACTCAATTACATACACTCACAAATGCACACATTCACACACACACACACTAACTCGCTCACACACACACACACTCACAAATACACACACTCACTTGCTCACACACACACACACACAGACTCACACACACTCACTAACTCACACACGCACAGACATGCTCACTAACTCACACACACACTAATTCTCTCACACACACACATACACACACAGACACACACACACACACACACAGACACACACACACACACACACACACACACACACTCATGCACATACACTCACAAATGCACACACTCACACTAACTCGCTCACACACACACTCAAGTTTACAGTGTTTAGAGTTTACAAGTGTATAAATTGATGAGTTTATAAGTGTACGAGTTTGGAGTTTATAATTTTAAATGAGTCTTAAGAGTTCAGTTTATAGTTTAAATGAGTCTAAGAGTTCAAAGTTTATTAATTTATGAGTTAATTAGTTTATAAGTGTGTTAATTCAAAGTTTATTAGTTTAAATGAGTCTCAATGGCTCATTTAGTATATAGAATGGCAGTTTGATTTAGTCTAGGGTTTCAAGGGATTTTGATTTGAATTTTTGACAGTTGGGGAGTTTGAAAATCTGAAAATTCCGCAATGTTAAGTCAATGGGAGTTTTTCCGAGTTTTGATCGCCATTTTTAGGAAAACCGTAAGTCCGATCAGTTTGAAAAGACAGAGCAACTAACTTCAGAATAGGTCAAAGGTCTGAGCCGAGTTTGGAGTATGTGGAGTTAACGGTCTAGGCCGCATTAAAGTCAACAGTTTTCTAAGAAGAATAATAATAATAACTAGAAAAAGTTCGTCGAGACAAACTTTAAGTTGGCTTGTGAAAGTTTGGACCAATAAGTTTAAAGAAGTTTAAAGTTTAAATTAGTTTAAAGTTAAATTAGTTTATAGTTTAGTAAGAAAGAAAGAAAGATAGAACGATAGACAGATTAGTTAGAAAGAAAGAAAGAACGATAATTAAAAAGAAAGAAAGAATGAAAGATTATTTAGAAAGATTAGTTAGAAAGATAAATTAGTTTGAAAGATAGAACGATAGACAGATTAGTTAGAACGAAAGAAAGAACGATAATTAAAAAGAAAGAAAGAATGAAAGATTAGTTAGAAAGATTAGTTAGAAAGATAAATTAGTTTGAAAGATAGATTAGTTTGAAAGAAAGGAATCGATTAGTTAGAAAAGAAGAAAGTAAAAAGAAAGAAAGATTAGTTAGAAAGAAAGAAAGAAAGAAAGATTAGTTAGAAAGAAAGAAAGAAAGAAAGAAAGATTAGTTAGAAAGACAGAAAGATAGATAAGTCAGAAAGAAAGAAAGAAAGATTAGTTAGAAAGAAAAAGAAAGATAATTTAGTTAGAAAGATAGATAAATTAGAAAGAAAGAAAGAAAGAAAGAAAGAAAGAAAGATTAGTTAGAAAGAAAGAAAGAAAGAAAGATAGTTTAGTTAGAAAGAAAGAAAGATAGATTAGTTAGAAAGAAAGAAAGATATATAGATTAGTTAGAAAGAATGAAAGATAGATTAGTTAGAAAGAAAGAAAGATGGATTAGTTAGAAAGAAAGATAGAAAGAAAGATAGAAAAAAAGATTAGTAAGAAAGAAAGATTGATTGATTAGTAAGAAAGATAGATTGATTGATTAGTAAGAAAGATAGAAAGATAGATAGATTAGTTAGAAAGAAAGAAAGAAAGAAAGGAAGGAAGAAAGTTAATTAAAAAGAAAGAAAGAAAGTTAATTAAAAAGACAGAAAGAAAGAGTAGTTAGAAAGAAAGAAAGAAAAAAGATTAGTAAGAAAGAAAGAAAGATAGATTAGTTAGAAAGAAAGAAAGATAGATTAGTTAGAAAGAAAGATAGATTAGTATGAGAAAGAAAGAGATTAGTAAGAAAGAAAGATTGATTAGTAAGAAAGATAGATAGATTAGTTAGAAAGAAAGAAAGAAAAATGATTATTAAGAAAGAAAGATAGATTAGTTCGAAAGAAAGAAAGAAAAAAAGATTAGTAAGAAAGAAAGAAAGAAAAAAAGATTAGTAAGAAAGAAAGAAAGATAGATTAGTTAGAAAGAAAGAAAGACAGACAGATAGATTAGTAAGAAAGAAAGAAAGATAGATTAGTTAGAAAGAAAGAAAGAAATGTTAGGAAAAAAGAAAGAATAGAAAGAAAGAAAGAAAGAAAGAAAGAAAGAAAGAAAGAAAGAAAGAAAGAAAGAAAGATGGATTAGTTAGGAAAAAAGATCAGAAAAGAAAGAAAAAAAGATCAGTTTGAAAGAAAGAAAGATTAGTTAGAAAGAAAGAAAGATTAGTTAGAAAGAAAGAACAATTTGAAAAAAAATAAAGAAATAAAGAGTAGTTAGAAATAAAGAAAGATTAGTATGAAAAAAGAAAGAAAAGGAAAGTTAAAAAGAAAAGAAAGAATAGAAATAAAGAAATATAGATTAGTTAGAAAGAAAGAAAGATTAGTTCGAAATAAAGAAAGATTACTTTAAAAAAGAAAGAAAAGTAAAAAAAGAAAGAATAGTTAGAAAGAAAGAAAGAAAGAAAGAAAGAAAGAAAGAAAGAAAGAAAGAAAGAAAGAAAGAAAGATTGATTAGTAAGAAAGAAAGATTGAAGACAGGTAGATAGATAAAAAATTGTTTGAAGATAGATAGATATAGATAGAAGTTTGAAGATAGATAGATGGATAGATAGATAGATAGATAGATAGATAGATAGATAGATAGATAGATAGATAGATAGATAGATAGATAGATAGATAGATAGATAGATAGATAGATAGATAGATAGATAAAAATAGTTTGAAGATAGATAGATAGATAGACTGCCAGACACACACACACACACACACTAACTCGCTCACACACACACACGCTCACTAACTCACACACACTCATGCACATACACTCACAAATGCACACTCTCACACACACACACTAACTCGCTCACACACACACTAACTCGCTCACACACACACACACGCTCACTAACTCTCTCACACACACATACACACACACACACACACACACTAACTCACACACTCATGCACATACTCACAAATGCACACACACACACACACACTAACTCGCTCACACACACACACTCGCTCACACACACACACACACACACACACAAGCACATACACTCACAAATGCACACACACACGCTCACTAACTCTCTCACACACACATACACACACACACACTCATGCACATACACTCACACTCACAAATGCACACACTAACACACACACACACACACACATGCACATACTCACAAATGCACACACACACACTAACTCGTTCACACACACACATACACACTCGCTCACACACACACACACACACACACAAGCACATACACTCACAAATGCACACACACACACACACACTAACTCGCTCTCACACACTCAATAACTCACTCACACACACACACACAAACTCGCTCACAGACTCACACACACTCACTAACTCTCTCACACACACACACACACACACACACACACACGCTAACTAACTCACACACACTCATGCACATACACTCACAAATGCACACTCACACACACACACACACTAACTCGCTCACACACACACACACACTAACTCGCTCACACACACACATACACACACACACACTAACTCACACACTCATGCACATACTCACAAATGCACACACACACTAACTCGTTCACACACACACATACACACTCGCTCACACACACACACACACACAAGCACATACACTCACAAATGCACACACACACACACTAACTCGCTCTCACACACTCAATAACTCACTCACACACACACACACACACACACAAACTCGCTCATATACTCACACACACTCACTAACTCTCTCTCACACACACACACACACACGCTCACTAACTCACACACACTCATGCACATACACTCACAAATGCACACTCACACACACACTAACTCGCTCACACACACACACACACTAACTCGCTCACACACACACACGCTCACTAACTCTCTCACACACACACACATACACACACACACACGCACATACACTCACACTCACAAATGCACACACTAACACACACACACTCATGCACATACACTCACACTCACAAATGCACACACTAACACACACACACACAGACACGCTCACTAACTCTCTCACACACACACATACACACACACACACACTAACTCACACACTCATGCACATACTCACAAATGCACACACACACACACACTAACTCGTTCACACACACGCATACACACTCGCTCACACACACACACACACACACAAGCACATACACTCACAAATGCACACACACACACACACACACACACACACTAACTCACTCTCACACACTCAATAACTCACTCACACACACACACACACACACACACACATACACGCTCACTAACTCACACACACTCATGCACATACACTCACAAATGCACACTCACACACACACACACACTAACTCGCTCACACACACACTAACTCGCTCACACACACACACGCTCACTAACTCTCTCACACACACATACACACACACACACACACACACACACACACTAACTCACACACTCATGCACACTCACAAATGCACACACACACACACACACTAACTCGCTCACACACACACACATACACACTCGCTCACACACACACACACACACAAGCACATACACTCACACGCTCACTAACTCTCTCACACACACACACACTCATGCACATACACTCACACTCACAAATGCACACACTAACACACACACACACACACACACACACACACACACACAGACACGCTCACTAACTCTCTCACACACACACATACACACACACACACTAACTCACACACTCATGCACATACTCACAAATGCACACACACACACACAAACTCGTTCACACACACACATACACACTCGCTCACACACACACACACACACACACACACACAAGCACATACACTCACAAATGCACACACACACACACACACACACACACACACACACACTAACTCGCTCTCACACACTCAATAACTCACTCACACACACACACACACACACACACACAAACTCGCTCACAGACTCACACACACTCACTAACTCTCTCACACACACACACACACACACGCTCACTAACTCACACACACTCATGCACATACACTCACAAATGCACACACTCACACACACACACTAACTCGCTCACACACACACTAACTCGCTCACACACACACACGCTCACTAACTCTCTCACACACACACACACACACACACACACTCATGCACATACACTCACACTCACAAATGCACACACTAACACACACACACACAGACACACTCACTAACTCTCTCACACACACATACACACACACACACACACTCATGCACATACACTCACACTCACAAATGCACACACTAACACACACACACTCATGCACATACACTCACACTCACAAATGCACACACTAACACACACACACACAGACACGCTCACTAACTCTCTCACACACACATACACACACACACACACACTCATGCACATACACTCACACTCACAAATGCACACACTAACACACACACACACACAGACACGCTCACTAACTCTCTCACACACACATATACAGACACACACACTACCTCACACACTCATGCACATACTCACAAATGCACACACACACACACACACACACACACACACACACTAACTCGTTCACACACACACATACACACTCGCTCACACACACACACACACGCACATACACTCACAAATGCACACACACACACACACTAACTCACTCTCACACACTCAATAACTCACTCACACACACACACACACACACAAACTCGCTCACAGACTCACACACACTCACTAACTCTCTCTCACACACACACACACACACGCACAGACATGCTCACTATCTCACACACGCACAGACATGCTCACTAACTCATACACACACACACACACACACACTCATGCACATACTCACAAATGCACACACTCACACACCCACACACAAACTCGCTCACACACACACACACTCAATTACATACACTCACAAATGCACACATTCACACACACACACACTAACTCGCTCACACACACACACACTCACAAATACACACACTCACTTGCTCACACACACACACACACAGACTCACACACACTCACTAACTCACACACGCACAGACATGCTCACTAACTCACACACACACTAATTCTCTCACACACACACATACACACACAGACACACACACACACACACACACAGACACACACACACACACACACACACACACACACTCATGCACATACACTCA
>JAULUF010000007.1:14562500-14570000 GCA_031834385.1 Semotilus atromaculatus | reverse complement strand
AAGAAAGAAAGATAGATTAGTAAGAAAGAAAGATTGATTAGTAAGAAAGAAAGAAAGATAGATTAGTTAGAAAGAAAGAAAGAAAGATAGATTAGTAAGAAAGAATGAAAGAAAGAAAAAAAGATTAGTAAGAAAGAAAGAAAGAAAAAAAGATTGGTAAGAAAGAAAAAAAGATTAGTAAGAAAGAAAGATAGATTAGTAAGAAAGAAAGAAAGATATATTAGTAAGAAAGAAAGATTGATTAGTAAGAAAGAAATGAAGATAGATTAGTTAGAAAGAAAGAAAGAAAGATAGATTAGTAAGAAAGAATGAAAGAAAGAAAAAAAGATTAGTAAGAAAGAAAGAAAGAAAAAAAGATTGGTAAGAAAGAAAAAAAGATTAGTAAGAAAGAAAGATAGATTAGTAAGAAAGAAAGAAAGATAGATTAGTAAGAAAGAAAGAAAGAGAGATTAGTAAGAAAGAAAGATTGATTAGTAAGAAAGAAAGAAAGACAGATTAGTTAGAAAGAAAGAAAGAAAAAAAGATTAGTAAGACAGAAAGAAAGATAGATTAGTTAGAAAGAAAGAAAGAAAAAAAGATTAGTAAGAAAGAAAAAAAGATTAGTAAGAAAGAAAGATAGATTAGTTAGAAAGAATGAAAGAAAGATAGATTAGTAAAAAAGAAAGATAGATTAGTAAGAAAGAAAGAAAGAAAAAAAATAGTAAGAAAGAAAGAAAGATAGATTAGTTAGAAAGAAAGAAAGAAAAAAAGATTAGTAAGAAAGAAAGATAGATTAGTTAGTAAGAAAGAAAGAAAGAAAGAAAATAAGATTAGTAAGAAAGAAAGATAGATTAGTTAGAAAGAATGAAAGAAAGATAGATTAGTAAGAAAGTAAGAAAGATAGATTAGTAAGAAAGAAAGAAAGAAAGAAAAAAGATTAGTAAGAAAGAAAGAAAGATAGATTATTTAGAAAGAAAGAAAATAAATTAGTAAGAAAGAAAGAAAGATAGATTAGTTAGAAAGAAAGAAAGAAAGATAGATTAGTAAGAAAGAAAGAAAGAAAAAAAGATTAGTAAGAAAGAAAGAAAGAAAAAAAAATTGTAAGAAAGAAAGAAAGAAAAAAAAATTAGTAAGAAAGAAAGAAAGAAAAAAAGATTAGTAAGAAAGATTTCTTTCCTGTGTGTGTGTGGGTGTATTCAAGCACATACACACACACACACAGACACGCTCACTAACACACAAACACACACACACACACACACACACACGCTCACTAACACACACGCACACACACACACACACTCACTCACGCACATACACACACACTCTTTCTCTCACACACACACGCACATACACGCTCACTAACTCACACACACAGACACGATCACTAACTCGTCCACACACACACACACACACTTTCTCTTTCATACACACACATACACGTTCACTAACACACACACACACACACACACGCACATACTCACACACACACACACACTAACTCGTTCACACACACACTCTCTCTTTCACACACACACACACACACACACGCACAGACACGCTCACTAACACACACACACACACACACACACACACACACACACACTATTTCTCTTACACACACACACACGCACACACGCTCACTAACTCTCTCACACACACACATACACACACACACACTAACTCACACACTCATGCACATACTCACAAATGCACACACACACACACACACACTAACTCGTTCACACACACATACACACTCGCTCACACACACACACACACACACACACACACAAGCACATACACTCACAAATGCACACACACACACACACACACACACACACATACATACACGCTCACTAACTCACACACACTCATGCACATACACTCACAAATGCACACACACACACACACACACACACACACTAACTCGTTCACACACACACATACACACTCGCTCACACACACACACACACACACACACACACTCACAAATGCACACACACACACACACTAACTCGCTCTCACACACTCAATAACTCACTCACACACACACTCACACACACACAAACTCGCTCACAGACTCACACACACTCACTAACTCTCTCTCACACACACACACACACACACACGCTCACTAACTCACACACACTCATGCACATACACTCACACACACACACACACACTAACTCGCTCACACACACACTAACTCGCTCACACACACACACGCTCACTAACTCTCTCACACACACACACATACACACACACACACACACACTCATGCACATACACTCACACTCACAAATGCACACACAAACACACACACACACAGACACGCTCACTAACTCTCTCACACACATACACACACACTCATGCACATACACTCACACTCACAAATGCACACACTAACACACACACACACTCTTGCACATACACTCACACTGACAAATGCACACACTAACACACACACACACAGACACGCTCACTAACTCTCTCACACACACATACACACACACACACACTCATGCACATACACTCACACTCACAAATGCACACACTAACACACACACACACAGACACGCTCACTAACTCTCTCACACACACATACACACACACACACACTCATGCACATACACTCACACTCACAAATGCACACACTAACACACACACACACAGACACGCTCACTAACTCTCTCACACACACACATACACACACACACACACACACACTAACTCACACACTCATGCACATACTCACAAATGCACACACACACTAGGGTGTTGCTAGGGTGTTCTGAGGTATTTTGGGTGGTTGCTATGGTGTTGCTAGGGTGTTCTAAGGTATTTTGGGTGGTTGCTAGGGTGTTCTAAGGTATTTTGTGTGGTTGCTATGGTGTTGCTAGGGTGTTCTATGGTATTTTGGTTGGTTGCTATGGTGTTGCTAGGGTGTTCTAAGGTATTTTGGTATACACACACACACTAACTCGTTTACACACACACTTTCTCTTTCACACACACGCACAGACACGCTCACTAACTCACACATACACACTCACGCACACACACTCACTCACACACACACACACTCTTTCTCTCACACACACACAGTCACACACACAGACTCACTCGCTCACACACTCACTCACTTACACACTCAGAGTTTATATGAGTTTAGAGTTTATAAGTTTTAATGAAGTAAATTTAGTCATTTGAAGTTCAAATTAGTTTAAAGTTTAAATTAGTTTAAAGTTTAAATTAGTTTGAAGATAAGAAAGAAAGAAAGAAAGAAAGAAAAAAAGATTAGTGAAAAAGAAAGATAGATTAGTTAGAAAGAATGAAAGAAAGATAGATTAGTAAGAAAGAAAGAAAGATAGATTAGTACGAAAGAAAGAAAGAAAGAAAGATAGATTAGTAAGAAAGAAAGAAAGATAGATTAGTAAGAAAGAAAGATTGATTAGTAAGAAAGAAAGAAAGATAGATTAGTTAGAAAGAAAGAAAGAAAAAAAGATTAGTAAGAAAGAAAGAAAGAAAGAAAGAAAGAAAAAAAGATTAGTAAGAAAGAAAGATAGATTAGTTAGAAAGAATGAAAGATAGATTAGTAAGAAAGAAAGAAAGATAGATTAGTAAGAAAGAAAGAAAGATAGATTAGTAAGAAAGAAAGAAAGAAAGAAAGAAAAAAAGATTAGTAAGAAAGAAAGAAAGATAGATTAGTTAGAAAGAAAGAAAAAAAGATTAGTAAGAAAGAAAGATAGATTAGTTAGAAAGAAAAAAGATTAGTAAGAAAGAAAGAAAGATAGATTAGTTAGAAAGAAAGAAAGAAAAAACGATTAGTAAGAAAGAAAGAAAGAAAAAAAGATTAGTAAGAAAGAAAGAAAAAAAGATTAGTAAGAAAGAAAGATAGATTAGTTAGAAAGAATGAAAGATAGATTAGTAAGAAAGAAAGAAAGATAGATTAGTAAGAAAAAGAAAGAAAGAAAGAAAAAAAGATTAGTAAGAAAGAAAGAAAGATAGATTAGTTAGAAAGAAAGAAAATAAATTAGTAAGAAAGAAAGAAAGATAGATTAGTTAGAAAGAAAGAAAGAAAAAAAGATTAGTAAGAAAGAAAGATAGATTAGTAAGAAAGAAAGAAAGAAAAAAAGATTAGTAAGAAAGAAAGAAAGAAAAAAAAATTAGTAAGAAAGAAAGAAAAAAGATTAGTAAGAAAGATTTCTTTCCTGTGTGTGTGTGTGTGTGTGTGTGTATTCAAGCACATACACACACACACACAGACACGCTCACTAACACACAAACACACACACACACAGACACACACACACACAGACACGCTCACTAACACACAAACACACAGACACACACACACACACACACACACACACTCTCTCTTTCACACACACACACACACACACACACACACACACACACACGCACGCACAGACACGCTCACTAACACACACACACACACTCTCTCTTTCACACACACACACGCACGCACAGACACGCTCACTAACACACACTAACTCGTTCACACACACACACACACTCTTTCTCTTACGTTCACACACACACACACACACTCTTTCTCTTACACACACACACACAGACACGCTCACTAGCGCACACACACACTCAAGCACATACACACACACACACACACAGACACACACACACGCACATACACGCTCACTAACACACTCATTCACACACACACACACACACACACACACACGCTCACTAACACACACGCACACACACACACACACACAAACACTCACTCACGCACATACACACACACTCTTTCTCTCACACATACACACACATACACGTTCACTAACACACACACACACACACGCACATACTCACACACACACACACACTAACTCGTTCACACACACACTCTCTCTTTCACACACACACACACACACACACGCACAGACACGCTCACTAACACACACACACACACACACTAACTCGTTCACACACACTCTTTCTCTTACACACACACACACGCACATACACGCTCACTAACACACACACTCAAGCACACACACAGACACACAGACACGCTCACTAACACACACACACACACAAACACACACACACACACACTAATTCGTTCACACACACACTCTCTCTTTCACACACACACACACACAGACACGCTCACTAACACACACTAACTCGTTCACACACACACACTCTTTCTCTTACACACACACACACGCACACTAACACACACACACACTCAAGCACACACACACACACACACACACACACACTAACTCACAAACTCATGCACATACTCACAAATGCGCGCACACACACACACACACACACACACACTCACAAATGCACACACACACACTAACTCGCTCTCACACACTCAATAACTCACTCACACACACACACACACACACACACAAACTCGCTCACAGACTCACACACACTCACTAACTCTCTCTCACACACACACACACACACACACGCTCACTAACTCACACACACTCATGCACATACACTCACACACACACACACTAACTCGCTCACACACACACTAACTCGCTCACACACACACACGCTCACTAACTCTCTCACACACACACACACATACACATACACACACACACACTCATGCACATACACTCACACTCACAAATGCACACACAAACACACACACACACAGACACGCTCACTAACTCTCTCACACACATACACACACACACACACTCATGCACATACACTCACACTCACAAATGCACACACTAACACACACACACACTCATGCACATACACTCACACTCACAAATGCACACACTAACACACACACACACAGACACGCTCACTAACTCTCTCACACACACATACACACACACACTCATGCACATACACTCACACTCACAAATGCACACACTAACACACACACACACAGACACGCTCACTAACTCTCTCACACACACACACACACACACTAACTCACACACTCATGCACATACTCACAAATGCACACACACACACACACACACTAACTCGCTCACACACACACACACACACACAAGCACACACACTCACAAATGCACACACACACACACACACACTAACTCACTCTCACACACTCAATAACTCACTCACACACACACACACACACACACAAACTCGCTCACAGACTCACACACACTCACTAACTCTCTCACACACACACACACACACACACACACACACGCACAGACATGCTCACTATCTCACACACGCACAGACATGCTCACTAACTCATACACACACACACACACACACACACACTCATGCACATACTCACAAATGCACACACTCACACACCCACAAACAAACTCGCTCACACACACACACTCAATTACATACACTCACAAATGCACACATTCACACACACACACTAACTCGCTCACACACACACTCACAAATACACACACTCACTTGCTCACACACACACACACACACAGACTCACACACACTCACTAACTCACACACGCACAGACATGCTCACTAACTCACACACACACTAATTCTCTCACACACACACATACACACACACAGACACACACACACACACACACTCAAGTTTACAGTGTTTAGAGTTTACAAGTGTATAAATTGATGAGTTTATAAGTGTACGAGTTTAGAGTTTATAAGTTTAAATGAGTCTTAAGAGTTCAGTTTATAGTTTAAATGAGTCTAAGAGTTCAAAGTTTATTAATTTATGAGTTAATTAGTTTATAAGTGTGTTAATTCAAAGTTTATTAGTTTAAATGAGTCTCAATGGCTCATTTAGTATATAGAATGGCAGTTTGATTTAGTCTAGGGTTTCAAGGGATTTTGATTTGAATTTTTGACAGTTGGGGAGTTTGAAAATCTGAAAATTCCGCAATGTTAAGTCAATGGGAGTTTTTCCGAGTTTTGATCGTCATTTTTAGGAAAACCGTAAGTCCGATCAGTTTGAAAAGACAGAGCAACTAACTTCAGAATAGGTCAAAGGTCTGAGCCGAGTTTGGAGTATGTGGAGTTAACGGTCTAGGCCGCATTAAAGTCAACAGTTTTCTAAGAAGAATAATAATAATAATAATAATAATAATAATAATAATAAGTTTAAATAGGATTTCAGTAAGTTGGCTCTCACAAGCCAACTTAACTAGAAAAAGTTCGTCGAGACAAACTTTAAGTTGGCTTGTGAAAGTTTGGACCGATAAGTTTGAAGAAGTTTAAAGTTTAATTAGTTTATAGTTTAGTAAGAAAGAAAGAAAGATAGATTAGTTAGAAAGAAAGAAAGAAAAAAATTTTAGTAAGAAAGAAAGATAGATTAGTTAGAAAGAAAGAAAGATAGATTAGTTAGAAAGAAAAAAAGATTAGTAAGAAAGAAATAAAGATAGATTAGTTAGAAAGAAAGAAAGAAAGATAGATTAGTTAGAAAGAAAGAAGAAAAGAAAGATAGATTAGTAAGAAAGAAAGAAAGATAGATTAGTAAGAAAGAAATATTGATTAGTAAGAAAGAAAGAA
>JAULUF010000007.1:14257500-14557500 GCA_031834385.1 Semotilus atromaculatus | reverse complement strand
AGGATTTCAGTAAGTTGGCTCTCACAAGCCAACTTAATAATAGTAGAAGTAGGCCTAATGAGTAGAATTAAAAGCTAGTTAGCCTAACGCTGATGTTTATAGGCTACAGTGGCTGTGAGTGAGGGTAAAATTTAAATCTTTCTCTCTTCTGACTGCCGTTATCAATCTCTCTCTTTTTGTTTTTTTCTTTCGCTATTTGAGCAAATGGGAACAGACAAAATATATTAAATACAGTCTCTCATTCAATGCTAGAAGTTTAACCCAATGACGACTTCCGCTTCTGAGAAACCAGGAAATGTGAAAAGGGTCAATTAAGAGACTGAACTGTCCCATTCTTAAACAAAAAAAGAAAAGAAAAAACGAACTTGTGCCAAGCAGCGATTAAATAATATAGGCTGTATACGCAGAATTTTTATTTTGACGAGATTCTGTTCAGACTGGCCGTTGAATATCAAGCAGCAGTGCAGCACTGTCTGCTAAACACATCTCAGACTGACATTTAATGTTTCCACTAAAATCCTATTCATAATCTTGCCAACCGTAAGTCAGCACAGTAAATGGTGAGTTGACACTGTATTTCCATTCCAGTGAAAAAAGTCGTGGTCTGTAGGCCTAACTGCATATTACCACATGGCTGATATTCCCGGTTTGTTTTGTAGTTACATATAGTAGAAAGAAAATAGGCCCACATATTTATAGACAAGAAGTGTGAGTCCTTATTCTGTCTTGTGTCATACTAATGTTCTCTTGGGGCCAGGAGCAAGTCAAGATGACATCATTAAACATCTGCTGGCTGCACGATGAGGATCTCCCCTCTGTTATAGTCATTATAGGGACGAAAACAGAACAGGAACGTGAAGAGAATAACCTCACACACACAGACCCATATTTCCAGTCTGAGGTAACCATAAACCACTGTTCATCCATGTACTTTAAAATGGGAGCTTGAGATATAGAATTGACTGCACTTTGAGGTAGACTACTCTTGTCATCATGAGATCAACCTATTGCCAGTCAGATATTATATATATATATATATATATATATATGTATAGATAGATATAGATATTTCCTGTCCATGTCACTGTTGTCTTTTTGCATGCATGTACTTTATATTTAGTGAAAGGATTCATTCTAGTGGTCATAATGGAAATTGCACCTAATGAAAATAATGAACTGACTTTGTTTCATTAAATAAAGATTTTCCCATCAGACTTTGAAGTATTTATTGATAATGGAATATTTATTATTAATATGGCACCACTCCTGGTCCCCATTTATTTTCATAATATGGAAAAGAGCAGCTCAGCCATTCTGCTGAACTTCTTTTTTTGTTCAAAGAAGAAGGAAAGAAAGAAAGAAAGAAAGAAAGAAAGAAAGAAAGAAAAATATATTTTGAAGAGTGTCAGTAACCAAACAGTTATAGACCCCATTAACTTCCATCATATTTTTTTCTCTATACTATTGAGGGTGACTAAATGATGACAGAATTTTCCTTTTTTTGGGTGAACTATCCCTTTAAGTTCTAAAGAATACTGGAAGAGTCAAAGTTTATAATAAAAGTCAGATAATAATTATCCATATTTGACAGCACTCAACCTAGTTCAACCTTACTTCTAAATGTTATCGTACACGCAGAGGACTGTTTTACATTTCTATTATATCTGGCAGCATTTAAAATAGTGTTCTTTCTGGCACCATGTTTTGCTGATTCATGGTAAAAGACAATCCCTACATGACACAACACCATGGTGTGTCACTCAAATTCAGAAAGCAGGACTCATTCTTTACACAGTTACTAAAGCAAACGCCCATGTTTTCCTTTGAAATGAACTCAGTTAATGTAAAAACTGCAATGTTGGGGTGGAGAAACCTGTAACAGGAAGCAAGAAAGCACGTGTTCCACAACTTTCCTTACTCATGTCTCATTTCTCCTCCTCTTTAAACCTGTATTTCCTGTCCCACTAATAAGTTGCCAAGTCTGTCTTAGCAGGCATCGTCAGTACGTGTGTGGGAGACAATGGAGGACAGCACAGAAGAGGACATTGAGTCTCTGATTGAGGGAATGGCCTACATCCCTGGCCACTTTCATTTGAACCTGAATCTGAATGGTGAACCCAATGGACCAGCCACATTTCGGCACCGAGACACCCAGCTCAAGTGTGAGAGCCTCAGGGCTGAGCTCGAAGCTGAGACGGGACGACTACAGTACGCTGTGCGTAATATTCTGGGCCTGCTGGCCTTTCATATGGACGAACTGGAGACGGCAGAAGAGGCTTTTCACAGCATCTGCCAAGAGGATCCAGAAAACCTTAACGCCTGGGCTAACCTGGGTTACGTATACGAACGCCTGGGTCGAGAGCTGGAAGAGGGGGAGTGCGTGGAGCGTGTGGCTGCCCTCATGGGGCAAGAGATGGGGGAGAACAAGACAGACTGCAGGCTCAGGGTGGCACGATGCTTGGTTGAACAGGCGTATGTACATCCTCATGACGTGGAGCTGGATAGGGACGAAGATTTACGGGAGAGACTGACAGCTGCGCTTATGTTATACAACCAAGCACTCGATTACGGAGAGGAACTGGTGAGCACATTTCAGTTTCAGGGAGACGTAGATATATTGTAGGAGAGTCAATGTTTTAATAAAAAAATTCATTAACTGTAAAAATTTTTGCTGCAATTAGTTCAAATTTGAGGTAACTTAAATATCCAACTTAGATAACTAAACTAAAGTTAACTAAACTTAATATTTTAAGTCAAGCATGAAACACATACATCTTTAAGTTGAAAGAACACAGCATTTCTTATTCTAATGTTGAATGTTACGCAGTAAAATACAATGAAAACACCTGTGAAAAATCAATGCTGGAATGAACACAGTAGCCTACATCGAGTGTTTTAGAGTGTAACATTGTTCTATTGTATTATTTCTTACAGATCCCAATAGAGGAAAAAAGAAGTTGGTATTTCAAAATGGCAACAATTTACATAAGGTATTTACATAAGTATTTTCGACACCATCCTGTTTAGCTTCATTTTGAACACATCATCCAACATCTGACTATATATCTAAGCATTTGAGTCATCTTAGCCATTCCTTACCATGAACTTAAACATTAATAGGCTGATCTCAACCTTTGTTTGTTTGTTTTAATAGGTTAGATGGAATTGTGAGGGATTCAAAAGACATTGACCAAACAAGACTGACCTATTTCAACAAGGGCCTCAAGTTTCTTACAGAGACTCTACAATCTGACAACACACATCTCAAAGGTAATTTTCATGCATTATATGTGAAGACTGAATTTATTGGTTACACTGATGATAACATTAATCAAGTACAGATGATAATCATAGTTGTGAGATGTAATGTCCAGAATAATGCATTTGCAAATATTAGATATGAAGTTGCAAATGTAATATATAAAGTTGCAATAATGCAACTATGAAAACAAACACATCATAAGTATTGCACATGACATGGAGAAAAAAATTTATATTGTGGCCATGAATTATTAATTAATTTCCACGACTTTGACGAATGGCTACATTTTATCAATTAGTTTCCTTGTTTTAGATAAATCATGGCCATGTTGTACTAATATGTTCCCTAACTTGAATTTAGTTGAACTATGGCCATAATCGAACTAAAACTGCAATAAGGTGTTCAGGAGGCATTGATAATATGGAAGGGCCAAGAACAGAGTTTTTTTTTTTTTTTTGTGGTCTATTTCACATTGACAGTATACTAACTGGCACACGTTCAAGTGCTTTTTGTCCGTCTATGACATTTTTGCATTTACTTCACTCTCTCCTTGAGGGCCCTGACAACTACTGGCTCCATTGGCCCAATCCATTATCCACCCCTACATAAAACAAGAAGTAAAAGGTTTCACAGACCGGCCTTTCTAGTTTTATGTTGCCACATGTCACGCTTGGCTTTTTATAACTTCTTATCAGCGTCCAGAACAGATCTCAGATGTCAAGGAATCATTAAGACAATGTCTTTATATCTCTTTATCTCTCTCTCTAGCCATGGCCTGGTGTTATGTTGGTCTCATGCTGGAGCGGACGGAGGAGTTCTCCACTGTGCCAATGTCAGTCCATGACTGTGGTTTCTCTGGATCTGACCCTTTGACGTGTTATGGATCGGTAAGGATGTCAGCATAGGAAAAATGTAGAATGTTTTATTGTAGTCAAGCTAATCATATCTCAGTCTTGAGGTTATTTGCACACATTTTCTCTCTATCCACAACATGTCCCATGACGTGTAACTTTGTTGTTTCTTGACACAGGTGTTAGAAAGATGAGTTTAGGCTTGTTTGGTTACTTAAGCTGATAAACTGAAAAGTTTATAATAATATGACTATGTGAGTAATAATGCAGTGTAAAAGCTCTGAATGATTAGATTTGTTCTCACTGCTGATTTTCACAGGCCATTAAGCTCGCCACAGAGGATGCATTCATACTCAACAGGCTAACGGACGTGTTCTTCCTGTCAGGCAAACTGGAGATGGCCTTAGGTATCTGTAACATGGCACTGAGTGTTCTGCCTGATGCAGAACTCAACTGGCAGGCATACTGTACACGTGCCAAGGTAAGAGAAACATTACCTCCTCCCAACCAACCATTCATAAAAATGTTCATATATTTCTCGGTATTTACATGTGCATATAAAAGCACCGCTCACAAACAATGAATACGTTAAATCGGCTGTGTATTTTCTTTTTTATAGCTTAGTGTCACCACTTATGCAAAGAATCTTGATAAAGCGAAGTGTGGCCAAGGTGGGATCCCTGACCGTCATATTCTAAAAGAGGCTCGTGCTGACCTGGAACGTGTTTTGGCTGTCCGACCCTGTTTGAGGACTCATTTGGAGATGGGTCAGGTAGTCATGAGAACACAAGATAGCGGTCACAAGTTTGAAAATATTGTTAGATTTGTTTGAAATGTTTTAATCATGCTAACCAAGGCTGCATTTATTTGATGAAAAATACAGTAAAAACAGTAATATTGTGAAATATTATTACAATTTAAAATAGTGTAACCAAACCTTTCTTTCAGGATTCTTGGATGAATAGAAAGACGTTTATTTGAAATAGAAATCTTTTGTTAAAAATGTCTTTACTGTCACTTTTAATCAATTTATAATAAGAAGAAATGTTTCTTGAGCAGCAAATCAGAATATAAGAATGATTTCTGAAGGATCCTGTGACAATTTAAAATATCTGTTCTATTTGATTATAGTTTAAATGTAGCCTAATTGCTGGGATGGCAAAGTTTAATTTTCAGCAGCCATTACTCCAGTCTTAGTAATGGCTGCTGAAAATTCAGCTTTGCCATCACAGAAATAATAAAATACATTAAAATTCAAAACAGCAACTTTAAATTGTAGCAATATTTCACAATATTGTTTTTTTTTTAACATAATTTTGCATCAAATAAATGCAGTCTTGGTGAGCATAAGAGACTTCTTTCAAAAACATTTTAATTATTCCAAACTTTTGACCGGTAGAGTAGTTACTAATATAGTTACTATGCAGTTTAAGAGCATAAAATAACCATCTCTCCTCTTCTCTCAGGTTTACTACTACATGGGTGTTGACGCCCTACAGGAGAGCCTTTTGGTTGATGAGATGGCGATAAACCAGGCCCTGGTTAGTCTAGCTAAAGCTCTGCAGTGTCCTCTCGGCTCTACAATCTCTAAACTACAGCTCCTGCGGGGTCGCTGCCTGCTGCTGAAAGGAGAGGAGCAGAACGCCATCGACTGTTTCAGGAAAGCGCTTGAACTGGAACCGCCTAGCGTCCAAAACACGATGGTCCTGCGCTGCCTGCTACAGGCCATTCTTGTGAGCTTCACCCAATGCGGGAGTGACACAGATCACACTATAATCCAATTAGAAGAATGTTTAAAGGAGGCGGAAGAGCGATATGGAATAGACGTTGTTCAGACTGAGTTAAAAGCGTTATGCCGAGCACATACGGATGAGGTGACAGAGCTCTCAAAAGATCTGATCAGGAAAGGAAGGTTGGAAGTGGTTAGAAAGTTGCTGAGGAGTGTACAGCCACAAGGAAAAAAGTTTTCACTGGGCAGGTCCATTTCTATTTGAAAGGAGCAATGGGAAGGTGACGCATGTTAAGACAGTAATTAACAATAATGCAGCAAACTATTTCAAACTAGAGGTATTCACTTCTGTTAAAGCTGAGAGATGGACAAGTATTGAAATGTATTGTAAAAATCTTAATGTATTACTATGGTGTTAAAGATCAAAAAGTCACGTTGGCATGTTGTCTTTTGGCTACTCCAGCACATTCCACGAAGAGCCAGTTTGACTAGAAATAGGTGTTTTATACTATGGGGTTCAGAAGCCTGAAAGTGCAGTCACATTATCAAAAAAAAACAAAAAAAAAACAAACAATTGTCAATAGAGTTGGGATTTATGAAGCAGAGCTTACACAGAAGTCACTTTCAAACCAAGCTTAGTTCACGTTTAACTTGAACATGCGCAGAATCTGCATGAAGGACATTTTCAAAACTCCCAGTCACATGGATTCCTATTGGAATGACTGGATATGACCACACCTTGAAACCACATTCAAAATCTGGGACTCCCAGTAATTAGGAGTTTATTGAGGAAAAAGTCATAGGTAATAGTTAGGTAATACTGAGAATTGGACCCAAATCTAAAGCGTAACCAATTTTTTTTATTTTATTTTTTTATCAACAGCATGTTTTTCCCCCACATCAAGTAGAGGAAGAGTATGGAATCACTTAATGCTGAGTAAAAAATTATGGAATCATCTTTTAATTTGCATTTCGAAACAAATACCGGGACTAAAAATGCTAATTAGTCAGAGTGCTTATACAACAACCTGTTGGAAACATGGCCCTAATAACCAATGGGAAGGATTATAAAACCCCAATAAGGAATTTCAACACAGAATGTGGCCAAAGAAGTTGGTTGTACCCAGTCAGCTGTATCTAAAATGTGTAAAATGTATAAACTAAATGGGAAGGTTATAAAAGGAAAAACCCACGGGCCAGACCAAGGAAGACGTCATGCTTATCTGGATTGAAAATTCAAAGCAGTACACCTTGAAAATAGAAAAGGAACAACAAAACTACTGAAAAACAAATGGAATGAAACGGGAGTCAGTATTTGTGACAGAACTGTAAGAAACTGTACCGGAAACCCCCCAAAAAAAAGATTTTTTGGAAAACCAAACGAAAACCAGAAAACCACTATACAGAAGAAAACAAGGTTACAGTAGGCTAAAGAAAAGCAATAATGGAATTTGAATGATTGAATAATAAGTGTATATAAGTGATGAATAAGTGGTGAATAAGTGATAGGCCTATTCAATTATGAATCGCAAATCTGCATTGGCCAAGAGATGATGCTGGAAGGAACTTTTGTTTGGTGCCAATACCATTCTAATGAAACACAAATGACGACTGCCTGAAGAAAACAATCAAATTTCCAAACTCATTTATGATATGGGGTTGCATGACAGGTAAAGGACCAGGGGAATTGTCCGGGATGACAAGTCCACAATTCAAAGAATGCTGGCTGTCATAAAAGCTATAGAGGAGCAACATTGTTTTTTGTTGATAATTCCAACATTGAGTGATTCCATACAGGTTTCATCTACTTGACCTGGAAAAAACCTCCACACCATTTATTATTTATTTTTTAACATCCTCCAAGTGGGATGATTCCATAATTTTATGCCAGGGATTGTGTGACAACTGGTTTAATGGAACCGTATGGCAGCTCAATTTCATCACGAATGAGTGAGGTTTGCATTATATAGTAGAAACTAAATGAGTGCCTGTCAAAAAGGCTCCAACATCTTTAGTTCTAATTTATTATATTGTAAGTCGCGCTAGATCGAACCAATAGCGGCATCCGATCAGCGGCGAAGGTCTCGCGCGTGTTCCATCCTTTCCATGCTAATGGGATTTTTGATTAAATGCAATACACATTCTCATATGTATTAACTCATTATTTCATCTGACTCCATATATAAAAGGGTTTTTAATGGTATCTGTGCATCATTAAATGTGAGCGAATGTTTGACTAGTCTTTTAACCATTAGCTAAATGAACAATGTCAAAGTCAATTAGAATAATTAAATGTAACAATTTTATTATATCAGGCATCAGTTCAATTGTATAATCAATTCAAAAATAATCAATACAAAACATGAATAAAGAGATGCGAACCCAACCTGAATAAATACATGAGCTGAGGTAAATCTCAGCCTCATGGGCCAATCTGAGGTACAGAAAGGGCCTCGAGTTTCTCACAGCAGTCCATTAACTAGCCAGAATGTTTTCACAGGGAAAACCTGCTAATTTGCATAATTTGCACTCTTTTGGGGGTAGGGGGAGAAAGACCATTTGCCTAGAGTCCACCTTCCTTTGTGTCAGTTATCTTCTAAACTTCTAGAAAAGACTTATTAGCTTTTGTTTTACTTATTTAGTAATGACAGTTGTACCAGTCACCCTGAGACCTTTAAAATGATACTAAACACATTCCTTAATGATCATCATTCACATTAAAACCATATATATTTGTGTGCGAGTTTTAGTTGTCTCTGAGAGAAAGAATGGTGTGGATAAGGTGAGACTTTTGTCTCAAAGGAAGAGGGGGAGGTCAAATGTTAATTTCCAGCTTCAACCACCTATTTCAGCCTTACAATATCATCCCAGAAATTCTTCACACTAAATAAAGGCTCTGTCATCATTTACTCACCCCTTATGACGTTCTAAAACCGTATGATTTTCTTTCTAATGAAGGAGAAATGTTTCAGTGTTTTTCAATGAAAGTCAATGGGCTCCAGTTTTGTTTCCCAACTTCTATCAAAATATAATGTGTTCCACAGAAGAAAGTAATTCCTGTTTGGAGGGTAAATGAGTACAGAATTTTCACTTTTGGGTGTGCTATACTTTTAACAGCTTCTTTTATGTTTATTTTTTATGTTCAATATTAAAAATGCGGAGTTAAATACTGAAATTTATAACAATGTATCTGCATTGTCATGTTTGTATTAAATTGTATTAAATACTGATGAAAATTATGATGTAAAGAAAAATCTTCTTAATCTTAATCTACAACAGTCTAATAGCATACCATACAAGATGCAGATTAAAAATGCTTTTATTGCTTTTAAAGTGAATCATTGTCATCACTGTAAAGGAAATCCACTTTTTAACATTTTTGCCTCCATCTCCAGAGTTTTCTAAAGGGGTGAGCTGAGCAGAAGTGTCCTTAGTAGCAGGAGGTTGAGATTTATGACCAAGGCGTTTAAAGTCCTTTGAGGTCCAAAAAGAACATTTCAATCATTTCGATCTCTTGACCTTCTTTCCTGATAAAAACTGCTTAGAAAACAGAGACCCTGAAACCAACACAATGAAACTAGGCGATCCTGCCTTCAAAAAGCACCTGGAAAGAAAGAAAAACCATCAAAGACCAATTCAAGCTGAGATAAAACTACTTGGAAGAAATTCCTCTGAAATACCTTTGGTGCTGAAGAACGTTAAGAAGTGACTTTTCAAGATCAAATTGATAAAGATGTCCTTTTTCAGGATCCTCAAAGAAAAGCTGAAAAAAACATCATTGTGAGGTTACAGATGGATATGATCAAAGTTCAAAAACAAATCTTTGTGGTACTGCATCTAATTAACATTTCTCAAGCAAAAGAGAACAATGACGGATCAAAAAGTGATGTTTGAAAAACCTTTTGTACCGACCTGTAGATTTTGCGGCTGATATTTTCTTTCTGTATCCCAAGGAGGAAGCTCTTCACCAAACATAACTGCCAAATGGTCCATGAAGCTAAATAAAAAAAAATCTAATACATTTAAAGAATACATAACTTCCCTGTCCAGCCCTCCCTTTCTCAGCAAGTATACACATTTAATGTATTTTTGAGATTGTAACAAACCTGGAGTTCTCACAGAAGGCAGATATGAAGTCCGTCTGGCTGTGTTCAGGGTAGAGGAACAGCACTGGCCAGTGGAGGACTCCCTGCTCATCCATAAAAACACAAGCGCCTGTGGCCTCCTGAGAGCCCATTCCATCAAGCTCCAGATCAGCCAGAGCTCTAGATGCTCCTCCATGGCCATCATCATCCTCCTCACTGTCCGAACCCCTTTGTCGAGACCGCTCGGTCTTCAGAAGTTTGATGCCACGCTCCTGAGTAAAAACTGTCATTGAATATTTCACCTTTTCATAATTCAGTTTATTGTATGACTTAACTTAGTATCTGCAGTACCTTAATGGCAGCTAACAATGCTTTCTTCTCATTCTGCTCCTTTTTTGCTTTAACCTTTGCCTTTCTGGCATCTTTGTCAGCTTCTCTCTACAAAAAAAATAAAAATAAAAAGAAACATTTATACAAGAGCTGCATGATTAATCGTTAAAGGATTGACAAGTATGAATCCAACGGAACATTCAAAACTGTGTCGCTACCACTGACCCAGAGAGAGCAGTTGTCATGTATATGTATGAAACAGCTTCACAAACAGTCTTTTTAACCACACTGCATCGTTATTTCTGTTACAATAATTCATAATATCATAGAAGTGCTGGGATAAAAGTTTTGAATATAAACACTGATAGTGTTCACTACAGTAGTGATCAAAATCACTTGTGATTGTGGAAGTATTGTGGAAGAACAATGTAGCCGAAGCTATTTCTCTCCATTTATGTCTATGACCAGTTATGCAGGTACAAGGCTACTCCGCAGCGGTGCCGACCTGACAGGTCTAAAACAGTACGAATATAAATACTTATTAAGAAAAAAAACACGGTTTAGAAAATGGATTTATGATGTACTCGTACATTATATGTTTTTTATTCATTTTGAACAAAGTTACGGACTTAAGTTTTGAATAAAGATTGTATTAATTACATCATTATACCAGTAGGTGGCAACAAGCGACTGTTAAAGGTTGTATCAGTGATTTCAGGCCCAAAAATAAATGTCTAATCTTTCCTAACGATCCACTAGCTGCCCACCCCATAAGCATGCCGTCCAAAAAACGCGTCTCTGTAGGCAGCCTAGGCTCTGAGATCTGCACACAAAAACAAATGGGTACAACCACCACTCAAAACCAAAATAAACAGTGTTCCAACCAATCACCAACAGGGGCGGGGTGTTGCTCCGACTTCGCGTCCAGCCGTGCACGAGCTCAAAACCTCACAACAGCCGCCCCTGTCGGTGATTGGTTGGAACACTTTATTTTGGTTTTGAGTTGATTTGTTTTTGTGTGCAGATCTCAGAGCCTAGGCTGCATACAGAGACGCGGTTTTTTGACAGCCTGCTTACACAACCTTTAAAAAATGCATTTGTAATTGAATCATTCATTCAAGAGATTCTTTCAAAAATGCTGATTCATCCAGTAATGAAACAGGTGAAGTCTACATAAGTGAGTCATTAAATCATTCATTCAAACCAATTTTAAAAACATTTATTGAAATTAATTATTGTATTTAAATAGACTGCAGCAATTAACATTTAGTCAGAACCTCTATGTTATTTTGTTAAATAGAGCACACAAAATTGTGATTTTAACAGTTTGGTAGCAAGAGATATATAAGTAAATTAGCAAGTAATAAGATGGTAATCTGCAATTAGAAAATAAAAAATAAAGTGAATAGATTAATTGTAATGACTTTGTGGAATTTAAAGGTGCAGTATTTGAGATTGACAGCTAGCGGTTGAAATGGTCCAACGAGCACAATTGACAATGGAAGGCGATGAGATATACACACTGTAAGTTGATTTATGATGAGTTGATATCGTGTTTTAATATGCTCCAGTTCATAGAGATATTAAGATTGGTGCGGAGGCTTTTTAGGTAGGGTAGAATCTGTGATCTCTCTGACACAGTTTGTTTGCTAGCTTCCATGGCTGCAATATGCTGCGTTTTCCGCCAACTGGCAACCCGGGGTGGCAAAATATTATTGGGTAAATTGGCAAGTTGGGATATCGCACAGACCAAAACAAAAACAGACATTCTGACACTGAACGCACATTTCAAAGTAAAATAACTGGCTGTAGCATTTTTTTCCCCTTTTTTTTGGACTTAGGATGTTTCCTAAATATCTGCTAATAACATATGGTATTTATGCTTCCTAAATATCTGCTAATAACATATCGTCACCTTCCTAAAATAATTGCCCAAGTCATTTTTTCAGATTTCTCAGAAAAGACAGAAAACTGAACCTAACATCAGAGGCCGAGTAGATGGTCGGTCTTCTTGATGCAACTGCCACTTTGAAAAGCTTGTAAAATTGCCTAAGTCTCATTGTCTTTGACTTAGGCCATTTTATTTTGCCTAAGTCAACACTTTTGACATAGGCCATTATACTACAGGGGTAGAATTGCACGATCTGTTCAACTGAGGATGTGGGCACCAACCAGAGGTGGCCAGCATCATGAGAAGATGACTTATGCAAAAAAATCATTTTTATCAATAAATGATTTAGGCAATTATTTTAGGAAGGTGACGATATGGTATTTATGCTTAAGTACAGTAAAAAACTTACATACAGCACCTTTAATATTAATATATTTATATTTTTAACAAACATTAATCAACAAATCTTTGCCATCATCCCTTATAATAATACGCATAAAACAATTCTGACATCAACATAATTTCAAAGATAAATATGAATTACACATCATGCTAAATTTGATATGTAAATCCTTAAACTAGCCTAAATGCTCTAAATCCAGAATGGGTCACCATAAATATATCTTCCTGTCGTGTCAGGCATTTCTACCTTCAGTTTATCTGCTGTGGCTCTCAGCTCCAGTAGTTTCTTGTCGGTGGGAAGCAGCTTGAGACCTTCATCACACCACTGCAATACTCCAGCGTAATTACGCAGCTCCATTGAGCACTGGGCTCCTAAATTCATACATAAAATTACACAAATATACATATCATTTTTTTTTTTTTGTACACAGTAGTTTTTGATTTGCTTTGTGTTCTTTTATTTTATTTTTGGTTTGCTTTGTGAGATGAACTACAGACACAACTTACCTCTTATTATGGCTTTAATGTGGTCTGGCTTGAGTTTCTTTGCAGCTGTGGCATCATTCAAAGCTGACCGCATATTTCCTGGAGGAAATAGTTTATTGCATAAATCAAAGAGGGAAAACTAAATTATTCTGGCACATTTACAAGGCAGACTAGTTCTTTAAGATAAACATCATTGCGTTCGGTTGAGGGAATACTGAATGTACCTAAATAGAAATGTGCAGCGGCACGGTTGGTGTATAGAATTGCACTGAGTTCAAGATCCATACAGTTCTTTTTCAATCCTTCTGTGTAAGACACTACAGATTTCTTATAATTCTTCTCCTTAAAGTAATCATTCCCCTCATCCTTCAAACATCTGGCTTGCTCTGAGGAAAAAGAAAAAGTTAGATTAAAATGTATTCAATTGCCATTTATAGGAGGTACGTTGCTTACATAAATAATCATCATAACCAAAGCAAAATAAAGAGCCGCACACCTTCAGGTGTTCTGTCATCATCATGGATTATAGACTGAATGCAGGCGAGATCGGGGTTTTTCTCGGGGTCTATGTTTTCCGGGGCTGTCTTCATGAACATGGGCACCTTATTAAACTCCTGCAATATTTAAAACGCGTATTTATTAATAATAACAACAACAAGCTGCTTCAGCCAAATGTTACAGCACACTGCTTAATCTTCAGTATCTGTTCGCGTCCACCAGTGACATGCTGTTGCCAGTGTTTTTTTTTTACTAATAAGGTGACAGTTCTTTCTTACCTCCTCCCAGTTGCTTTCATTAAACGCATTTTTGTATTTCTGTGATTTAAACTTCTCCATAAACTCATCCATGCCATCGTCGCTGTCTTCGCCTTGCGCTGGGGCAGCCATCGTTTATCTCTTTAAATTAATTCTGTAATATATCCACTTACTGTGTACTGGATGTATCAAAATACGTTACTGTATTCAAAATGTAGCTGCTTATAAATAGAACTCCAAAATGCGATAAAACTGAGAATAAACTGCAGCAGAAATCCACACATGGCCTGGGCAAGCAGCTGATCCTGTACTCTGCTGCTTGACACACTACCGCCACCAGCTGGTCTGGAGGGGGAAAAGGTGTTTAAAGAATAAACAAGTTACTTTCAAGGATATCAAAACAATTTATAATAATAATTTGTTACATTAAATAGCGCTTTTTCAGGGACCTCAAAGCGCTTTACAAAGAAGGGGGAATCTCCTCAACCACCACACCTCTCCAATAGCATCCAGCTGCATCCACCTGGATTGTGCAACAGCCATATTGCACCAGAATACCAGCTTACTGGTGGAGAGGAGACAGTGATGAAGCCAATCAGTATATGGGGATGATTAGGAGGCCATGATGGACAGAGGACATGGGGCAAATTTGCCCAGGATGCCGGGCTATACCCCTACTCTTTTTCGAAGGACATCCTGGGATTTTTAATGACCACAGAGAGTCAGGACCTCGGTTTAACGTCTCATCCGAAGGACGGTGCTCTTTGACAGTAATTTTTTGACAGTGCTATTTTTCTCATAAAATGTATATATTTTTTACAATTATTTTTCAATAAATGAAATGCAATATTTCAGTATAAAATAGAGTGAAGGCCTTTAAAATATATTTTTTTTAAAAAAAGGGAGAACAGTGCCATCTGGGTGCGTTAAAAAATAAAACATGTAACCACCTGTAGCTCCCTATATAAATACTAATATATATATATATATATATATATATATATATATAGAAAGAGAGAGAGAGAGAGAGAGGCTTTTGGATTCCCTATAATTTATGGTTTATAAACAAATACAGTGATTGGCCTGGAGGTTTTGTGTGTGTGTGTGTGTGTGTGAGAGAGAAAGAGAGTCTCTTTTGGATTTATTGATTTTATTTCACGTATTCTCAAAATCTGCTTTGATGCAGTCTTACGGGTTAATTTATCTCTCTGTGTGTGTGTGTGAGAGTGGGTGTCTATTTTGCACTCAAAATGCTTTGGAGATTAACCCCTTCATTGCTGTTTTTAAATGTATTTTTCCACATTTTTCCATTAATTTTCTATGTCGGACATTTTTGACCACGAAGGAGCCAAGTGTGCTTTTTTCCCCCCGACCCTTTGACATATCCGAATCATGTTCATGATTTTTTTGGTGTTCACTTAGTTAATCCCATTCCGATATAGCAAAAAATATTACAATTTCAAACTATAAACATTTTTGGTCAGCTCCAACTGTAGAGGCCCAGAGGTTTAAATGACAATATGACACTAGATTAAGCTATACTTTAATCTTGGTGGCCCTATAATATCAAGACCAAAATGACAAAAATATTACAAACAGACCAGTTTTATTACCAAAATGTCCTTGTTATCAAATCACAGGCATTTTCACGTCACACACTGTCATTACTGACACAAGCAATGTTTGAACTCTCTTGAACATCACTTAGCCAGTAAAATGTAAACAAAACAAAACAAAAATCTATAAACCATTGTTAGATTAGATTGTTTCTACTCTACTTAAAAGATCCACTAGCCCTTCTTTACTAAGAAACATGGTCTCTCCACTCTGCTGACAAATCACCTCAAATAAGGGCAGATCCTCTAGAGCTTTTTGCCCTATCACCACCACATATGGATACCCGAGAATTTTAGCATCCTTCAGTCGTTTACCAATGGTCATCTGAATCCTGTCATCCAGTAACACCTCTCCTCTCAAGTTGGGTAGACTGTTTCCCAAGCTTTGAGCCAGTTCATCAGCCATGAATGTGACTTCATGTGCTTTACTGCCCTTTTTAGGTGGCAGGACACACACTTGATAAGGAGCGATCAACCCTGGCCAGTGAATAGCATCCTCAGATGACATCACCTCTATAGAAGCGGCAAGTATTCGAGTGACACCAAGTCCAAAACAGCCCATCTCTGCAACTGCAGGCACATTGGACGCATTAACAAACAGGGCCTTAAACGCCTGTGAATATTTTGTGCCGAGGTAAAAAGTGTGCCCCACTTCAATGCCTTTGGATTCAGTCAGTGTGCCTGTTTGACACAGTGAACACTCAGTCTGCCCTGGGTCTATGGTTTCGATGTTGGCAGAGAAGCCACAGTTCCCACAAACAAGTAACTGGTCTTCACCGATGTCTGCTGGCAGTTGAAACTCATGGGAAAGCGTGCCTCCTATGTTGCCGGTGGCAGCCTGTACCTGCACCCACTTCAAGCCCAGTCGGTCAAATATCCGTCCATAAGCTTGACACACAGAGTGGTACGTATGAAGAGCCGCCTCTTCATTAATGTCAAATGAATACATGTCTTTCATGTAGAATTCCCGGCCACGTAAGAGCCCAAATTTCGGCTTCTGTTCATCACGGAACTTGCGTGTTACCTGCAAGACACAAGCATGTTAATGGACTTTCAATGGAGGGACAGAAACCTCTCAGGTTTCATAAAAAAATTTTCAATTTGAATTTCAAAGATTAACCAAGGCCTGGGTTTGGAATGACATGAGGGTACGTAAATGAGACAGAATTAAATTTTTTGGTGAACTATTCTTTTAATACCTGGTACAGCAGAAGTGGCAGCTTCTTGTAGGATATCATGGTCTGGGAAGCAAAAAGCTCTGTGACTGCTTCTTCATGAGTCGGTCCGAGGCAGTATTCCGCATTGTGCCGATCCAGTAGCCTGAACATCTCTTTCCCCATTAGCTCCCAGCGGCCACTCTTCTTCCAAAGTTCTGCACTGCACAGTGCTGGCATGTCAACTTTCTGCCCACCGATTGCATACATCTCCTCATCGATGAGACGAACCAGCTTCTCCATTGACCTTAGAGCAACTGGTAAGTAATAGAAGCAGCCAGGGTTGGAGGGATGGATAAGTCCTGACTGCAGCATCAATCTCTGGCTACGGCATGTCAAGTCTCCGCCCTCCTGACCTTCCCGGAGGTTGGTCGGCAGGAAGAGGCGAGACACAAGCGCTGGGGGAATGACTGGTTTGGAAACGGCAGAGACTGAAGGAGAAGTGTGGATGGTACAGTAGATGTAGCTTTTCTTTGATGCTTTGAAGAGAGTCCTGGACAGAAGACTTGGGAGCATGTGATGACAGTGATGCATGAACACCTCCATTTTTGACAACCCAAATTCTGTGAGACTTTTAAAGAAAGAACAAAAGTATGGTTGACAGTGGGCAATCGATTATTCCACACAGAATATGTACCATCAGAACGCTGCAAAAAAGCTCTAGGGGGAAAGTGAATACGTGTAGATCTTTTACACTTTTTACACAGTTTCAGAGACTTAGTTTAACCAAAAAAAAATGCTTTACTGATTCATAAAAAAATTAGTGCACACAAACAAAATGTTTTCCCCTTTTTGTAATTATTAAAAAATAGTAGTATAGTAGTGTTATGTGGTTTTGGCATGCTAGTAGAAATTATACATATTTTCTAACCAAATGTGTTGCTATGACAAGTTTCAGAGTATAACATAATGTATACTTTGAACATTTGTACCAAATATTTTACTATGGGTCTCTGAGGATGTAAGAGAGAATATTATTGTTGATATGTTTTAAGTTTTGTTCATTGGTGGGATCTACACGACATCAAGTAGTTTAACATGTAAATATAAGCACTGTCTCTGCTGTACATTTCAAGCGAATCTGCCAGCAAACAACTAAATTCAAACAACCAGCTTCACAATCATGTTCCTGCTGTCAGTGTAACTGGTTAGAAGCTAACATGCACATCATTGTACCACATAACAACCGACAACAAATGTCACACTTACCGCGAGTTATCTATAAAATATTGTCAGATCAAACTGAGATCATTAATTGGACACTGCTGATTGTACACATAAATAAAAACTAAACATAAAAAATCTCCATAACAGAATGATGACCTTTTTCTTCTTGTAAGTCGTACAGCGTACTAGTGCGCCACAGCGCCACCTGCTGCATTGGAAGGCAAAAAGCACACTGTGTTGGACTAGTAGGAGGAGTCTGTTTCTATGGTTATTTCAAACAAGAAGCCTCAGGACCGGTTTGTTGTCCTGCATAGAACTTCAAGCCATCCTGCCAACCGCTTCTGTTTTATTTCTTGCTTTTAAAAGTTTGAAACATGTCTAACACAACAGTCAAACAGAAGAGACCTGCTCTGAAAGTCGCCAAGTAAGTTTATACATTACAAACGATCAAAGAGCAACCGAAACACTTCATTATAAATTATAGTAACGTTAATTTGACGTCAGCATGTTACCAGTAAGTTCAGTTAACGTTATAAACGATAATTTATAAGTAGTGTCCTAAGGTTTAGTGTGCTATTCTACAACTAAAATATTTTCAAACCACATTTTCTCAGTTTTGAATGTTTATTATGTTGGCTTGAATATTTACATTTTCTCCCCATATACTAAAGCAGGTTTTCTCTTTCTGAAAGGTCTTCAAAAACACTAAATGTATCATCTGGAGTATTTCGTGCGAATAAAAGCATTTCAAAAACCACTAACCATTCATTTAGCGGGAAGAGCCTCAGTTTGGGAGGTGACAGTAAAGTTCTAGACAAGAGCTCGGCCCAAACACCAAAACACACTATTCAGGTATTGGACATTTTATTATGATTATGCATTAATTCCCTATTAATTCCCTATATGAAAAAAAAAAAAAAAATCTAAAGACAACTTTAATTTTTGTTCTTCACCAGGTGTTTGATGAACATGGCCAGGACGTTGCTCCTCGCCCATTATATAATCCAGATCCTGGGGTTTTACAACCTAAACAAGGAAAAATATTTCCTGCACATGACACGTCATCATGGACTACCATGACAGACTTTCCCTCTGTAGCCTTCCAGACCACCAACGCAAGCATTACTGGACCGTTTACAAGGTAATAGAGGAGAAATGTCAAAATATGACTTCTTTGCAGCACTTAAATCTGTACCACAAAGAACTATATAATATCACTTTTGTTGTTGCTATAGTAATGAGTGATCTCTGCTGGCATGTCAGGTCTTTTTTTGGGAGCATTTCAGCATCCAGAACAAGCCAGACATTGGAATCAGCGACTGATGAAACTAAAGACTTGTTAGTGAAACAAGATTTGTTCAACAGTCTTTCAGGTTTTTGTTTTCATTTTATATTTTATATTTTCATCAATCAAGTTTCCTCATTAACTCATGTCGTTCATTAATTATCTGATGAATTAATGTTCCAATATAACATTGTGATATTCCACTTTATTTTGCTGTGCTTGCTTCATACAGATGTTCAGGCTCGTAGAGAGGATGTGAAGGAGCAGGTCAGGGAGGACGTATTGGACAGTGTGGTGGATTGTTACCTGACTGAGACAGAGACTATCTGGCTGCTGGACATTCCTACAGTATCCGTGTCAGAAGATTCAGAGGATGCTGAGGCAGTCAAGTGAGTCACATTTATGATATTCAAATTCCATTTTAAGGTTGAGTTCACTCAGTTGATGACATTTGACTCGTTTGACATTTATATTTCTCATTTACGTCACATTTATTTTGACTAGCTAGACACGCTCAGTCACTTTTTCCATGGTGCTAAACCATTTGTTCTTCTTGCGTTTTTGAAGGGAAAGGAACAACGCTTACACAGAACTGTGCAAAAACAGACTGGGCAACGATAAATATGTGGAGCGCTCAATGCAAACATTCAATGGTGCACCAAAGACGAAGGAGGTCCAATGTGATGGCATAACAATGGTAGACAAAGGTATGATGTCAATACAAAGTCCATTTATAATCTGCCCTTAAAATAAAAGGCACTTCATTGTGATTCAAATGTTTGTTTGTTTTTTTTCACATCAAACACTTTATCCAGCTGTCATGTCCACCATCTGGGACATGTATGATTCATTCTGCAATAAAAGTGATGTCAGTGGAAACACAGTGGTGTCTGATCAAGGAAATAAGGCTGATGTCCCAGACTCCTCCTCAATGAGTAACCTGGACCTGAACCCTAAGGGCCCTGAACAGAGTATGTCTATGGTCAGCATCAGCAGTACAGGTAATTCTTTTTTTATAAATAAACATTCAATTTCGAGTAATGATTCTCAGCTTGTGTCTATATAATCATATAATCATGCATAGTTAGAATAACAAAGAAAACAACTTGTGCGTCCAGTCATACTGTATGTTATGATATTGATTCATCTGTAATTTGGTAAAGCTGTACAAATTAGACAGATCTCAACATGGACAAGGTGCTGTGGATGTCCTACAAAATGTAGCACAAACAAGATAATTTGATACAGACTACATTAAATACATATTCACTTAGCAGGGGCTAAACACCTTATCGATTATATAATAATAATACATTTAAATGTTTAAGGTAATTAATTTTTTCTGTTTGTTTTATTTTTGACTTTTTTCAAAAAACATTTCATTATATAAATTGTTAAAAAATACATTCATTTTCATCCTTGCTTTTAATGTAGTTAGTGGCTCAAGCGCTCAACTCGAAAAGATGGCTTGTGTGCTTCTGGTGGAGGAAGAGCCAGATCATGAGCTGATCTTACAGTCAGACAAATTCAAGCAGGACCTAGCAGTGATGGAAAGGGTGATTCTGGCCAATATCTTCCAACCCAAGCTTGCTGCGTACAGACAACTGCCTGTAATACAGGGTGATGTCTTTTGTATAGCATCTAAAATTGCATGTTAAATGTAACAGTAGTATTTTAATGCCTTTGTTTTTGAATATCAGTTTAAAATGAACATTTGGCATTTGCTAGAATATGTGTACTGCTTTGTTGAACAGACCCAGACTGTGTGCGGATGGCAATGGGGTCTAAAAACTCCATGAGTCCATTCCTTGAGCATCTTTGGGCCTTTGAGTGTGAACTCACCATGGGGCGAAATGTCAGCAGTATGACCTGGAACAAGAAAAACCCAGTACTATCCATTTTACCAACATGTTTCATCTACAAATTATTTTATTTATTTAATTTAAAAATCTTGACTGAACAACATGTGTTTCCCTACAGGATCTTCTTGCCGTGGGATATGGACAGCTTGATTTCAAAGATCAGAAATCTGGACTTGTGTGCTGCTGGTCTTTGAAAAACCCCACGGTATTCTGCACATTCACGCATACTTTAGGACAAAGATGAATAGCAGATTTACCCAGACATTTACCCAGACAGATATTGTCGGCCCAGATCCGGGCCACATCTGGTACATGTGGATTCAACGCGTACCAGATGTGGGCCGGATCTGGGCCGACACTATGTTGCTGTCTGGGTAGCCGATTTAACAGTGTTTGTAAGTATTTTATTTATCAGGTCCCTCTCAAGAGCTGTTCATTTAAATGTTGTGTTCACATACAGTGGCCACTTTGGACACTTTTGGGACACTGCAGCCACACTTAAGTCACATTAAATGTTTACATTTCTTTTGATTAGATGATAATATATTAAACCAAGTAACAGTGTGCTTGTGATCTTTATTTACAATAAATGAGACTAATATTTTGTTATCTAATACAAAGTCATTTTTAGTTTGGTTTAGAGCCCAACAACTTAAGTTTATAGCCACTGTATTCTTTTCCTGTATTTGTATTCCTTAGCGTGTCATATTATCTTGAGTTTTTGTGAACATTCTTTAAATATGTTTGTTCATTTGTTTCAGTGGCCTGATCGAATCTTTCATTGTGAGAGTGGAGTGACTGCACTGGATTTCTCAGCTTGTAATGCCAATCAGCTGGCAGTAGGCATGTATGATGGCACCATTGCCATTTATAACGTCCAGGTCGCAGAACAAACGCCCATCATTGACAGCAGGTGGGGCTGTGAGCATCTCTTCTCTTGAGGAGCTACATGCAGGAAGTTACAGATTGTAACATACACTTAAAATAGGTTTCTCAATATCAGCAGTTTGCGACTCAAAAAATTCCTAAATTGTATGTTTATAGTTAGAATAGCGAAATAGTTTAATAGAGGAGAAAACACTTTTGTTGTTGACGTCAAAGGCCAAACATCCAATCAAACTCAGTTTGGATTAGATTAATAGTTACACTTTATTTTAAGGTGACATAGTTACATTGTACTTACTCAAATAAGTACTGAGTAATATTATTTAACTACATGTACTTACTATAGAGTTACGGTTAGGGTTAGGGCTTGTAATTTTGCATAATTTACTGTTTTTACTATAGTAAGTACATGTACGTAACCTTAAAATAAAATAATAAAAGTTACCAGATTAATTATTGTGGAAATATTACAAAGATCAGATCTAACCTTTACGTTTTTTTTAGTGTTTATAATGCTGTGTTGAATCATATTTGAATGAGTTGACAGGATTGTGTACACAAGCATGTTCTTATATTAGATTGACTTTACTCCTGTGCCACAGTGACTGCGCCAACATGCACACGTGTCCGGTGTGGCAGCTCAGATGGATTGATCATGAAAGCGGTCTGGCAGGAGAGGATAAAGGAGAAATACTCATCTCTGTGTCAGCTGATGGAAGAATCTGCAAATGGGTGCACTACAAATGCCTGGAATGTGTTGGTAAGTGAGACGGATGTGATACACATTATGTGTAGAGCCACAGGCCAAAGATATAGACCAGGGTTACAACACTGGCCCCAAAAAGCATTTGCACACTTGAAGGGATAGTCCACACTGCAAAAAATAAAAATTATAATCTTATAACTCACCTTGTTTTTCCATCTATATGACTTTCTTTATTCTGTCAAATGCAAAACAAGATATTTTGGAAAAACTTTTTTTTTTCTTTTGTAAATACAATGAAATATTTTTGTATAAAGGTGGCTTCACATTTACCATTGCTTGGTGAAATTATGCAGGTGAAATCCAGTCCAATCCATTTCAGTAGGAATCCATGCAATTGGGAGTTTCATATGAGTTTCACTCTTAAAAATGTACAGCATTGACCAACAGAAAGCTACATAAAGTGACTTTTGTGTCAGCGGTGCTTCATATATCACTACTCTATTGGCCAATAGATTATTTGCCTGCAAAACTTGTTGATATACAGTATAACATTGAGATGTATGAGACTATAGCACAATACTGACGAGTTGAGCTGGTTTTAGTAGAAATAGATGTATTTCTGTATGTTTAAGCCATGTGTTGAATAATTATCATTTTGTCTTGAGTTAGACCTGATGACACTAAAGACGCCTAACGTGGAAACAAACCGCCAGCAATGGAACCCAACTATCTCACCATTGTCGCCAGGGCTGTGTTTTGATTTCCATTCTAATGTGAGGCCTACAGTATTACATCTCTTATATGTTCACATAATTATAATATCAAAAAGCTGCTAAAGAGACTTGTTACAAGCTCTAATGCCTCTATTTTACAGGATTCAAATATCTACCTTGCTGGAACAGAGGACGGTTATATTCACAAGTGCTCTTATTCATATAATGAAGACTTCATGGAAACTTACAAAGCCCACAAAGTATGTAGAAATGTTTGTCTAATTTTGAAAGTATTTTTTCATGGACCTTTAAACATTTACATGTTCTTTTCTTTCTCTTCTATTCTCTCTGCTCCTTTCCTCAGGGTCCCGTCTATAAGGTGACGTGGTCGCCGTTCTGTCCAGACTTTTTCCTGAGTTGTTCCTCAGATTGGACTATTCAGCTGTGGAGGCAGGACCTCCAGAGACCCGTGCTTTGTTTCACCTCTGGACAGAAGGCTGTGTTTGATATCATGTGGTCTCCACACTGTGCTACTGTCTTTGGAGCTGTCGGTGAGGGCAAGGTGGAGATCTGGGACCTGAGAATCAGCAGGTAAGATCTTATGTTCTGGTCATTTATAATATAATAATAACAATTATAATGTCATTTTCATCATTTTAACTTCAAATTTTAGTGCTCAGTTTTTTCTGTCCAGTAGTTTACAGTGCACTCTTTTTTTTAACAGTCTGGACCCGACAATTGTGAGTGTGACCTGTCCAGGAGTGAATCCGACAGCTCTTCTGTTCACCTCTGAGACAGACTGTGTTCTGGTGGGGGACAGTGAAGGGAAGGTCACCGTGTACAAGCTGAAGAACCTCACAGATGGAGGCAGCACACAGGTGAGGCCTTATATGTTCATGTGTACAGAACTCAAAGTAATCATTCAGTCCAATGCCCAGATCATTTATGTCTCTTGTGTTTCTGCAGGTGGAGACGTTGGAGGATGTAATTCAGTCCACACTGTCCAGTCAACACTGAGGAGCATTAGGAAAGACTGGTACAGGCTCATAGATGGATCAGGCTGTTTGTTTTTACCTCTCCATCATCATAATCTGTATCCTCTGGCAGACTGAGCGACTCCATTTTACATAACAATGGGATTACAGCACACCTGCCTGTTTGTGCCTTATTGTGCATCCTTGTAGGAGTATTATATTCCTCCAAAAAGTCATGTTTTAAGGTAAACTATAGTATAGTGGATTTATTTTTTAATTTTGATTAGATGAAAATGTCTTTTTTTTAAACCTTTGGTTGTTATATGTTAACAACGCAGGTACTATAACAACATTGCTTCTGAAGCTATTAAAAAAAATACAATATATTTTGTATACAAAGATTTTGTGTGGGAAATGCAGACAGAATGTAAGTGTTTGTTCTGTGCGAATGGACAGTTTTATAACCACTTGCCCGCCACACATTACAGCTTATCGACGACATGAGTACAACATCACACTTTTACAAATGACTGTCATTACTGAACTGTTGTTCTCCCTTACATCTAAAAAAAGCCTCTAATCTGGCCTTTTTAGTACAAATCAAACAATTTAGCAATAAAGATGCAACTCAGCTTATATGAGAGCTTTTAAGAAAAACAGCCGTGACATTATGACAGGAAATGGATCTTTACTAATGTATATGGAACTTTTTATTCATATGACAAATGGTCATTCATTTTAAAAAACTTTCCCACATGAATTTTTGTGTTGAAGTAAGGTAAAGTCTTTAAATATTGTTTTGATTATTATATTATATATTTCACTGCCTCTTTTAGTGAAATTTTCAATATAATATTTTTTTTTAAATAAATTACTAAAAATATGACATTTACTGTGCTTTCTTAATTGCATTAAAATGTATTTAACAGACATTTAATATAATGTAATATAATTACTTCTATCAATGAAACTAAACTGTTTATTAATTAGTCCAGGAAGCATAGTAAATGTAATTTTTTCCATTTTTTCATTATTAAATTAAAAGTTACCAAATCTATTACATTCAAGAGTCAGTGAGGCAAATATCTTATCATTTTATCATATCACATCAAATATAATATAATATAGTATAATATATTAACTTGGTAACAACAAGGTTTACCTTTGTTATGTTTCCTTGTATTGATTTTTCCTGCAAACTTGTGTCATTTTCTTAGTAGACATCATATTGTTATTCATCTCTTGGGGCACATCAGCCATAAAACCTTAATTGCTCGGATTATAGCCATATTGCTCATTCGCACTCCTTTTTCCTCATAGGCCAATAGGTTTAAGGGAACAGAATTTGATGGTCAGATAGATAGTAGACATCTGTTTTACTCGGAGAGCATCGTTGGTCTTTATGTGACCAGATTATCCATTCATTAAGGAGAATATCACTGCAATGAGACCATTAAACTGGAGATGTTAAGAGACAACAGCTTGTCCCTAAGGATGTAATTTAATTCCAGATTGGGGCAGTAAAGCACCTAAATACCTGCTGCCTTTTGTTTTCCCATCAAAGTTGTTTGACTTGAGGGGAGGGTGTGGTTTGGACAGGATGGATCGGCCCAGCGCGAGCCAGCATAAATTGGGGTCCCGTCTCATGAGAAAATCAGACGTTCGCTAGACCTGAGAGAGGTTGACAGAAGATAGAGAGGACCTTAGAGAGACAGAAGGAAACGTCAGGGCAGAACAGGAGGAGCAACTATGAGAATGTTATATTCTCCTGCTGTACTGCTGCTGTGTGCTGTGTGTATCGTGTCCGTCGTGCAGGCTGACGTGAGGACCGTCAAGCTGTGTGGCCGAGAGTTAATCCGTGCCGTCGTCTACACGTGTGGAGGCTCCAGGTGGAGGAGGTTCAGTCCGAAGGATATGGAAGGTGAGTTTACTATGAGGCGCAAGATTCAAGCTGATTCTGAATCATCACGTGCCTCTTTTAAATGCAGGTTTCAGTACAAATGTGCTTACTTTATATTGGTTTTAGAAGCTTAATAAATGTAAACTAGAATGCCTTTTAATCAAAAGTGAGAGGGGATATAGCCTACTGAAAAATATTGAAATAAAAATATAATGACATGCAAACTAGAATGCATGCATTATATATTTTGTTTATATGGCATTTACACGTTGTTTTAAACACTGTTTTATAAGGTATACGTAAAGAAAACTTTACTCACTTTTGCTAATTGCGAATGACTGTGGTTGTATGAGCATCTAAGAATCTCTTCCGCTTTCTGGCCCTTCAATCCTGATGATATTTAACAGAACACTGCTTTAATTGTATCAGTGAGATCAAGTCTCCTCCAGTCAACAGATAAACAGAGTCTGGTGATATTACAATCCCATTAGACTGACACAAGTTGAGTTAGTCATTTTCACAGTGCAGCAAACATGCTCTCCTGTCTGAGAAGATTCTCTACCTGCCATCACATCACTTGAGACCTGCATTGCAGGCAAATATTGAAAAAAAGAAGACAATTTTTTACCATAACTTTATATTTTGCCTTTGTCGTTCCACAGGGCTTTTTAATGGAGATGGAAGCAGCTCTGAGGGTGTCAGTGAGAGTCTGGGATCTGACCTGATCAGGCGAGACCTGGGTAATGTTTGTTGTCAGTTTGGCTGCAAGAAAAGTGACCTCACGTTTCTCTGCTGAGGACTGAACTTGCCTTTTATATTTGCCTCCCTGTTTTTTTTCTTTTTTTTCTTCTACGTTGAGTTCAGATGAACATGAACACTTTATAAAGTGTACAATCGGTAGGAATTCATATAACAACTTAATTTGCCAATAGATTATGCCTGCTGTCTTAGATCATACTGCTACACTTGTACTTTAAACTGCACCATGAAAAGAGGATGAATATCAACACCGATGGAAATGGGTGTTGAGGTGCAAAGCAGTAATTGTGGCGATTAAAATGTAGTAATTGTAAATTATATTTTGCAAACTTTGTCAATAAACATTAATGCATACAGTATGCATCAAATGTGTTTTTCCCCTAAACCTCTAAACACTGAATCTGAAAATCACCATGATTTCACAAATATGTTATTGTCCGATTCCTTCATAAGTTTTGTTTGTTAACAAATTTAGAGCAAAGTGAGTGCAATGATAAAATTATTATATATTACACAACACAGAACTTAAAATTTTACAGTGTGTATATATTTTTTTTCTCTCTCTCACTCACACACACACCTATAATATAATACAATAAATCAATTTATCAGGCTTATATGTTTTATTGTTTTGGAAAGAGCAAAGTAATCTCAGATCTTTGTTAACATTTTTTGTACAAACACAGCTTGCACATGTTTTTGGGAAGAGATGATTTACAGTTACCAGACAGCGCCCGCACACACACAGACGCGCACACACACACACACACACTCCCTCCCTCCTTCAAAGACACAACTCGACACACGCGCACACACACCAATGCAATTCGACTTTCTCACTTCTTTTGCACATCTGAGTGACGTTTCACTTTGGACCATGTAGACATACTGATAAGCACTACACAGAATTGAACTCATAGGTTTTTTTTTTTTCAGCTGAGAGACTCCTAGTTGTTCTTCGACTAAACTCAGTGCAATAAAAAAAAAAACCTTTACTTACAGTGCTCAGAAAATATGCAACGCAGTGTTAACGGATGGCTCCGCTCATCCTTAACATTAAATGTGGATGGAAACCTATGAATCACAAAGCACCAGTAATCTTCTCCAAACCATCACAACGTCTACATCAGACACTCAAAGATGTAACCGAAATGTTTGTTCCTGACAGTGAACATCAGAGCATCTGGGAAGTTAAACAGTAACACAGTTTTTTGTTTTTTTTTGTCCTTTTCATTTTTTTTCCACAAGAAACAATATTTTTCACTTTATTCATAGGTTTAAACATTTAAAAAATATGCAGCTTATTTTCTCTTAAAGGACAATTCTGGAGATACATGTACAAACGAAACGAAACAAAAAAACAAAAACAATTTGGTCATTGAACCACTCAAGAACCTTGTCATCTCACAGAGACTGTTACCATTTGCAAAATAAAGAGGTTCTCAAGCGCAGGGGCTCATGCTCAGGACACTGAGGGGAGAGGCTGGATACAAACACATCTGCGTGAATGAGAAAATAATTTACAATGTCCAAAAGCTGACAATCCATTGTTGAACTAATAGTGCTGCAATATACATAACACTATAATAACATTAAGCATGACGCATCTAGGTAGATACAGTATCCCGTTTCATTTTCTCTTTTAAATGTCACCCCGACCCATATATATTTATATAGCGTAAATTTTCTGTTGCACTTGAATTAAAAAACTTATATCTGAAATAAATTGAAAAATTATACCTTAGCATTATACTGTACACAGCTTACCCGACTACACAGATAACAAAAAGTCAAAAACTTCAAGGATCCTAAATTATGATACCATTCAAAGTCTATTCATATACAGTGTAACTTGTTTCTTTTTTTATACAACACATAATGAATAAATAAAAATAGAGTGATGTCATGTACTCTGATGTCTAACACTGTTCCCTTGGGAATAACAGAAAGGCTATTTAACAATACAAGAAAACACCAAACGGCCTTCAAGGCATATATTACCAATTTAAAAGGACTTTTCTGTTGAGGAAAATTATTTTTGTGTGTCTATTGCAAGCAGGAGAGGTTTAAAGCTGTGGATGTCTATAAAGAGTTAAAAAAAAAAAAAAAAAAAAAAAATTATATTGTTTTTCAATTAACCTGACTTATGAGATATTCCTGAATACGGTTTCATGACTAAAAAAGTTTGAGCAAGACCTCTTACTACATGCAACGGTATAGCGCCATCTTGTGGCAGAGTCTTATTCCTCTTTTAGACAGTCAGTTGTTTACCGTACTAATTTGCTACCTTGTTTGAAAAACTTGATACTTTTTGACAAACTGAATGCATAGAGAAAGAAAAACATTACATGTTCAGTATCACTTTTAGAGAAGGATACAGAGAATTCAGGTTCAGGTAGGCACAGCCAATAACACGTCGGACAGAAATAGAGGCTAAACCTTACAAACAAACCCAGGTCGTTTAACTGCAGTTATACAGATGTTGCAAAGTGAATAAAGTTCACACATATAAGAAGTACACCCTAAAACGGTCCACATTTACAATGCAACTCATATAATACTGCTGGAGTGTGTGAGGTCCACCTGTATCTACATAGGTTTATCCATAAGGTCAGGTAGGGGTCAGGCTTGTGATCTGTCCTGTGTTTAATATTCAGAATTGGTCCAAAATATGCAGACTTGCATGGATCAAAGATGCTGTTTAGTTGTCTGCGATGTATTTTCCTATGGTAAAAGAATAAACACATTTGTACATTTGAAATAAACGCATGCAGTGGAACTTGTTTTCGCAATGCATTGATAATCTCAACCAAAATAACCGAACTCTGACTCTCTGGATGATTATAGGCCCAAAAACAGCTGTCACTCGCATAACTCACCTGCTGCAAACCTCTTCTTGATAAGGGAAAAACGATATCCAAGGCCAACCAGTTCGATGTCACAGCCTGACAGAGTGCTGCCCTCACTGGTGAACTGCACTGCCACTGGGGCGGGTTTACTGGGACCCTCTGTTAGCTGGAAACGGGCCAGGAGAGATCCGACACCTGAACATATGAGAAAAGAAATAGTCTTAAATAGTCTGTAACTTATTATTATTTTTTTTTATAGATACTGTATATACACTATCGTTCAAAGGTTTGAGGTTAGAAATTAATACTTTTATTCAGCAAGGACGCATTCAGTTGTTAAATGGTGACAACAAAAACATTTATAAATGTTAGTAAACGACTCGGTTTCAAATAAATGTTGATCTTTTGACCTTTCTATTCATCAAAGAATAGAATACTGAGAAAAATAAAGACGTATCACGGTTTCCACAAAAGTATTAAGCAGCACACCCGTTTTCAACATTGATAATGAGATGATATTATATATCTATATCAGCATATTAGAATGATTTCTGAAGGATCATGTGACACCGAAGACTGGAGTAATGATGCTGAAAATACAGCTTTGTCATCACAGAATATTGCATTTTAAAATATTTAAATTGAAATAATATTTCACAATATTACTGTTTTTACTATATTTTTGATCAAATACATTTTGAGAATAATTTAATTCATATTTTATATATGAATTATTTTATGCTAAATCTTACCGAGCACAAACTTTTGAACATCAGTGTATATAGACTAAATTAAATCATGATTCTCACCTCCATTCTCAGACTTCTGCGAAATATCAGGAATCTTCCATAGGATTCTCTGCTGTTCCGCATTCCTATAAAGATACCAATAAAAATTTGTATATAATCTAGAAAGAATGGTCAAACTGTCCAAAGGATCTAGAACTATTCAGAGTATAATTTTCAAACACTATAACTAAAGTACAATGCACACTTTTCACATTTCAGGGGGTTCTCAGAAGTGGAAATCGTCGTAGTGCGTAGTTTTTTGTATTCCATTCTGTCCAATAGCGAAAGAAAAAACTTTCCAAAAGACGGATAAAATATCGAGAGATTGATTACGGCAGTCAGAAGAGAGAAAGATGTCAAATTTGCCATCACTCTCTCAGCCGTTCTGTTAGAAACACTCTCACAGCAGAATTAATTAGCATTTTTCTCATTTACTGCCAAGGTAATATAAAACCATCAAATATAACATTATGAATGTATACATTTTTCAAAACTTGACTAGATTTGTGATGTTGAAAAGGCTTGATTTTCACAATGACGATTTGAGTTTTGAAGACTAGAATTCCATTTCTAGAAGAGTCCCTCACCAGGCAGCCGGAGGAAGCACAGCCTGCAGTTTGCTGACGCCTCCGTCCACAGGGATGAGGAACTGGACATTGTTGAGGGCGACAGGGGTGGTCATGGCCCCACCGTTGTATTTGTAGTCTATCCTCAGGTCGGTACTGGTGGGCTCACACCTCCAGCTCACTGCTAGATTTAGAGGAGTGGACTGTAGACCCTTTGGTAACACCTGATGCACAGAGGGAAATTAAGTTGTAGATGATCCTCAAATATCACAAAAACAACAAAGGTAAATAATCATTATCTTATATTTGATGGCGTTTGCATCACTGATCGTTATTTTGATGTTTATCGCTATGAAGCTGCTTTGAAACAATCTGTATTGTATAAAGCCCTCTAGAAATAACTACTTGATGTCCGAAGAAAATATGGGTCCCCAAGCAAAGCTAATTGAGAATGGTTCATGTAAGATATAGGGCATATACCGGTTGTAGATTTTCTAAAAGCGAATATGACTACAGGTGCCCTTATGTCTGTGGTCGATGCTGCTTTGAGGTTCGGTTCTTCTCACCTGATATTTCAGCATGTCTACATTGTAGTAAGTTGCCTGTGGTTTCTGCTCCGACACTTTCTTTAAATGGGTCATCAGGTTTGGCATATTCACCCAGAACTCCTTTGAGTTTGGATTTGGCTGTGTGGTGTCACTGTAGGGAATATGAACGTACATTCAATATTTAGATCATACTCAACTGAAATAAACAAATAGCCATTCTTTTTTCATACATCCAACTAACCCTAAACCTAACCCTAACCTTAACCCTATAGTAAGTAGCCTACATGTAGTTCATTAATATTACTCAGTGCTTGTTTGTGTAACTACACTGTAACAACGTCACCTTTAAATAAAGTGTAACTGAAATGTTTCTTGAGCACCAAATCATCACATTAGAATGATTTCTTAAGGATCATGTGACTGGCGTAATGATGCTTTACCATCACAGGAATAGATTACATATTTTACAATATTACAGTTTTTACTGTATTTTTAATCAAATAAATGCAGTATAAGAAACTTACAGACCCCAAACATTTGAGGGGGAGTGTGTAAGAATGCTTTTGCAAAATCAGTAACTGATAACACACCCACAGAAAACAGAGAATGATATTCTACCCTCCAAAAGTGTTGAATCCCATGGGATTAGTCCTACAATACATGCTCACCCTCAGCTGACTGTAGCAGCACACCAATGATTCTGAAGTGAGATCTCACATTAACTACACTGAAGTATTACCACGAGTTACAAACTCTCCTTCCATTACTAATTATGAAGTCCATTAGCGATTATTCATAATACATTTCATGGCTGATGCTTAAAGGATTAGTTCACTTCAGAGTAAAAATGTCCTGAAAATTTAGTCACCACCACGTCATCCAAGATGTTCATGTCTTTCTTTCTTCAGTCGAAAAGAAATTGAGGTTTTTAAGGAAAACATTCCAAGATGTTGTTGTCCATATAGTGGACTTCAATGGGGGTACAAAGGTTTGAAGGTCCAAATTGCAGTTTAAATGTAGCTTCAAAGGGCTCAACACGATCCCAGCCGAGGAATAAGGGTCTTATATAGCGAAACGATTGGTCATTTTATATATATATATATATATATATATATATATATATATATATATATATATATATATATATATATATATATATATATATATATATATATATACACACATACACTTTTTAACCACAAATGCTTGTCTTGCAGTAGCTCTGCGATTCGCCATGCATTACGTAATCACGATCAAAGGTCACGCGTGATGTAGGCGGAAGTACAGACCAAGTGTTTACAAAGCGAATGTGCAAAGACTAAGTCAAAGGCATACAAACAAATGTAATTAAAAATAAAATAAAAATAATATGCCAGATCGTTTCGCTATACAAGACCCTTATTCCTCAGCTGGGATCGTGTTGAGCCTTTTGAAGCTACATTTAAACTGCCATTTGGACCTTGAAGTCCACTATATGGAGAAAAATTCCTGGAATGTTTTCCTCAAAAACCTTCATTTCTTTTCGACTGAAGAAAGAAAGACATGGACATCTTGGATGACGTGGTGGTGAGTAAATTATCAGGACATTTTGAAACTCTGAAGTGAACTAATCCTTTAACTTGTGTGACTAATAAGGACATTTGTAATGATCACTAATCAATACATACTGTATGATGGGGTTTAAGGTCTGTGAAGGTTCTGTTGTAGGTGATGTTAGATCAATGTTATTACCAGCACAGTAACTGTGGATTAGGAAGGACGTGTTCCAGACGACTGTAGTTGGTTATGCTGAAGGTTAGCACAGCGGGCGAGGGGTTATTTGCAAAATGCCTTGTGATGCCTGCTGGGAAGGACAACACCATCTCTCCGGTGATCTTCACCACACACCTTAGAGAGCGACATTATTAAACACGTACATAAGTAGAGGTCTAGTGTGTAAAACAGTGTAAGAAACAGAGAGATCAATAAAACATTTTATGTGCTGTAATAAAGTGAATAAGATAAACAGAGGAGATTAGTGAGGGAGAGAGATGACGGTTAAATAAGGTTCCAATCCTCAAATGTGCTTTCAAAGTAAGGCTGTGTCCAAAACAGCCACGGCCGTATCATATTCATGTACATGTTTATTATGATCCTGACATTGCAAAGCCATTAAAATATCAAGTCATAATTTAACTTATTTATTTTAAATGTGGAAAAGGATAATGAACTGACTCTAGCTTCTTAACTTTTTAAGACTTAATATATATATTTTTTGCTTAATGTATATTTTATTCATTTATTAATGAATGGATGGATGATTCAGATGCAGCGGGAATTCATTTGGCGCAACCCTCTAAGTGCATTATGGGTATTCTCTAGCCACTGTGTGAACATCGGTTGTATATTTGTTATTGCGGTGCATTATGGGATTGAAGAGAAATTGATAACGTCCACTATTGTTTCAGACAACACTACAAATGGCTGTTCCCTCAAAGAGTGCTCTATTTAAGGGTATAGGGGGCGATTTCGGACACAGCCTTAGACTGCTACATAAAATATCTAAAGGCCAGCTATATGTTCATTTCATTTAATAATATCCCTTACTAAAATGTTCTAGGTGTGCATTTCTCAACGAAGATAAATAATAATTGTATTCTTAACTCACACACAAAGTAGAACTACAAAGCTAGATGTGAATCTGTTTTGAGATATCGTGTCATACTTATTGAGGTCAGCTCCTTTGAAGTAGGAACTGACTGTCTCTGTGAAAGCTGCAGCCACAGGCAGCGTGTCCTGGGCCCCCATGGTGAGGGGACTGGGCCCTCGAGAACAGCCTGAGAGAACAAAAACACGCACACACACACACCACAGACTCCGAGTCAGAATGTGTTTGCAGACAAAAACACAATTTCGATCAGTCACTGAGCTACATCTCAAGAGGCAAATACATGGGTGACAAAGAATGAAATACAATGGAAATAAGAAATGGAAATACAAACAAATAGACAAACAATACAATCAGCAGCTAACATAACGAATTTATTCATTTGTATTCTAGCAACCCAGACTTAAAATCTAGCACAATGCCTTCTCCAGATTATTTTGCAGCTAACTTGACCACATTGTTAGGACTTGCCAGTAAAAGTGTTCAAGTTTATTTTCTTGTTTTAAGTTTATTTTCAATGCTGAAGATTACTGTGGATTTCACCTAATGCATTCTCAAAGGACAGATAGCTCACTTTGGGGATAGCAAACACAACACAGAAAAACAACTAAAAGTCTCTTTCGCACTAAAAAAGCAAACAGCTAAGCGTCAGGCAAGAAAGTGTAAATTCACACCTGTTAACTCGATAACTAATTTCAAAAAGAAAAAGAAAAATATAAAAATAAATAAAGACAAGCATGACATTTAACTAAAATAAAGTAATTTGGTTGTTTATATCGTTAAATGATATCATCGAAAGTCAGCAGCAAAGACATTAGCAAATAAAGTAGCATACTATAAAGTATACCTGTATTATTTAACGTATTAATTATTGTCGTTACGTTTCAGTGATTAGGAAACGATCCTTAATGTAAGGACACTTGTATCACATTTAAAAGATCTGTCTTTGCATTATAAAACAAAGTCGCAAAGTTTGCTTTATTTGCTTCAAATGATAATAAAAAAGGTATAGTAGCATTTTTAGCAAGATGAAACATGGTTTGATATATTTTTCAGTGTGGCTTAAGCGTTCAAAACTGTCTAAATATTACTGTACCATACCATGGTATGTTTACACAGAGATTTGAACTGTGTAATCACAATCATGAATCACAATCACAAGCTGATTGCTGATTTCTGACCAGTTTTTCAGAATTTCTTTTTTAACAGAATACAATTTGTGCTTTTCTACATGAAGCCGTTCATAGTCTTTTTTGAATGCTTGTCTATTAATTTGGATTTATTCGATAAAAAAGAAAAAAGAATGGAAGAGAAGTTGAATGGAAGTTGAAACAGATAACACTCAGCTTCAATGGCATGCACCTGAAGCTGAAACAATGTGTTATGATGATCCAAGACCAAAATCGAAATGAAAAGATCAAAGCAAGACGAGCCACAAGAACCAGAAGACACATTAGTGACAGAGAAGGAAACATGATGGTCGTGAAGGAAAAGAAAAGTGCCAGTGACTGTAAGATGAACAGTTAAATGGCAAAGCAGATACACATAGAAAAGCAGATGTCACGGTGATTTGATGAAGGAACGAATGCGTGAAAAAGGGGGGAGTCAGATGTCAGATGAGACTTGAGTGTGCACGCGCTACGTCCTTAGATATAAACCCCAACTTACCTTCAAAGGTTAAATAAAACTTGCCTCTGTCAAACCACACGAGGGAGGGCTGGTCTGTCTCTGTGTTGGAGGGGGAGGAGGTATAAGGACGGGGGGAGTGAGGAGAGGCAGGGAAGGAGAAGGGGAGAGAAGGACAGTAGCGTGAGTCACACACAGGTCCATCATACGGCACAGTGATGGGGGCCGGGGGCACAGGTCAAAGATGGTCACTATTCACTTTAGATGGGGATGACTATGATGTGTGAAACATTCACAAAAGGGAAAACAATAAAAATAGTTCAATCTTTGAATAATTATCAGTCAATTTAGTTGCAGCAAGACTATTTACGGATTTAAGGTGCTATTAGCTTCCGATTTATAGTTGTTATTGATAAGGAGGCATGTGCAAACTTCGATTTTTGAGAGCTGGGAGATTCAAAGAGTGTACAAAAATTATATTCTATCAAATATTTTAACGTTCGGATTCATTTACGTATCACATCAGGACAGATGAACGCTTGAGATGATTTGAGCTGCTTAGAAATTAAAGCCTCTGGATTCAAGGATGATGTTAAACAGCTTATTTTTAAACTTTTGAAGGAATGGATCATCCAAAATGAAATGTTCTGTAATAGTCACTCACCCACATACTGTAATTTTTTCTCTAAAATGGACAAAAAAGCACCCTTGCATTTACGCATATTCATTAAGAAGATGATGGTGTCTGAAACAACTTGACAATAAAGTATCATAGCAGAAACTTCTGAAGTCTTCTGAAATTTTTCATGAAAGAATTGTTCTTCATTTGATTCTTGACTTTAATGATCCTGGCTGGAGAGAGGAAGATAATCAGTAAATCGTGACTTACATTTCAGTCTGTTCCACATACAAACTTAAATCAACATAATATGTTTATGGTGCTTTTAAATTGTTTTTGTTACTTCAGTGTATACTTTTGTTCTATGGAAGAAATAATAGCGAAGGGGTTAAGAACAACATGAGTCAATCATTTTTCATTTTTGGGTAAACTATTTATTTTTTAAAATGGTATTTAAAAAGTGCTTTTGGTTACATCTTCACAATATGGACCTAATAAACTACAGCTTGCGTTTTGTTAAACGTATATAGTGTATAGGCCTATTTCTTGAAGTCTGATATGTGAATTGGATGAGGTAGCTGCAGTAGGGATGATGGGCAACAGGGGGTGGTAATGGGTGACACAAGTGGGAAAAGCAAATGAGGGCTTCTTCTACTGTACTGGAGAGTGCTAATACAATGTTAGACAAAACCAGGACCAGGAGGACTATGAATGAAGTGAAGATCACTTAAGCAATGAGAAGATGCGAGTTTTACAATAATGCTGCTCTAATGCTACATCCCCTTCATCTCAGAATGTCCTACCTGGAATAACGCAATAGAAGATCAACTGAATTTGAACTTAGAAACTTGAGCAAAAAACTACAGTTTTGCATATTACACCCCAGGGAGATGATTAACACAGTTAATTATTAACATCTACTTTTAAACAAATACAATGAATCAGTGACTCAAAGTTCTTACATTATAGGATTTAAAAACAGTTTAGGAGATTGAGAGAGAGAGATAAAACACAGCAAATGATCCTCTGTTGATAATCATACCCTTGCAGATTTAATGCTCGCATTGAATAGAGTCTTAATTTTTGACAATAAAATAATTGCGAAGATAATTGTGTATGTCATCCTCTGAGCATCTGGCACTTTATGGTCAGAGATATCAAGTAGGAATATCCCACATTTGAATTTGAATGAAATGCAGCATAGGATAATGAAGATAAATTTAAATATGTATATTTCACCTGTGATGACTACATTTATGTGGCAGTAAAGCTCGACCTTTGTAACATGATGATGTTGGAAATGCTTTTATCCAGGTGCAACATCTGAGTGCTCTCCACTCAAACTTATGTGGAGGCAGGCATACTGATCAGCACTGCTGCCACTTGGGCCAAACTCCAGACCGCACTTCAAACACTGAGAGGATGTGTGTGTGTCATCTGTTCAAGCAGCATGGTGGTGCTTTGAGCTTTCTGAAGAGTCTAGTCAGACAGATGCTTTTCAGGGACTAAAAGACTCTTCTGTTCCTGGTTCTCGATGTCAGCGTGGGGTGTTGCGTATGTGATACAGACGGAGCAGTCTCTGACATGCATGATGGGCTTAATAGACACGTAATCTTTCATGGATATGAAGAGCAAAATATGACAGAAAGAATTAAAAATGGATGTAAAAGTAAATACTGTGGCAAATAGTGTTTTTTATTTTATATGTGCTAAAAATGCCAGTCTTTGGTGAATTAAAGGAATATTCTGGGTTCTTTATAACCTAATGTCTATGAACAGAATCTGAGGTATGCGGCTGATCACTACATAAAGTACAAGTTTATAAAAAAATAAACAGTAAATGCATCATTTTATACAATAGCAGCAACAGCCATATGACAAAAGACAGTCCAATTTATTATTAATAACAATCATAATAATTCTTCTGCAAAGTATACAGTTCAATACCCTAACTGTAGGATTTTGCAGTTGTTAAGCAACATTATTATTTAAAAATTCATATAGAATATCCAGTCACAGATGTGCGTTTATTATTGTTTTATATTACAATCATTTACTATATGTATTATTTTTCAACAGCTTCAAATATGGCTCATCCTATCAGAATTGAAAATACGAAGTATCCATTTTTTAGTTACCAAATTACTAAGAGTAAGCTCACTTAACTCATGTTCCATGTCCCAACAAAAGTATCCATGTTCACTTTTTTAGCTGCTCGGACTAGAATAGAATATAACTGCACAGATAAGGCTGTATGCAGTTTTTATCACACTAGTCTGCTAACAAGCCTCCATTCAATTGTTATAGTTATTCTTACATTAGTTATGGTTTGTGCTGTGATAGTAGCATATTTTTAAAAGTTTCTTATCTGTACTGCTAGCTTTAATGCCAAGCTTCCATTATAAACGTATTTCTGTAATCGACAACGAGTCAACCATTCCGTCCATAGACATTAAGTCACAAAGGACTTGTTAAATTCCTTTAAAGACTCTTTATGTGAAAATCAACTCATTTTGAATCTTATTTACTAGTTTAGTCACTGGTGAAAAAAAAAAAAAAATCACCATGAATGAGCTATGCTCTGACAACTGACTCTATGGGTAATGTAACCATTTGTTACATTGTTGAATCAGTGGTCTCCATCCCATCCATTAAATCAGGAGGGTTTCATAGCGTACCTGCTGGAACGTCTGCCCGTCTCTCAAAGTTGGGAAGTTTGTCTACAAAAGCGTCATCTTCTGACATCAGACAAATACGTCAGCCCAAAAGACAGGACAAGAAAGACGACAAAACACACACACAAAAAATAAAATAAACGTAATTCAAATTAAATGACAAATAATTGCAAAGAAAAGCAAAAAAAGTAACAAGTCATTAAACTCAGACCTCACAATGTATGCACGGCACAGATAAAAAAGACGATAACTGAAGAAAAGTGAATGGAATGGTAAAAAAAAAAAAAAAAAAAAACACTCCAAAAGGATGAAGAAAAACCCCCCCAAAAAGATGGAATGGCACAAGCAACAGATAGACCAACATCCATGAAAAGCTCTAGATTAATAAACTCTTGATTCACATGACAAAACTGTTTGCAAATCTCAGGAAAATATGGAACAAAATCCCTGCCTAGCATCAATGAAAGCTTCCAATAAAAGCATTCAGACTGGTACAGCAGATGCCATACATGGCATTTTGAAAAGTCCAGCAAAGACACATTGGCTTGGTTTCACAGACAGGGCTTAGATTTAACCAGGACTAGGCCTTAGTTAAATTAGAGTTTTTAAGTAGCTTTTATAAACGTGCCTTAGAAAAAACATTACTGGTGTGCATCTTCAGACAAAACAAAGGCACTGATATATTTTAAGATATGTCACTGCAAGTTAGCTCAAACATGCATTTTAGTTAGTAATTGTTTTTGGTAAATCGTAAAGCGTCTTTTTAGGCTTTTTACATTTTACAATGCAAGGAAACATACAGATTAAGAATTTTAGGGATTATAATTTAACTAATATAATATAATCTATACAATATCCAATTAATCCCAGCAATATTTCCACTTAAACATGCACAAGACAAAATGATGCACAATAGGCACACATACAGGTAGTCAAGCTATTATTCAGTCTATGATAAGCCAAACAATATTTTCAGCAAAGCAATTAATCTTCCACCATCATTTCCAGCGATCTAATACATGACTGCAAAATTCTGGAGATTTCACTTCAGTATTATAAACTAAACAGCAGCATCAGCAGCATCACCATACTGTTTTACTTTAAACTAAAACAAAGCTGTGAAAATATCACTACAGTGAATTCAAAACTGTGATGAATACTGAGCACTATGGCACCTTAAGAAACAGAGGCCCCCGTTACACAGAATTCTAGATAGAAAGCTGACAGCTTCCAGAGCTGACACGTAAAGACGGAGCAGCATGGCAAAGCAGAGAGAATGATGGGAAATGGAGTCACACCTGACACAGACACGGAGAGCTCTTTACCGACGGTGGGAGTGGTGGCAGCACTCAGAGAGTTGGTGGAGGAGATGGAAGAGGTGCTCTCCGCACGGGCCAGCGGAGCCAGAGGAGGGGGGCTTGATGAGTGTACAGGGGGGCTGAACGGCCGATTCTGAAACAAAAGAGTAGGAGTTTATCATTCTGGTCAGGTAATCAGGAGGAAGATTTACTCAGAGCACCCTGTCGTAGTGTTCCCTATTTTTTGTTTCATTAAAGAAAGAATTTTATTAAATGAAGACTAAATATGTAGTAAATGTAAACTTTTAGGCTGGGTCTGGTTCTTACACCCTATAAAGGTTTTTAAAATGAATTGGGTCATAAAAAGATCAGTGACACTGAGACTGTTGGGAACTAACAGGGACAGTAATATTTACCATTTGAAAGTATTGTATTTTTTTGATGTTATCACGTACCACATCCCCTACGCTTGGTTTCCCTGGAGGCAGTTTGGGTCGTGAGGGTGGCCGAGGTGGGGGAGGGGGTGGGGGAGAGCTGCTGGTAGCCAATGGGGTAGATGGGCGTACAGGGGAGGAGGAGCCTGTGGAGCAAGAGTTTTCCATTAAAGCAAAGCCATACAAACAGTACCATGCATCAAGCCCATTTTAGAGTTCTACCTAATTTGGATAAAAAGGCAATACATTAAAAAAAGCCTCACAAATCACATATAGAAAGCCAGGATGCTTAGAATATACTGTGGAAACTATGAGAACAAAACATTATTTGTATCTTTAAAAATTAAGATGTTTACGGTATATAAAAATAGATGCATGACACTTCTGATTAGAGCACTGCTAAAACACGAAACCCAAAAATGTAGAAAATAAGTAGAAAATAACGATTGTACGATATATTTCACTTCACCCCTCTTACTAAGAAGGCTCTCCAGTAAAAACCCATATAACATGGTGGTGACTAGAGCAGAACGACTTGAAATTCAGACTTAACAGAATTTATATGCATTTTCAATATACAGAAACTTTTGTTACTGCTTATTACCCAAGGGTATATTCTATAAATCAAAATGTGTTTATTACTCATTCAATCTGAGTGACTTTCGTTCCAGGACCAAAAAGCATAATAAAAGAAGTCCATATGACTTTAGCTCTATATTTTATGTATTCTGAAGCCATGGGATAGCTTTGTGTGAGGAAAAGACTGAAGTATTCACTGATTTTTTTTTTGTGGGGGGGGGTGAATCTTGCTTGATAGCCATGGCTATCATTTACTTTCAACATGTGGAAAGACAAGCTTTCTGCTAATATCTCATTTTGTGCTCCACAGAAAAAAGAACCTCATTCGGGTTTCAAGAATGCAGAATGCTAATTCTCGGGTGAACTAAACCGTTAATGTTCAGTGACCACTGGTCCGGTTGAGTGTTTTGTTTTTAGATCAGACTCACCACTTTCATTTCCACCAGTACTAGCTGGAGGAATGGGCCCCGGTGATGACACTACCGCCCTGTATGTAGGAGGTGGTGGAGGAGGAGGTGTGGAACGTGGTCCTTGACAAATCTCTTTGGGTGAAGTGCTGCTCTCACTGGGGTCCTCTTTTGATGGAATCTCATCAGGGCTTTTCTTGTCCTCTTTGTTCAGAACCAAGGGCGGAGGGATTGTGTGTACCTTAGTCTCTACAGTGGTTGGCGGGCTGTTGGTTGAGTCTGATCGGATCTCTGTCAGAGAAGCACTTGACGAAAAGTCTGTAGTGGATTGAAAAAGATCATCTGGTGTCGGTGGGGGCGGGGCCTCTTCCACCGGAGGAGGCGGGACAGTTGGAGGAGAAGGAGTGGTGTCTTTGGGAACATTTGGGACAGGTGGGGGGCTTTCCCTTTGTGACTCACTGAAAGGAGGAGGTGGAGATTTTGGTAAAGAAAGGTTCGGCTCCTCAGGTGGAGGGGGTGATTTAGGTAGTGGGGGTGCTGGTTCTGCTGGGGGAGGCGGAGAGAAGGGGAGTGGAGGTGCTGGCTCTCCTCCTTCAGAGGGAGGAAGTCTTTCAGGTGACGCATCATTGAAGCAGACCCATTTGTCTTCAGCATCTTGACCAGGTTTTGGAGAGTCTTCTGGACCAAAGATGTTGTCCAGATCAGTTATAGAGGGCCTCTGTGAGGTCGGCCTTGAATTTTCCTCTTCTGCATCAGGTACCAAACAGATATCATAAAGGAACAGAAAAAAATATTAGCAGGCCATAAACAGAAGGGAAGGCAAATGAAAAGGAAAGAGCCAAAAGACAAGCACAAAAGAAACCAATCGCACACTTGTTGGGGTCCAATATTGGTATAGACCAGGGGTGTCCAAACCTGCTCCTAGAAGGCCAACATCCTGCAGAATTCAGATCCAACACACCTGCCTGGAAGTTTCTAGTATGCCTCAAGACCTTTAGTAGTTGTTTGAGGAGTGCTTAATTAGTGGCACTAAAATCTGCAGGACAGTGGCCCTCCAGGAGCAGTATAAGACCCCTGTTATCTGAGGCCTGGGTAGAGGGGGATCTTACCAGTAGGCTCTGTAGCAGGAGATTCAATCGGAGGAGGGGAGGTCGGCACATTCTTAGGCGGAAGCGGAGGCAGAGCTGCAATGACATTAGTGCAGCTAAGATAAGCTCTCACATACACCCCCCACCCCCCGTAGGCCATGTCTCCATGCCCCACAGCACCATGCAAAGGCAAGGTCTCATTCAGGCAGTCAGGGACAACAGAAAGGGACTGTGGCATGGGATGAATAGCTCAGACTCTATGATAACCCTTCACTCTCTGTGACCTAGTAGTTCACACTACTTTCATATTATTTAGGATGTAACCATTTTTTGTTCATTTATGTAAGGATCACTTATTTGTATAGTGTCTACCAGGGCTTGCACAGACTAGTCAATTAGTCAATCATTTCAATGATTAGTTCTCTAGTCCAAGGGTTTTCAAATTAGGGCCCGGGGACCGTCAAGGGGCCACAAGGGTGCTTAAAGGGCCATATAAAATTTGATAGAAAAAAGATTTTACTAGAGCTCTCAGAATTAACATGTTTATAAATTTGTCTTAATTAAACATACACCAAAGCTTATATCATTACTGTTTCATTATGATTTCAAAAGACTGGTTAGAAATTATTTATTTTATTCTATTGACATACCAAGAATTTAGCAATGAGAAATAGAGTTCCATTAGTTCTACAACTAGTAACCAAAAAGATAATTCTTCTGTCCACAAATTGCATCCGTGTAGTTGCATGTTATTAGCTTTGTTAAATAAATAGTTTAAGCACTTTGCAATTTTCAACTTTCTCATCGCATCAAACTCTCCAGCTGCCCAGACCGTTGAGGCAGCTAGTCTTTGAGTCATTGATAGGGTAAATACTGACTCAGTTCACAGTCGACTACTTTCCTAGAGAACTGGTCATCTAGTAAAAATTAGTAGTCATGCAAGCCCTAGTATTTACATATTTATGTAAATATACATTCAGAGATATATCACTATTAGAAGGACAAAATTTCCTTTATAATCATAGCCTTAAGCTTAACGTAAGCCCACAGATACAGCTCAGCATCATTTTTCTTTTTTTTAAAAGCATAGGCACACATGAAAATAGGCCACGTTGAGTAAACCGTCACCAAAAGACATGAGAACAGGATGCTGGATGATTCTTCATTGCTTTCATAGCTAATGACTTGAGAAATTAGTAGGTTAATGGAGACTGCCAAAGGGGAAGTTAAAATGAAAAAACTGGAGGTAATTATGATTTTTCCATTCAGTCGACCGTTCACCATTTTGGAACTTATGGGTTTATGATACCAGGATGATGGCAATCATGCCACACAAGCAATGACTTACTTCCTGTAGGAAAAGGTGTTGCCAGTGAGGATTCGAGGTGTTGCTCAGGCAGGGGTGCACCCCAAACCTCAGGTTCCTCTATCACCGCTAATTTATGAAAAAAGGACATGATACACAGTTGATGGGGAGCAGAATTAACAGCTGTGTGACTCACAGAGAGGAAGGAATCACCATGCAACACTTATCTATCCCTATATCTGTCATAAATGGCCAGTACATCTAATTGTTTTAATCTCAACTGCTGCAAATGGAATTGAGTGGGTGGCAACACAACTAGTAACACTGATGAATGTTTTGTTCAATAGTTCACATTACATAAAGCTAAAAACCAGTACTGATTTTATAAGCAAAAAAACAGTACTCTTAAATAATTATAGCTGAAATGTAAGCATCACCTTTATACCCTCTGTGAGTCTCCTGAAGACATATATTGTATATGACAGAAAAATAAATTTTTGAAAAGTGAATGAAGTAACACAAAGAATCTGGGGCGTGATCAGCTTCTATTAGATTGTGAATGGTTACAATTAAGTGACCCTGTAAATGACAGATCAACATCCATGAGCAGAAAGGTAAGGATATGGTGATACCGTATACTGTACCTTCACTGGTCTTCTGCTCATCAAAGGCTGTATCCAGTGGAGGGCCAAATAAGGCTGTTGCATCCTCTGGCACTGGAGATTTCTTATTACTAAAATGGAGGAGAATTAAGCCAGATCTGCATGACTCATCCACACAGATGCAGACTCTAAAATATTGTGATATAATCCATTTAGACTCAGTTAAACAACTACAACTGCAGTTTGTAGACTCTAAGTTGCAAAAAGCATGGTCATATATAAGCATCGTTTTTTATTTAGAATGTAACTAGTTTTTTTTTTTTTTTTTTTTGTATTTTGGTTTTCAATTGAGGTTTTACAGGTTTCAGTCATGTCAACTCTCTGAATAGTTTTAACATGTTATTGAACATGGCAATGTTAATGTATTTGGTCTTGGCAGACTAGGCCTGCTGCACTGATGCTGCTTTTGTTGATTATTGTTGCTGCAAAGCAAGTATGGACTTGCTACTGCTAATAGATACACAGACACACTGCTGTGAGCATGTAAGATATGCTGCTATTGCATAAATAGACAAAATGCTGTAGCAGATCTGGTCAGGTGGAGCTAGGGGAGGTGGAAGTTTCAGAGGAGCCTACAGCAAACAATGAACCAGGCTGAATCCGAAAGCACCCCCTATACCCTCCAATAGGGTGCTATTTGAGGGGATAGCCATTTGTTATGGTGTCCGAAACCATAGTGAACATGCGATACCAATTTCAATACCACATTAAATTCAATTGATTAAATTCAATACCACATTAGATTGCACTGCAATAACGAGTGTACAACCGATGTACACTCAACGGCTGTCTGAGTTCGCTCACTCCTTTTCATTCACATCTTTAAGTGAACAGTATTAGTGGACTAACGTAGGGAATAGTGAATGAGGGTTTAAGGGGCGATTTCAGATTCAGCCCCAGACTATTTTTATGTTGAGCAAGCAATCTCATTGGCTTGCAGGATCTACAGAGGCCAATCAGCTTGTGTCATGGGGTAATGATGTAATTGCGTGCGGATTTCATGTAAAGGACCTATCAGCCTGTGCCCTCTAGAGATTCATGACTGAACTATATATTTTAATTGGTAAATAAATACACCAACACTTCTGCAGTACTTGCGGACAATAAAATGTAATATAAATGCACCATTATTGCACACAAAATTTCATTTTTTTACATTTTACCTACACCTAAATGCCATGTACAAAAAGCAACTTGTTTAATTGAGCAGTTATATATGTGTGTATTACAGATTACAGTCAGGCTTGGGAGATAATTTAAAATTGGACCATCCAGCTTTGGCTGAAAATTTATTTTCTCTGTAATTTGCTTTAGTTTTTTTGGTACACATTTATACTTACAGTTAAATTTTTGGTCTTCTGCAAAGTATATTTATTTCATTTTTATTTTAGTTAACAATATACTTTTTCCTTTGCTAGTTGTCATATTTGTAATAGTTTTTGTGAACAATAATACACTTGGAAATAACAAATAACAAAAAGTGTGTAAGTGTGCGTATAGATACCTAGCAGGCTCTGGAGTGGGTGCAGGCGCAGGCGCAGACGCAGGCGCAGGTGTTGTAGACGGGGCAAGAGCTGGTGCGGGCGTTGGAACAACACGTCTCGGTCGTGCAATTTCTTCACCTGAGAATAACATCATGTTCATATGAACACAAATATACTACACCTACTTCTACATATGCAAGCACACTTCTATATTCACAGGACAATTAATTCCAGACAACTATTTACTGTCAGATTTAAATAGACATAGACAACAGGCTCATAAACCTAAGAATACATTTTATTAAGTGTACTTACTGGGGTTTCTTTTTGCCAGCCCCTGAAACAGACAGAAGGCCAAAACATTCATAAGACTAAAAGCTCAAAACACCATTTCGCTCATCAGCTGAAAATATTGCATTGTGGGTAAATTTAATCAAGGGAATGGATAGTCAAACTCAGACAGAACCATTGCCTAGATGCCCAGTAAATTTCTGTTTCATAAGGCTTTCTACACCTGACAGAAAATTCCTATGATTGACTGATGAACAATCTTATCTGACTCATTGATGCATTAGTTACAAATAACACTGTCATAAATGTTATTACATCACAGGTTCTTCATGGTGGATATGAATATCAAATATACCACAGAATTTGTTTTTCCTTTTAAGTCAAAATGGCATTCTTTAGACTAAAACAGTATTTAGATTAAGAATTCTTTAACATAGCTTATGCAAGGCTCTACGGCAACCAGCATACAAATATTATTAAAAAGGCATTTGCTTGATTTCCAAAGTAAGCATTTTTGGTGTCATGGATCTATAGCACAAAAGTAAGCATTATTTCTCTTCACATGGGCCTTTTATTAGGAAGAAAAGAACAGATGAGGGATAGAAAGTGAATAAGAGTGCTAATGTTAGCTTTTTAAAAAGTGACGTCTGTAAAGAGCAGTAGTCAATAAACTAAATTGTTTTTTTTGGTTTTTTTGTTTACTGGTCCTGACCTTTGCATCTTTATATGGAAATATCATCATATGTAACTATTAACTCTCTTTAAACATTAAATTGATAACATGTGTCTTCACAATTCAAAAGTTCTCCCTCTGTATGACTGATTCAACTGAATCAAAGTGTTTCAAGCACTGGTGAACAGAAAAGTAATTGTAAAAAGGCACTTACCGGGCTACGTCTCTGTGACCAGCAAAAAGGAAGAGAGAAGAGACACCTGGTCAGAAAGTGATAAATCAGTAATACAGACTTCGATCAAAAGCAACCTCTGTTCCTGAACTGCGACCAAATGAAGGCAGTGATCAATTTTGATCTGTTTATTACATAAAACTATAATGTAGCTCGAGAAGATATGGAATATGTGAAACATATCCAGATTTCAGCAATTCTTAAAAATGGCATTTATGCATGTATTGCCAACGTTGCACCTGTGCAGTACTGCTTGTCTCAGCACTGTTTAGTCTTCAGAGGATCCAAACGCATAGAAAGTAGCCTATGTACTTCTCAGCTCACTACAAAGAGATTTCAAAGATACGCCATATGATGGGAAATTGTGTGGTCATGAATAATACTCCTGGACCAAATTCAGTTAGAATAGAAACGAAAGGACAAGAAAGGTGATTTTCCTTGGACATCTATTCTTTCTAACTACAATTTAACCTCATTATATTTCTTTTTTCCTTATTCTCCCTCCATCATAGCTGGATTAAGCCCAGGAACAAGGTTTCTGAGTTCAGCCTGAGTGTGATTAGGAATGATGTACAGTACCAGTGACAAAGTCTAATCCAATAGGCTGTAAGCAATGGTCACCACCAATCAGAGCCAAGAGTGGGCAAGCAAATAATTGGCATGCAACCAAATGCTTTAATATAAGAGCTGTGCTGATGACTAAGGCTTGTGGCCCACTCATTCAAATAATAAACAGAGGAAAAGTGTTGAAGTGAAACATGCATAAACAAACACCAGATGCAAAATGACATGATCTAACTACCGATCATCTATAATGAAACTACAACTGCACAGTCTATACAGTCTATTGCCGGTTTCAATATTCAACAGTCCATGCCTAAACACACAAACTGATCCTAGATCAGTTCTTAACGGCATATTAAACACCAAGCATGTTAACTTCATCATGCCAAAAGAGAAATGTTAGAAGAAGATGCCACTCTAAAAGAGGATAAAGTATAAACAGCTTACCGGACTATTCCTCTATATCAGCCAGCATTAGAGTAAGGACAGATAGAAACAGGCAGGGTAGAGACAGAAGAAGAGACAGCATTATCGATCTACATTAGTTTAGTGCTGGTAAGCATGCACAAAAACGTTACACACTAATTTGAGAGGAATGACAAGGCAGAAATGTCTTCAAACACAGATTACAGTATGATGAAACACTGTGCAAACCCAGTCAATTTTTCTGTCAACCACAGACATCGCCTCCAGCACATAATATATCTCAGCTAATAAGGACATCAGTCAAACGTGGCTACAGATCAAGATCTCAGTGAGTGACCTGAATGACTCTACTCATAGCTTGAGTGAACGCTACTAAATATATTAAAAATCTATTTAATAAAGCACATTAAAGGAATGTTTCACCCAAACATTTAAATTCTGTTATCAATTATTCTTGTGGTTCCAAACTTATATTTGATTGTTATATTTCCATGGAATACAATATTATAAACAACCATTCAAAAGTTTGGGGTCCTTAAGATTTTTAAAGTTTTTGAAAGAAGTTGTTTACACAGCAAGTCCTAATGCAAAGATGTGACCAAATTACCATATGCTATTTTCTGTCCAGCCTGTTTACATTCACTTCATTCACGACTGGTATCCAATATCTGCCCAAAATCATTTTCATTTGTTATTTTCGTAGCATGGTAAAGATTTCATTTATTTGAGAGCGAGATTGTGAGTACGTCTGTAGTGAAGCTTGTTAAGTTTATTTACAAAAACAGTGACGTTATCACCTCATTTCTCTGCTATTTTAGCTGTTATTTTAAAAAAATGACGGGGCAAAGGTTGAAAACCTCTTCTATGCTCATGAATGTTTCTATGTTTGTGTGCAATTTCTAAACTATTTAGTTTCCATTTCCAAAAATGCTGTGAGTTTTAGTCCTGATGCATACAGACACGTCTGCTTTCTTTGTTTGTATCTTTGTGTCGCCCTTGCCTTGTGTTGGCTTGGAATTCCAAGGGGAATTCGGATAAACCTGTTGTCCAGATGTCCATGTCCAGATATCAGATATGTATCTGATTTGAAATCCCATTTGGAAGTGGCTCAGAACGGATGCGGAAAAAAACGGATCTTGTCCGGATTTAAATGTCCATTTTAACATCTTTAAGCTGTAACTCATTCCTGTGGTTGCAAAGCTGAATTTTCAGGGGCCATTACTCCAGGTTTTCAGTGTCATGAAATCTTTCAGTAATCATTTAGAAATCATTCAAATATGCATTTTGTATTGTTTTATTTTAGCTCAAGAAACATTTCTTATTATTATCAATGTTGAAAACAGGTGTGGTGCAGGGCCGTGCACAGACATTTTGAGGGGCAGTGGCTTAAACCAAAAAATGGGGCACTATAAAGAGTTTGACTGAGGCAGTATCATCTTAATACTGTATTAATACTTCTGTATTTTTAAAATGAAAATTTTGATGACTGAATATTTATTGAACAAACATTAGTTGTTTCATTTATCAAAATAACCCCAAAAATAGTGTAAACTTTGCTAAAGTGATTATCAACTTAGGCATTATTAATTTTAGGTAAAGTATATCAGTACTGTGTAGGCCTACCTCCTACCTCATTCATTACGATTTTTAAACTAAGAAACCACATTTATGATTTACTTTCACACAAAATCTGTTGCCCAATCAATTTTCAAACATATATTTTTCTACACTATGAAAGTAGCTTTTAGCCCCCGTGTAACCTACTATATAATGTACTATTCATTTAGATTAGAACTCATTATAGTAGGCTATATTACGTTTTTTTAATTATGGATAATGTTAATATGGTCTCATTAAAATATTAGAAATGTGATATATGTTATAGAAACTAGTATCAACTAGGCAATTTATTATAATGGGAAATATATTCACAGGAGTTAAAGTGTGAAAAACTGTCTTCTAAATAGGCTATTCTATAATAATTTACCCGCTGGTTTTCTAGAACTTTGAATCAATTGTTGCAATGTTGAATGGGCTTGAACCTGTCTTTGCTCTCTTCTTCTAATTTTGTGATGGCATTGTTTTTCGTCTACAAAATCTGCCGACAACAGAAAATGTCAGAAATGTATTTATTTGTGTTTTGTTTATTTATTAGTGTTATTTAGCCTATATTAGATTAGATCAGTTTAAATCATTTTATTAAACAAGAATTCTTATTTTCTTTCTAAAGTTGTTAGCACTTTTTGAAGACCAGGAGCGAAACATTAATACCGACAGAAATACAAAAACAAATTGCAAAAATACTAATTTCGTGGATCAACCACTGTCTGTAGGCCTAATGTGGATTGTAATTTGTAATCGACCTGTCAATGGGACGAAATTCTATTCTGAAACTGTCGTCGGAGAGCGGGCACATGCTCGTCTGTGAGCGATACTGCGAGCGAGCAGGAAAACACGGAGCGGATTAGCAGAATTAGCTCTTTAGCGGCGCGATAACAGAACGTTTTTATGAGAATCTTCTGGAGGGTTAGGGAGGGGGGCGAGAGGGGCACCTCAGCTGATGGGGGCAGAAGGGCAGTGGCTCTAGCCACCGGGCCACCCCCCTGTGCACGGCCCTGGTGTGGTGCATGCTTAACATTTTTGTGGAAACCCTGATCATTTTTTTTCAAGATTCTTTGATGAATAGAAACACCAAAAGAATAGCATGTATTTGAAATGGAATGTTAATGTCTTTCCTTTACTTGAATATATATATATATATATAAAGTAAAGATATACTTTATAAGATATAAGATATATAAAATATACATACATATTACTCAGCCCAAACTTTTGAACAGTAGTTTATTTTGATGCATTTCCCAGATTGTTTTTTATTGTTGTTCTTTTTTATGAAACAACAATAAATCTGTAGGCATGATGCATAATAAGGCTATTGCAAAGTGAGTACATTTTGAAATTAGCCACTATTTTTGTGTTTTCCCTGATACAAAACTATTGAACACCTTCAAAAAATATATAAAAGAGCACACAAGATGTATGGCCTCCTTTTAATGGTATTTGTTCAATTATTTTTGAAGCATCACACGGTGGACATTCTAAAATAGTTCTTCTCATGGGGACTCCATAAAAGAAAAGTCAGATGGGTTTGTAACAAGTTTAGGGTGCATAAATGGCAACATTTTTGATAGTTTGGGGGAACATTTTCTTTAAAAACATGTCAAAATTCTGCCGCACAGCTTGGAATTAAGACTGTCGAATGATCAAACAGGCTCTGAGCACACTGGGTTTACAGGTTTACAATGTGTTGCTTTATGAACTCTTGTTGGATGACTGCACATATACAAAAGGGCTTAATAAAGAAGCAAAGCTTATCAATAAAACATGAATACCAGCTGGAACCCAGCACCTGGCCAAGAGGTGTGCTATATTAAGAACCCCCATGCCTTTGTGCCTTTGCTCGACTGTAACCCCACCGTTACATTAATCTCTCCCTGCGTTCTGGATGGTCGGCTGGATGTAATATCTCTGCCCTGACTACTCAGGTGAAGTATAGTAGAGAATACAACTCTCCTCTGATGAAATGAGAGCGAGCACTATCACTATTGTATGGTTTCTGTTGTTCAACCTTGCTCACACTTTTCTGTTGAGTATTCATGACTAATCCATCGCCATGGTTACACAAATACGCACAGGTTACCATGGCAGAGGACGGGCATGTGACTGATGATTAATTCATGAGTATGGAATGCCAGACGTTCCAATATACTGGACAAAGTGGATTTTAGTCACTGAGGTCAAAATAAGTCTGCTTAAAGAACGTGTAATTTTTGTAACATTTGTAATGTTAAAATACAAAGAAAGTACAAGTAAGCCATTTGTATATATTTATATAACATTTAAGCCATTTATATAACAAATAACTTTCAAAATGTGCATAAAAAAGTATTTGACATTTACTAAATATACACTACTGTTTAAGAGTTTTTGGGGGCACTAAAAGGTTTGGTCACACTTTAGATTAGGGTCCAGTTCTCACTATTATCTAATTCTTAACTACGACTATGCCTAAATAAACTCCAAATTATTGCTTATTAATAGTGAGTAAGGTAGTTGTTACGTTTAGTTATTGGGTAGGATTAAGGGATTTAGAATATGGTCACGAAGAATAACGCATTAATATGTGCTTTATAAGTACTAATAAACAGCTAATATCCTAGTGATATGAATAAGCAACTTGATAATAGTGAGAATTGGACCCTAAATTAAAGTGTTACCAAAAGTTTTTTAAAGAAATTGTTATTCATCAATGACGCATTAAATATATAAAAATTGAGAGTAGACTTTTAAATGTGTTACAAAAGATTTCTATTTCAAATAAATGCACTTCTTTTGAACTTTGTATTCAAAGAATCCTGAAAAAATGTATCACAGTTTCCACACAAATATTAAGCAGCACAATTTTCTTCAACATCGATAATAAGAAGAAATGTTTCTTGAGCAGCAAATCATCACATTAGATTGATTTATAAAGGATCGTGTGACACTGTTTGCTTGAGCATTCTGTTCAGCCCAGCAAATGCAAAAACACTGACTCTCAACCAAAGGTGTGAAATGGATGGGGGTGTGCGTTTGTTATTTCGCTATTTGTGCGTTTGACACGGGGTGTCACCTGTATGAAAACATTCAGAAAACTGCTCAAGGTTGTGGATTAGCATTCATTGAGCGTACTGAGAGAGGAATTCACAGACGTGCAGATTTAACTTTGGGAATAAGAGCTAATGAAAACCCCAGAAAAGATAATTACTTTGTGACAGCTAAAGACCAATCTGAGTGCCAATTAATTTCAGGAATAAAGCAGAACAAGAAAAGGCCCGGTAGGTGGTCCTGAGTTGTAGATCTGAGTAAGACTGATTGACAAGACACAAAAAGGGCTTTAAAAGCTCATTGACAGAGTTGCATGTATCCGTGTGTGAATAATTTAGCGTGCAAGTTCTTCTTGTGACACGTTCTGGCCGGGATGCCTACCTGTCAGTAGGCCTGCCGCACTATGCAGAGGAGTCATTGTGCCCAGTTTCCAAGCTGAATTATTGAAAGAGAACAGAGCGACACTCTAGTCTATAAGAGACTCCGCCTGAAACTCCTACTCTCTCTGACTCCAGATAAAGACACACTCAGTGAGTCAGATAAGACTCATCTACACCATATCTCATCTGAATGACCTCTGTCAGACTGACTTTAGATGATTTTACCAATGAAAAAAGTTTTTAAAAGTCAAAACTTTGGTTTTGGAGAGATAATCTTTGTGGAATCTTAACCGCACACACCATATGAACTGGATGTTCTCAGCATTTTCTCGCTTGTGAGTTAATGGTTATCAAATTATTTAATACAATCTGATGGATGATTTGGAAAACGTTATCAGCAAAAGCTAGTCATCTGAATGGTATTCAGAAGGGCTAAAGTAGATTTATTAAAATTGTAAACTTAATTCCCTAATACTAAGTACAAAAAGTATCATTGTACTACCATTTAGGCTACACTACCGTTCAAACGTAACATTTTTTAAATGTTTTTTTAAAGAAGTCTCTTATGCTCACCAAGGCTGAAATACAGTAAATCTGTGCGAAAAATCATTTATTTATTTTCAGCATCGTTACTCCAGTCTTCAGTGTCACATGATCCTTCAGAAATCATTCTAATATGATTGATGAAACATTTATTATTATTATCAATGTTGAAAATGCTTAATATTTTTGTGGAAACCATGATACGTTATTTTTTCTGGATTCATTGATGAATAGAAAATTCAAAAGAACAGCATATATTTGAAAAACAAATCTTTTGTTAAATAAATGCTTTATATAATTATCTAGTATTTGAATTTTGCAAGATAAGTCTGTTTTGAGCCAGTGGAGAATGATTAGACAGGTGCTGTCCACACATTTATATATATTCATCTCCTGAATGCTGCATGAAGGGTACACAAAGACTTTCCTGCACATGTTCAAGGTACACCTAAAAATATCATTAAAAACTCCCTAAAACAGCTTTAACTATCAGGATGCAGCTATATAGATTGGCGACACTCAACAATGTTTTTAGTGAAATGGCAGGTAGGTGTTTTTGGACTATTAAAATAGCACGCAGCTGCATCTGAACTGCTCACACTGCTCTCTCCAGCACCAGCCTCCACAGTGAGATACATAGACTCCTATTAACCACACATCTACAAGCAAGGCTCCACAAAAAAAGAAAAAAGAAAAAAGGCCTTTCTACTGTTAGCCAAGTTTGGCTTGTTGCATTCTGATTGGATTCTGTTGGTAATGGGCACTTACCTAAAGTTAAAAGAAGTTTTGTGCCTCTTACAAGTGCTTTCGACCTTCTATTTAATCTGAATGGTATGCGGAAAACACTTGAGGTTGTCCCACCATCTAAAATGCAACTGAATGCTTCTTTAAGCGCTTCTGTACTTGAAAAAAATGCTGAAAACAACTTTTAAGCAGGAAATGACGCAATATTAACATACATTACGGTACTAAAATCACTGAGAAGCTCTGGTAATAATTACTTTACCCCACTTCTCCATGTAAAATTAATCCCATCTGAATAGGGCTTAAGTGTCTCTCAAACTACTTCATGCACTGATTTACTGTCAATATGAACCAGAAAAAGCAGGATTACAATATACTCACAATATATCAATATGATATATACAAGGAAATGAGGCTGATCCTTAATGTAATCGTGGGCAGCAAAGCAATCTCTGCTAAATTGATCTAATATGTTATGTTGTTTTTTTTATTTTTATGTTAGAGATTTAAGTAGCAAATAAAAATTGCAAAAATATATGTTAATGAGTTTTGTAAATCATTACAAGTCTGGTATCTGGGGTAAAAAGTGCCCCTGCGTTTGGGGATAAAGGCACAACATGATGACTTTCATTTGGTGAGATGGCATGGTTAGATTCAGATTTTTTATATAATTAATTAAGTTGGCTGTCCAAAGAGGTAATCACCATATTTATAATAAAACTATGATATTAATAATATATACTAAAACATCATATTTATTGTTACTACTGAAAAGCCATATTGTACTTTTATGGAATCTCCCTCAAAGCTTTCAGAAGTTTTTATTTTATTTTTATTTTCTGTTTTTAAAATGAACATTTTAATGACGGTATATTTATTAAACAAAAATGCATTTCCTTATCAAAATAAACTGAAAATAGTACAAACTTTAGTGAAGTGATTATTTAGATATCTTATTATGCAAAACTTTAAACTTTAGCTAAAGTATTTGTATCAGTACTGGGGGTAAAAGGGCCGCCTCACCACTTTAATGATTTATATTTCCCAAAAAATGTGGATCCATCATTGTTTAATAAAAACATATATTTGTTCTGCATTCATACACTATGGGAGAGCCTTTAGCCACATTGTACCCTATATACTGTAAGCATCATTCTACCGTGGTACTTTCACAGTATCCGTTTTGTAAGGGATGTCCAAATCAAGTACAAAACCATTAAGACATACAGTATCACATGGCACAATATTCTCTGCTATGTTAAGTTTAAGGAAGAAAAAGTGACAAGAAATGATATCACAAGCTTGGGATGCATGGGTAACATTGGCTGGACTCACCAGAGGCGAGGGAGACAGAGCTAGGTTGCCTATGGAGGCTTTTAATTCATCTACCGAGGGAGCTGCAAAGTTAGCGTCTGCTGGCAGGGGTTTGATTTTGATCTTAAACTTTTTGCGGTGGTCCTCCTCTTCTTCAGACTCACTGGAGGAGAAAAAGTGAGTCTTCTCTTTGGGGGCTGGTGGAGGGCTGTTAAGGGATCAGTTGTAAATTCCCATGATTAAAACACTGGATGAATTGTATAGACCTTACACATTCATACACAAAATTTTGCTTGTTTATTGGCAACATTTTCTAAATTAAATCAAAATCATTTATGGCTCAGTTAAAGGATATCTCCCTCTTCCTCCTCTGGCCTCAAGCTATATCCTTCTTCATCTACCTCAGGCGAGTTCTGCAAAAGAAAAGAACTGAAGTGAGATTTTATTACAGAAACAGTAGTATTATTTGATAGTTTAAATTAAATGGCCATTAATGTAGTAGGCTTTCGCTGTCATATGCTTTACTTGTACTTACATATCTCTCCCAATCAATCTCCCCGCAGAAGCCATTTGGAGCCCCATTGGTCTTTTTCTGTGACTGAGCAAATCGAAACACAACTTTAGTAACATCACTCAAATTCCCCGATATTTAGATGAGATGAGTTTGGCCTATTTAGGGTTGCCGCTGAGGGAATCTACAGGTGCTTGGTGAGTATTCACTTCTAGCTAAATGACTTCTGTCTCTATATTCAGTACCGATTCAGTCTCTTGGGGTTCCTGTGTCACGGTCATCAATCATAAAGAAAATAAAGACATCATTTGAATTATTTTCCACCATTTCAAATCACGAATTCAAATAAGGCTTCACATTTAAAAAAAAAAAAAAGCTTACATTAATACAGATTATCTGATGCATTAAAACTAGGGCTGTCAAACTATTCAAATATCAAAAGACACTAACGTTTTAATGAACCATTGTGCTTCACTTGTGGGTAAATATTTCCCTTGTTGATCCTTGACGATAATTACATTTTACTTTACAAAGAATGCAAATTACTTTACTTTTGTTAAATCCCATCAAGGCTTATTTTATAGTTAAATTACCCTTAAAAAGGTATTTTGTCATCCTTTACGGATAAACGGATGGTCTGCTTGGCTCTTCTCTGTGCATGTGTGTGTGTGTGTTTGCTTGCCTTGCTGCTTTAATTAGCTCAGAATATTGAAATCACTCAGTTCTCAGAATTTACAAAGAAGAGAATAAATTGAATACATATGTTGAATAAACATTTAATTAATTTGCTTATGTTAATGCATCAACTTTTGCAGCCCTAATTAAAACAAACATTGATTCAAGTTCCAAAATACAAATAATAGCACATTTGGCTCTTGAAATGATGCTGTAAGTTAAGAGGTACTTACTCCACCATCTCTGTCTGGTGACCCCCTAAAAACAGAGAACACAAAAGAAAGAGACAAAGAGGTCTTTAATGCCCACTTAACATGCAAGCCTCTCTTTTTTCAACTCAAGCACAGAAGCAATTAGCCAGGCTTCGCTGTGAGGCACAGAAACACCTGTGTGTTGGGCCTCAAACAGACACACTCTCAAAACAGACATAATCTATTCATCTACAGCCTTTTCACGCCGTGAAGCAGGGGACAGGGATTCAAAGCATGCAAGCAACAAATGCTCCATTACTGATGAGTTTGTGAGAGAACTCCATCAGCCTGCCTTTGGAAGCACGACATATGAAATAATAGTCAGAATTTTTTAGACAAAATCTTTAAAAAAGTTTGCATATTTCATACACTAGGCTTTTATTCCATATAGCATGGTATGGGATAATATGGAGTTCATACTTGTGGAGAAAAAAGGTTGATTCAGAAAGTTTATTCAGAGGCCCAGACTGAGCAAAATATGTATTTAGGTGCAGTTGCTGAAATGTATATGACTAAAATTTTTTATTAAATTCTGATAGCTCATAAAAAAATGATGGATAATCAAGTAAACCTAAGTTGTTTCAGTCCAAACACGTTCATCTTGAAATATTATTAACAATAGTCATTCTTGTGTTTACTTTATATAAAAATAGCTAAAGCAAAAAGACGTGTACTACGACCTGAAGGCGTTCGTTTTAAGAATAATACTAAAAGGACTCAAACAAAGGACTTGCTAAAAAAAAAGTATAAGCTATCAATCAAATGACAGAAGGCATGTATTGATTGTGTACAACAGGTATTTCAGCAAAGTTTTGATCAAATAGGATACAGTAGGCTTTATAGGGATAATAATACCGGTGTATAAATTAATGAAACTTACGTAGAGTCAGTGTCCTTTTCTTTCTTCCGTATCCCGAAGGCCTTCCTGGTGCGTTTTTTCAATCCTGTGGTGCGTAGAGAGATCTGTTAGTGGTCTAATTTGATATGGCTCAAAAAAGCACAAAAACACAGTACAGCCTCATGGACACAGACACATGGCATCACGCATTTACAAATGTGCTGTAACTGTAGGTGTGTGTATCTGTGTGTGAATGTCGGTCGGTGGATGTTTGTAAAAAAGAGAATGTTCAATGTCCTATGACCAAACAATGAACTGAATCTATTACTGAATTACACTGCTGATTCAAAATTGATTTCAGTGCCCATTTCAAAGACAAAAAGCATTAGCATTTAGCAAATACACAAACTGAAAAAAAATGAAAAAAAAACTCAGTAATTTAGCATAGATTGAATGTTTTTGACAAGAGCTTTAAAAATATGTAGCTACATATTTTTTTCCCCAATATTCTGTTTTGCGTACAAATTTCACAACGGAGTTGGTCAAACTTCAAACTGTTTCCATCCAGCTATTTTTATGAGTGTTTTGGGATATCTCATTAAAAAATGCTGGATAGAAATGCCAAGATGCGCATAAATTCTCAACTCAACTCAACTCAACTGCGCTCAATTGAGACGTAGGCCTATACATTTTTATCCGATAAGAAGCCATGAGCACAAACTATGAAACACATTCACTGAACAAAACACTCGATGTGCAACAAAAAACTCACTTGACTTTGCCTCAACAGTGATTGGATAATTGGACTAACCAGCGAGCGGACCAATTTCATTGCACAACATCTCAAATGTTGGCTTAGTGATTTGGTATAATGACCTCCCAGAAGCATCTCACACGATTGCATTCCCAAACATCAGGCACCCGAATGCAAGATAACATGACAGCGTTTATTACGTTTCGTATGATGTAGAAAAAATTAGTAAAATTGACTTTGTTAATAGAATTACAATATCTGTAAGCTACAGCAATAATTTTATATTTTGTATGTTAGTCTTTCCATGTTTTATGATGCTTTGTGTTTAAATCTTTCCCCGCCCGCGGTTTTGAAAAAAGTTGCCAGCCACCACCAGCTCTTTTGACCATTTTTACAAACATGTCATGGCCCCCAGAAAATTTGAGATGGTCCTCACTGCAGAACATGAAATCCACGGGGAGGAGTCGGATCCAGATCCAACTCCTCCCACCTTACATATACCTAAACCTACCCAGCTCCACCCCCTTATCCCTAAACCCACCCCTAAACCTACCCAACCCCACCCCTTAATCTGGATCCGACTCCGCCCCCTGGATCTCGTGTACTGCAATGAGGTGCTACTGGAAAATTTAGCTGTATAAATATCTGAACATGCAATATATTATATACAACAGCAATATTCAACAAGCACAGTCCTATAGCTAGTCCTGGGTCGACATTTCATTCAATAACGTTTGGCAGTTTTGATTTTTATGCTTTTTAATGTTGGTGATTGCATTATTTTACATATGCACATGATTTCCATCAATGGCAGGGAAAGAGTTAATAACATTGATCGTGGTCTCAGCTGTTTTTTGTAGCAAAGACTTCAACATAAATGTCTATACAGGAACTGAAAAATAAACCCACACTGATAAATATTATCTGGAGTAAAATGAATCACAGTCTCCCTACAATTTACGCAGCCAAAACATCCTCAAACACAATTTACAGTAAAGTCATGTGGACATGAGGACATGATTGTGCAGCAGGGTCATGTGCGTCTCACAGCCATTGGGCCTGCCGGGCTCTGAGTCAGGCTTCGATCCAGTCAAGCCTCTGCAGTGACAGGGAGCTCCAACATGGCGGATGGCATTATTGATCTTTACTAAATATTTCCTAACACATCCACAGGCTCAAACGCCGCCGTCTGGCTGAGAGCGACAAGAGAAGAGAATATTTCTCAGAGCTGTCTGAGAAATTTCCAGACATCGCCTTGTTTTCAGTTTCCTTACATGTTCTCTGTTCTTGATAGATTTCTTTAAAGAAACTGTTCCTTTTTTTTTTCTGATTAAAAAAAAAGTCATTCAAGATAACTAAAAAGGAGCAAATGAAAAGGGAGATCACAGTACAGAGGGTGTTTAGTGAAGTGTGCTACAAAGAGACAAACACTGAAGGAAAAAAAGACAAATTTAACACCGAAAGTAGCCGTTCTACTTTGTGCACTTGAACTAGCCGTAAGGTGATGACTCAAAAGCTTGACAGGGTTGTGCTGTCTGAGCACGTACTTAAATACAAAATATGCTAAATATTAAACATACTAATCTCCAGAGGTTAAGTGTTGGTGATTGATGTGAAAATAAACTGACAGCTGTTTATACAGCTTTGTTCAAATTCAAATGGTATTAAACAGGTTAAGGCAAGACTAAAAAATGGACAGGTCTTTTGAACATCATTCTGAATGTAGCCTATATATTTATTTTAAGTTGTATATGTTTTTACTTAAATGGCTGAAGGGTCTGCCAGATAGAAATAGATACAATACAACAAGAACAAAAGAACAAAAATAAGAAACAAGTGGCAGAGAAATGTTTTTGCAGCTTACATAATACCAGAGGGGGTTAAAAATTAACAAGGTTATCAGTTAAGTACATTCTCTTTATACTGTGTTTTTATCTCTTTGCATAACTTAACATTCTGGCAAGTGTCGACTCTGTTTTGAATCATTTGTCCATTGTAGGACATCAGACATCAGGAAGTGGACAATTACCTAATCAAGATCTTCTAGTAGAGTATACGGTAAGTCTTTGCAATCCAGCAGTTCTGCCTCTCAGGGTGGATAAATTAATAATATGTTTATATTCAAAGAGCTCTAGAAACAGGTTTGAAGCAATTAAGATTTTATGTAATAAGTGGTTAGGCTAGACTAGAGTATGCTATTTTAGGCAGAAATAACTGTTTTGCTATGAACAATTCGGAATACAATAGTTGGTGGTGGAAGGCTGTTCATTCTGGCCAAAATGTAAGACTTTCCAGGCTCATAAAAAGGCCTAAATTTGATTACAAAAAAGAACTGCAGAGGTACCATGGTACAATCATGGCATCAAATGAAAATGGCATGCCACTTTAGTATATATATCATGTCACTAAATGGTTATCATTTTCTCATACCATAGTACTTCCCAAAACATGCTACCTTTTGGTAGCGTCAAAAGAGTAGATTTTAAAAAGAACTGCTGCGTCATCTTTGGTTCACATGGATCAAGCTCTTTCAAGCTTTAAATCTGAACCCTGGCATATCACGATTTCACCTAAATCCACATACTGGCAAACACAGAAGCAACTACAGTATATCAGCACAATTGACAATTCGTGATGCATTTGAGCAAGCTGCTAAAACAGATTACGGTCTCTGTGAACAACACACAAACCCTAGTGTTGGTTACACATTCCATATGAGCTAAAAACCCCATGAGACGGCTGGAGATCATTTTTTGACAACAGGGATTTCTAAACACAGCATAACACTAATTAATGGCTATGAAAATAATAGCTTCCGAATGTAAGCATGATGACGGAAGTGGAAACGTAATTACCAGGATCTAACTCATGGAGTGATGGCCAGAGAAAATGACAGCACCAACCGTCCAGGGACACCACTTAAGCAAACAGGAAAAGTGAAGATGATGTGAAAATAAAGATAGATGTTATTTTGGGCTTTAGAGATTACAGAAAAAATTAAATAAAAAAATTTAGTGGTTAAAAGCAACAAAGCTTAATTGTCAAAGAAAATGTTGGTGATACTGTAGGTGCCACAGAGCTGGTATTCAACTGTGACAGGATTGCAACTCATGTTTCAGCAAGATAATAGTGATCTTCTTTCTGCTATTATGGCCAAAAAAGGCTTTCAAGAGCTCTCCAGGGATTTTTTCACAACAGAAACTACTGTGAGACATGACAATACTTCATAACAAATACTCATGTCCAGATTACAAAGTACATATGACGTCAAATGCACTGGAAAAACCAATCTGAGGAAATTACTAAATGGAAATTATTGATTAGCAACACAAAGCGTTTATTTGTTAGTCCATCTTTTGTAAATAGCCTATTCAGTATGAAGTGAACTTAGCAATCTTTATCTCTAAAGAAGAGAACATTCTGCAAGGCAAAAACATTGTGCAATAGTTTTATACAGACACATACTGTCCTCCACATATAACACACAAACCTCAATAAAGATGGCAATCAACAAACATCACCATATTACAATTAACAACCAATTACTAAATCAACAACAACAAACTCTGCAAACAGCAAACCAATGTATAACAGTAATCACATAATTTTGCCAGCCTCTCAGAGAACTCCATAATAGTTTAATTGTAAATAAATTATATTTACAATTTACCACAAAAAAAGTGTACTTGAAATTGCACTGCAGAAAAGAGAGCATAATGTACTGTGCCCTGTACACACTGTGACAGTGCACACATATTAACGGAGAGCCAAGGGCCCTTATCATCTATTTGGCCAATTTACCTAAAATGTCCACTAGTTTCGAGCACAAAATATGGACCAAATAGCCAACTCTCTTCCTTGGGTCCAGGTGGCTTCACTGACGCCATGAGCACAAAAGACCAACAAACACACACTCATACACTCTCATCCACACATGCTAAATTACTGCACATACTCAAAAGATACACTCTGCTTAAAAATCTGCCCCTTCAAAATGAACATTCTTTTATAATTTATTCACTCTCCCAAACCAGAATACTTTTTTGTGAAACACAAATGAAGATGTTTAGCAGAATTTTCACGCTGCTCTCTTCCATAAAATAAAAGCCGGTTCTGTCAAGGGACTGTCAAGTAGAGGGCTGCATTAGGATTGGAATCCCACGGTTCCCATGGGACCCAACGGAAATCTCGCGGGAGTGGGCTGTTTTACCTTTTCTGTGGATGGAAATGGGCAGTCAAAAAATATAGCGCGGGTCCCAGGATTTGGTGCGTAACAAAGAAAAAGAAAGGAAGAACGAGAATTGGTGTTTGCGCTCTTGAGAGCGTCATAGGTTTCTATTTACAACGTGTTTTTGCAGCGTCAATCAATATAGCCAATCACAAACATATCTGTTGATTTCTTGAATGCAATGGCCGATCAGACATGTTTAGAATTCATTGTCTAAAACGCTGGAGTTTTTGCCCAGTGCTGAGTTCTGCGCCCTCGCAAATCCTCTCATTGTAAGTTAACTTATAACAAAGTATAGATATTATGTAGGCTAAATAAGAGATTCATTGTGCAGTCAGCTTCATTGATTATACCAGAACTTTGTGAGATTGTGAGTAATTGAGATGAGTGACAGCTTTAAAGTGATTAAAAAGGGAGTGGTCTTTGCGCACTTTCTAGACGATATATACATTCAGAATTCGAACAAACCTTTTGTTTTGCTGCATTAGGTAAGGCAATGGTTATGTATTATTATTGCTAGGCGACATATAACTTGAAACTATCTCATGACTTTCTATTTAAGTGTGTTTTTTTCCCTTTTAAGTGGAAGCGCATTTCCTTAGCCTTACCATAGAGTTGGTTCACCCTCCACCTATGGCCCTAACGTTTGTGTACATTTTTCACAAACTCTACAAGCTGTGACAAAATATTTGGGGGTGCAGGCTGGAGTGGATACAAACATTGCGGGTGTGAGTGGAACACACACGTTGTGGGAGCAGAAGGTAATGGTCAGAAATTCAGCGGGAGCAGGATTAAGATAACAGTTATGTGAAGGGTTCTACTGTCAAGCCCATAAGAAAAGCATCATAAAGGTAATACATATGACTTGTGTCCTATATTACAAGTCTTCTGGTAGCTTTATGTGACAAACAGATTCAAAATGTCCACTTTCATTTTTCAGAAAAGAGCAGATTGGACATTCTACTATCTATAACTCCTTTTGCATTCAACAGAAGAAATACAATAAATGAGACCATGAAATGCATGAATTTGAATGACATTACCTTATAGAGCACAGTGAAACCACTGATGTCATCAAAGGGTCAAGGGCAGAAAACTATCAAGCCTCATTAAAAAGTCTACATCAGCCTCCAAATGGATGTATTATCACAGCACCTATCACAAACATGAGCATTTCCAACAAAAACATAACTCATAAACATCTGCAACTTCAGAGGAAGACCATTAAGCGAGGCAGAGTCCAGTTCCTACTGGTATTCAGCAGGGGATAAAGAGGAAAAAACAAGAGAAACTAAGATAAATCTGTCAGTTTTTTAATTCTAGTATATCACTGCCAGATTTACTTAGAAGGGGATTAATGCTTGACAATCAGTTCATCTGGAGAGAGTGGAGCCATCACAATGTGAGAAGAGATCAGAGAGCACAAGCAATAATCTTAAACTCTCTCTGTATCCACACAGCTACTATGACCCCAACGTGATCCCCTAAATAATGGGGTCAGTGTTGATCTTAATCTGAGAGTATTCATTAACAAATCTGAAGACAGATGGCTAAATGTATAGGAAGATCCAATCTTGATGTTCGTAAAAGAGAAAATACTGAACTCACAAATAAAATAGCAATAACTTCCATGTCCTCAGTACATCATCTTGAGAAAAACATATACTCACTTGGTGACTTTAAAGGTACAATATGTATTACAAATACAATTACAATAACAAAGGCGTAGGTTTATGACGCAGTGGTAAGCTGAATGATGGGACTTGCTGTCAAGCTGATTCATCTAATAATGTTTATGGATGAGTGAAAACATTCATGTTTTTTAACATTATAGTGGTATGAAGCAGGTTGCGATTGCTAATAAGAGACCGATATCTCACGCGAGTCCCATGGATATAAAGGAATAAGGACATTTAATTTCACAGAACTACCCGCAAGTGCTGAATTACTCACACAGGTCAGTTTATTAGACGAATTAAACTTGTGAGGTAACACAGCGCTGTTTCACTTGGTCTAACGTTACACTATAATACTAAACAGCATTTGAGTGTGTGGAAAGTTATAATGTTATTCGATGTGTTAGTTCGTTTGCTATATGAAACTAGCAGTAAGATAGATCAACATTAGAACAACATACTGATTCTAACATTTCATCATGTTGAGCTATATAACATTGATTTGTTTTATGTAGCCTACATTTGCTCACCTGTCTAATAAAGTATGTGCAAGAGTGGTGACACTCCAAGTTAGTCGTGGACGTGGAGCTCTCGGCATCTCGAAAACACCACGCCGATATTGATCCTCATTTTAGTTCTCTTTTTTTGTCCCAAAGTCTGCTTGCCATGGTCTATAGACCTTATGTATCCCCGGCCCTTTTCAGCGCTGCACTCGTTGTCTTGACTTCCGGTCTGTCTTTTCACAGTGATCTTGCGTAGTTATGAATGAACGTCTCGTTTAAAAAATTTCCCGGTCGACATTTGTTAAGACGCTTGCTTTACAATGCTTATGACACTCTACAAAAAGTAAATCCACTTCACCCGCTTATTACTCCTCGACAGCGATGCCATAGAAATATGCAGAGCGACCGCAAAACCGGAAGTTCAAAGACAATATTCTAAAGATGGCGGCGCCCTCGTTTCTCTGGTGCATAAGGTCTATAATGTTTGAACGAAACAATAACAGCGTGCTGCTAAAAGTTACGCACTATGCAGTCCACGTCTGTTGCCATGGTTACGTAATGCTATGGCAGTACGAGCGGAAACCGAGGATAGCGCAGATATTGCGTTATTGACAGGCGACATTTTTTTCAGGGACGGCCACTTATTTAAAATTGGAATTTCTCTGAAATAAAAAAAATCTTTGGAGACTTTTGGGATATTGAAAGTACACAACTGCAGGAAATATATCACACTTTGCAAGTGATTTTTGGATATTTTATTACAAAATTCTTACATATTGTACCTTTAAGCAGCAGGTAAGTTACGTAATAAAATGATTGACAATTCTTTACCACTAAAAATGTCAGTCTAAAGAAATCTATATCACAAAGCCATTAACATAGAAAAAAGTCATGCCAAAGACTATACTTCTACAATCATATAAGTGTGTTTACGTAGTAGAAAAATGCATTAATGTATGCTGACTGAGTCTAGAGGCAGACTTGGCAACCTCATTTACTCCATGTTCAACAACTAAATGGCCAGAGCCTTTGGGTAGTAGTTTTCTCTGTGCTGGCCAGCCATGGGTTGCTACAAGCTATTAGTAATATCAGCCAAAAAAATATTTGCCTTTCTTCCAGTACTGTACTTTATTCTTTCAGGAGTATTGCTGTTGAAGTATAAGACAAAATAAATTAACTAATTAACTGAAACATTATTAAATAATTAGTTATCTCTGTGTAGAACTTACTAGTAATTTTCTATTTTAATATATTTTAAAATGTAATTTATTCCGCTGATTGCAAAGCTGAATTCCAGCAGCCATTACTCCAGTCTTTATTCTTTAAATAGTATATACTGTATAGTATAAAATATTTTAAAACTGCATGGGAAAATTGGAGCAGTCTTTTGAAAATGTAGAAGATTAGCCAAATTGAAATACTATGAAGGAAAGAGATTATTTGTAGAAGAGTGACAAACTGCTGTAATGCAATCAATTTGGTGTATTTATTGGTATTTCACAGGCAAAAGATTTCAGCTCTTTTCCCCCAGGCTAAAATTAAGTGACATCAACAAATTGAATCATGCAACCATGTGTTCACTCATGTCAGAACTAAAACACAGTGCACACAATGAACATCATGCAATTTTAAAATACTATCTTAGCAAACCAAACAAAGCAGAAGTATGGGGTAACTCAGATTGAGATTTCCCTGGAGAAAACCAAGGAAGCACTCAACAGTGGAATGTAAACATCACGCTATATCCGAAGCCCTCTTCAAAAATCCACTTCGTTTTGGCTGCTTTATGAAGATGTTTAACTGAGATGCTGTAAAAATCATGTTTTTGCTGTTTGCCTTCACTTCCAGTCAAGCACAGTGCCAGTCACGTTGCTTCAACACGTTATGACTAACAAACACTTAAACCTGGCCAACTCATTTGGTTAAAAGGATGGTGGAGGCCATTTTTTCCATTGTTATGGAAATACACCAACAGTCATGCAGAATAACTGAGTGTTTACTAAACGAACGGTAAACATCGCTGCACCTGCACATGTAAAATAACCTCCACTCTGGTAATGGCTGTAAAGATTTGTTTCTACTCTCGGTGGACAGAAGACGATCATGACATGTTAAATCTCACTTGAACTTTTATCTTTTTATATTTTACAATCTCATCCATTTTAAATGAACTCCCGTGGCATTAAATAAACTCTTACCGAGAAAATAGCCGTTACATTTAATTACGCATTATGTTTCCGCATTAACATCCTCTCTGCTATGAAGCTTTCATTGTATCCCACAATCTTATGTGCAAAAATAAGTTGCAATAGCCCCTACATGATCCCTAAAGTCAAAGGCATAGAATATACCTCACAACAATGTAGTGCATTTCAGCAACAATACTTCTAAGAGCTTAGAAAGTGAAGTACAAGCTATGTTATGTCTATTCTAAAGGTACATTTGAATTGAAATGTAATTTCATACATTACTGGAAATTACCATATAAATTAATATCTGAAGCAATTAAATTAAATCACACCATCTCTGGTGGAGGTCTGGGCACTCTGTGTAAGACAAAAGAGGGAAGTACAGCTCTCGTGCCAGTATATGTGACATGTGCCAAGTCCTTGAGCCGACTGCCAGTGAAACAACCAACCAAGTGTCTTTGACCATGTGTCTGAGCACAATGAATCCTCCTTATGCCAATCAATTGTAAGATTGGCAATAAAACTGTAGCAGGTGATATCTGACAGAAACTACAGTAGGTAGCAGTGTTAGAAAACAACTAAAGTATAACACTATTAACTAAACTACATTATTAGGTATCATAAAATTATCACTGTTTTTTTTCTCTCTCTTAAACTATAGACTGTAATATAAAGTTTTCAATTTTTTTTATTTTTATGTTACACTGTTAGCTTAGTTAGCTTCTTGCAATGTAAGCATATTGCAATGGAGCTCTGCATTTTTTAAACAGTGTGGGCCTTTTCATTACAAAGCTACTTTTTCCAACAAGTACATTTTTTATTTTTTTTAAATGCTACACTGTTACTTGTTTTTCGCTTGTTGTGTTTTGATTCATTGAAGATAGCATCGTTGTGTTAGCATTTTGCAGTTTAGCTTAGCGTTTTTAAAAAACAGTGTAGCCTTTCCAGTACAAAGCTACATTTTCCAACAAGTAACAGCTTGTAAACAACAAGCTACACTGTTAGTGTTATTTTTCACTTCACTTCTTTTTGTTATCATTTTGTAGTGTAGCTAGCTGCTTTTTTTAACAATGTAGCATGACTAGTAATGGAATAACTTCAAATTAGGATTAGCTTATAGCTTGGCAAGCTACAGTTTCAATGTAGCTTCTTTAACACTCATCTATTAAAACCACACTTGAATTACTTGATCCTCTAGACCACAGGCTTCGTCTTTAGCCCGACACAATTTAGCATTCCCTGCGTCAGCTCTACTAAATGGAAATCCTGTTTATTAAAGACAATCTTCACATTGAACTAATTCAGCACTGGCAGTGAATGAAGATTCTTTGTTGAGAAGCAGATGGAGCGTCATGAGATAGAAGCAGATGGAGAGAGAGTCACAGCACAGGGAAGCTCACACACACTGAACGTTAAAAGATCAGCTGCTTCGGCCTCAAGTACAAAAATCCCAGCATCATTTAGTAAATCTTTTCATTTTGTAAACCACAGTCCGTTTTGTATATTCCTGCCACAGGTTTTTGATACAAGAACAATTGTAGAATAGTTACTTTGGGAAATGATTCTGGCCATTATGTAAATTTTCGAGTATAAAACAAAAAGAGACAAGATGTGACGTAACGTGATGTAACGGAAGTAGCAACAGATCTTTTTTTATTTTTTTATTGTGACGTACGAGTGAAACTATCTAAAAATAAACAAAATGTAGGTTGGGGACACTGTTTGTAGATCGGATGGAGGCAGATCTGAATGTGAGCTTGCAGTCGATTGTAAGAAAGGTGCGGGGTTCAAGTGGACTAAATAATTGGATAAGTCCGGCATACGTCACCAGAGAGAAATCTGTAATTTCACCAGGAAATTGAGGCTAAATATATATATATATATTTTTTAATGTGTGAATGAATCGTTCACAATAAGGCAGTGTGTCCAATCACAGTGGAGGAGGGGCGGGACAAATACCACATTCACCAACTGTCACAACATTCTTTCTGTACAACGACACATCATCCAACAGAGCTAACCGAACAAAATGGATGAAAAATAAATTTTTAGTATGAAACAAAAATGATCTGCGAAATCAGATACAAGTAAACTGTTCTCCGGATATTCTGTATCATAGCAACGACGAGTCTCAACTAAAAAAACGTTGCGCTGCCAAAATGCTCTCAAGCGCCCACAGCTAGGCGTTTTCAGCAGAGCGTCTATCGTTTTCAGCTGGCTAAAAACGCTTTGGTGGACACACGGCCTAAGACCATTAAGATATATTTAGAAAATAAAGGGTGAATTTCTATTTCATGCTGACTTTAACTGAAAAAATGTATACCTGAAAAAAATTAAACATGAAAAATAACTTTCTCCTACAGTTTTCAGTCTTTACTCTCTCCCCCGCATTCCTTTCTCCATTGAAATGACTTTTAAGGAGTGTCCGTGGTTTCTTACATTAACCTCTATCTTTAATCTTGACTTTTAACATGGGAGTTCCCTTCATCTGGATTTGAGCGTGGCAGCAGCTATGTTTGTGATGGGTTGCTCTTTTCAGATTGCTATTTTCCTCCACCACCCACATAGAGATAGAACAGGCAATTTTTTTAAAAATGATACTTATCATCTCTAAACATATTTATGACAACAACAACAAACAGCAGCAAATTGAAAATCTATATTGAACATTTGTCTTTATGCTTGTAAGCAATAATTTGAACAAAGAGGTTTAAAATTGACAAAAAATAAAGGTGAAGCGGGCAGGACCAGTAAAAGGCAGAATATTTTAAATATGTAACCAAATGATGAAAATAAGATCATACCATAAATAATATCATACATGCCTGTGGTATTTACTAATGTTACTATTGTATCTGCTCCACTCAGAAATAAATGATATAATTGTAAAGAAGTTCAGAACACTGGGTGCAAAAGCACAAATCCAATTTCTCAGCATGAAACATCCACACACATGCACACACATTTTACATGACGGAGAGAGACAGGAGAGTGCAGTAGTGCGGTTTTTCAAAGGGCCGATTTAGCCTTCAGGCCTCACCAGCTGATGCGCTTTGGCCGCATTTACATTACAACCCACAAACTTAGGCAGGAAAAAAGCACGTGGATTCTGATATTCTCAGATCAGTTTCAAGACTCGTTTATAAGTGGAAATCAATCTGATATGAAACGGATACGTGCATTTGCGTCTTCCATGTAAGCAGACAGATCGGATATTCCCGTCAATGTGAATCATACGTCATTGAAAAAGAGACAGTGGTGAATGACGTCATCTCAGTTGGACACCATCACAGCGATTACAGCAGCGATCTTTTGCAACATTAGCCCAGGCAGCAACAAGGGCTCTCCTCTTTTAAAGCTGAATTTTCGGTATCGTTACTCCAGTCTTCAATGTCACATGATCCTTTAGAAATCATTCTAATATGCTGATTTAAATTACATTTTAAAATATATTCAGAAAACAGATTTTTTCATTTGTAATAGTATTTCACAATATTACAGTTTTTTACTGTATTTTTGATTAAATAAATGCAGCCATAATAGACGTCTTTCAAAAACATGAATTCGAAATGTTTCCAAACCTTTTGACAGGTACTGTAAAAACAGTGAAAAAACAATAAACAGTTTTTTTTCTGTTCTAGGAAGTGCAAAAACATCTACTGCTACTACAACAACAAAATAAGAGGGAAAAATACATGTTGCACTATAATGATTTTTGGCCAATCAAATGTTGTACGACCAGCAACCAACTATCAGTAAAATAACTAAACCCCCTTGGCTTAAAATGTGTGGTGACACATCTGCACTTTGTAAGGGAATAACATTATGAATTATGTTACATGAATTTAGCAGCGCTCAGCAAAATCAGAACATTCTGAGTGTGGATGACTGTTTTTCAGTCTCTAATACTTCACAGTCTTCTAAGTATGTCCTGGTCTCCTGACGCTTTCCCAAGCAGATATATTTAACACTGTTTTTGGGTAGAATGGACTGTGAGGTATTTGAAAATGATGATATCTCTGTAGCGGGATTGTTGTACCTGCCATTTATTTTCATAATGTTGTAAAAAATAAAAATAAAAAAATAAATAATAATAATAATAATTAAAACGATTTTAAGTGCAACTTGAACGCACTTCGTGGCGAAATATATTTCTAATAAAGTGATTGTGCCAGAAGAACAGCATGAGAACTTTATGTCTGGTCCCTCTATCATTTCTCACTGAGCTTTTGTTACATTTCACTCATATGCAGGAAGATGATTTATGCATTTTCAGAGGTTTCAGTGTGGAAGAGCAACTTTTTGAAAGCGCTAGTGTGGAAAGAGTGCGTTTTGAAATGAAGACGCCATTTTGAAAAGAATCCAGATTCATTTAGATGTAGCCTGAGAGGATCACACAAACTCAACACACAGTTCAGGGTAGCTAGACAATGCCTTCTGCTCAGATTCTGCTGATTTGTTCTCCTGCCCCGTTCTCTTTCCTGATGCTCACTGCTGATGATAAAAATCAATGGAGCCTCTATTGTCTAGAGAAGCAAAGTAATGAAACCTTATCAGGATGACTCATCTTTGGGACAGGGACAGAACAGCATGGGGTCCACAGCCATTGTCAGTATTGAACTCATTTGAAGCCCAGTTAAACATGGAATGGCCTCCATATCAAATGAACCACCAATATGACTACATCTAGATATATATATTTTTTTTATAAAATCTGTTTAAACCATTATTTAACAAAGAATTAACCTTTATTGAAAAGATACTAGTTTTAAACACATAAAACTAGTATCTTAATAAAACTGTATCCCCTTTAAAACGGTGATCTTGGAAACTCTCCACTTTCTCAAACTGTATCCAACAATTAAAATCATACAACAGTGCATAATTTGCAATTATCTGTTGAATTAGTATTCAAGTCATTGTAGTAAAAAATAAATGTATTTATTAACTAATATTAATAGAAAAAAAATATTTTGCGCATAAGTATTTTTACACCATGATGGGAAATAATTTAGTTTTTTGTAATTTTACAAACTAGAATTAATTTATTGGAAATGTATGTATTAATAACAATCAGTTGTTTGATTTTATTTATTTATTTCTATAAATGTTGTATCTTCTTGTTAAGTCTGAAGTCATGCATCACTGTTTCCCTGTCCAAACACTCTATCAGACACCAAATGCAGACAACAAGTGGTGCTAGTTAGTATACACTCAAGATGTGATGTAATACTAATGAAAAAGTAATAATCTCAGATGGCCAGACAGTGATTCATCTTTTATGAATCGTTAAAATATTGGTGTCCGGGATGCCATGAGCCGAACACTACACTGTTTCTAAAAGCTTAGCTAAAATGTGTGATATGAATCCAAAAAGTCGCTAAATGTCACTAGATGACATCATGCATCAGATAGCATATTTGTGACGTCATCACATTGTACTTTTAGCAAACCCTCAATGTTCAATTAACAAATCCTTACAATATATACACATTAAATCCCGATTGCAACATTTTTCCAAAGATGAAAAATTACCTGCAAAGCTTAAAGGAGAACTCCGGGCAATTTTTAAGTTAATCTTGATCGTTAGACCTTTGTGAGTACTGTCTATAGAAAAAAAAACGAACCGGATTGGTGCTTGCGACGCGGAGCTGCGACCGCGAATGCCCAGAGCTCCCACTCAGCTAAAACGGCTGCTCTGGGGGCATGTACATAAAGAGCGTTTTTGAGCCTCTTAACAGACACATAATGCAATTAAAATATCTGTCCAACATGAACAGGGGCCTTACCTGTAAACAAGATGCGTTTAGCAACTTAGCCATGGTTTAAATTCACCTAAATAGTGTTTTAGACGGCAAGCTGTAGTCTCGCGCTGAAGTCTCGCTCCTCCCACCTGGACTCACGTGGGAACTCAGTTGAAGCCGGGATTGGTAAATAGTGTCCAGGTGGGAGGAGCGAGACTTCAGCGCGAGACTACAGCTTGCCGTCTAAAACACTATTTAAACCATGGCTAAGTTGCTAAACGCAACTCGTTCACAGGTAAGGCCCCTGTTCATGTTGGACAGACATTTTAATTGCATTATGTGTCTGTTAAGAGGCACAAAAACGCTCTTTATGTACATGCCCCCAGAGCTGCCGTTTTAGCTGAGTGGGAGCTCTGGGCATTCGCGGTCGCAGCTCCGCTTCGCAAGCACCAATCCGGTTCGTTTTTTTTTCTATAGTCAGTACTCACAAAGGTCTAACGATCAAGATTAACTTAAAAATTGCCCGGAGTTCTCCTTTAAGATCACAGTTGACAGTATTTCAAGTTCCATGCACAACTTCACAAGTTGTTTTTAAAAATCCAGGCTTTGCATTCAGAATCACAGGGCAAAAGTAAAGACTCAAGTTCAGTTTGCAGTTCAGTTCAATTCGATTCATTTCCTTCAAGTTCAAAATGAATCAATAGTCACTTCTTGAATGACCCATATTAATGTCTGTTACAATTCATTTTAAATCTGTTCGTTCAAATTAATTCTGTCCCCATTTAAGTTTCAGGTCACCACTTTTTTCTCTCCTAATCCGTGCTCACATACTGTATTTTAATAATATATAGGCTAGCTGAATGTCCAATACAGCTGTTATCATTTACATATTTTCTCAGACATCAGAACAAGTATGATACAGTGAATAACAATTTTTTAATAAAGTTTATTATTCTGTTTGAAAATGTACAATGTACAGTCTCGAAATAAATTATTCAGAGAGTTTGGGAACTGGATGAAGTAAAGCCCTGTGATAATGAGTATTGCAAGCGATAAGCACATGAGAAGAATGGAAATCAAAACGGTGAAGCTCAAATCTTTAATTATTAAACAAAGGTAAAGCACATTGGTCGGTAACAACATCTCCATTAAATTTTCCCTCTTTTTCCACCTCGCTATTTAAATCGCTTACAGTGCATAAACTGAAAACGCTCGCTTTGTCCACTAACATTCTCCACGGCAGTATACGCACGTTATGATTTCCAATGCCGAATAACCGTTAAAGAACGTGACACGCACATCTCCCGGAAATCCTGTAGAATTCAACCAATCAGATGACGCCTTCAAAAATGTGTTTCCAATTTTGTGTGCCATATGCATCAGACGTTCAGCCAACTGTCCGTGGGCGTGACCAGGGCTGTAGGCAGGGTTTTATAATCACAGAGGTCACAAATTTTATCCAGTTAGGAGGGTTTATGGGCTCCCCGAGAATTTTTTTATTTCTCTGATCTACATCAAAGACATCACTCTTTATTTTTCGTCTCCTTAACTTGCCCTGTCATTTCCCTTTTTAAAGCTGAGCTTTGACGGATAGTCTTTTCATTTTCGTCTGTGTCAGTAAGTAAACATATGATCAACTGATATTTAGTCTATATGTTTGATTAATAATTTTCTTAGACAAGTTAATTTACTGAAGGCTACGAATGCTAGGTAGATACATTTATTAAATGAATTCAAAAATGTACACATCCATTATTAATTTTATACCTAATATGATGAAAAGAGCTTCATTAATGTTTCTTGTCCCCTCACATTGAGTTACTAATTATTACATTACATGAGTCACGTAAATTTTAGGCCTATTTTCACTCGCGTGACGTCTGAGACTGAGACTAAGGGCGTATACACTCATGATGGGGGAGTAGAGAGAGTGAGCAAGAGGAAGATTTGAAGAAAGACTGTAGAAAGAGAGATAGCTGTGTTTGGTGACACTGGATGTATATTGTATTATACCTCTTGTTGCTTTTTCGTTTCTTTTTTTAAATGTATTTTTATGTACTTACTTTTGTACTGTACTTGTAGCGCTTTGGGTACAAGAAAGACGCAGTATAAATAAAATGTATTATTATTATTATTATTATAGCTGAGGGACATTAAAAAGAGAAAATAGGGTTATGATCAGACAAGGGGCCCTATTTTAACGATCTGAAACGCAAGTATCAAGCGCAAAGCGCAAGTAACTTTGTGGGCGGATCCCGGCGCTGTTGCTATTTTCCCGGCGGGATAAATGCCTCTTGCGCCTAGCGCTAATCTGAAAGGGGTTGGTCTGAAGTAGCTTCATTATTCATAGGTGTGGTTTGGGCGTAACATGAAATAAACCAATCAGAGCGTCATATCACATCCCCTTTAAGAGCATGATGAACGAGATGCGCTTGTTCCATGGCGCAATACTATTATAACGGCGCATTTACCAGGCGCGCTTCAGAATCGGTTTACAGCCGAGGAGATCGATGTTCTCGTCAGGGCCGTAAAAGAAAGAGAAGTGACATTGGGGATGGGACAAACCCACCCAAATTAGCTTCGGTTATACATGAATATAATAATTTGGGTAAATATGTAGGCCTAAGCTTTATGCCTATTTTTCCCATCGTCATGGACACAACATATTGATACTGTGAAGCTGCTTTGATACAATCTGTATTGTGAAAAGCGCTATATAAATATACTTGACAACAATGATTTCCCTCGTGTTTGAATATTTTTCCTTATAATAATGTATCATTTGCAAAAAGGAAAATGCATCTGTGTAGATGAGAGAATCATCTACAGTGTATGCGCGTTGTTCACACTCTGTATTATGACCAAGCACGCGCGCTTAAAATAGCATCTGAATGTACGCGCAACGCGCCAATGACTTTAGACTAGGTTTTTTCTGGTCAGTGGCGCAATTGTTTTCTGGAACTGCAAAATAGCATGAGGGAAAGTTTGCGCCGGAACACGCCTCCTCTTTGCGCTGAACCGCCCCGGGGAGCGCAAGTGTATTTCTTAGTTAACCGACGTGTGTCTGTGGAGGGAAAAGAAAATAGGAATGATACATGCGTCGGTGTACAAAGTCATTTGCGCTGGGTGCAAGATAGGGCCCAAGATATTTAGGACCCACATTAATATTAGCAAAGATTTCCAGCACTGGAGACTCTTAAAGGCACAATACATCGTTTTTCGCGGCTAAAGGTCGCCTAAAGCGTAGCTCGATGACGCCGAGATTTAGCACAGAATCATGTTGTCTTCACCTCACAGCCAGTGGAAAAGACTCAGACGGGACTTAGGCAGAAATAATATTTATGGGTGAAATTATCCACATTACTGTAGTATGAAGCAGAGCAGGGCCGAGCAGAATGAGGCCGCTGGAGCGATTGCTAATGAGAGACTAATTAATAAATGCTGGATGGCTTGTGTTGCTAAATGGCATGCAAGTCATTTTAAAACATTGTATGGCGGAGAAAATGCTGCATTACTGTTACTAAAAAGCTCCATCTGACTATGTAATGTTAGCCACTTGACAAAATAGTGTTTTTCTCTGAGGCATGGTAAAAACATGGTATTCGCGGAAAATCAAGAGAACAAGCGATTCAAACAATAAGACTAACAGTGTGGAGCTATATAACAATGATTCGTTTTCTATAAATGTTTCCAAACATTTGTTCCTTTGTCTACTAAAACATATGATATATTAAAGCATCTTTGGTGTTTCCATGGTTTCTGCAAAAAAAAAAAAATAAAGGAAATCGAGGGTAATGCAGGTATGGCGTCACTGATAGGCGATGCAATGACACGGTCCGTGTCCTGGTTAAAATTCCTTATTTCTCTGGATTTATACATTCTTGGAAACAATGGGATAATGTAAGTACTACAGTTAACAAAATATATAACACTGTTCTAGTGGTTTTTGGATATTTTAATCCAAAAATCATACATATTGTGCCTTTAAGCAGGAAGGCCTGAAAATGGATGCCACGATTGCGTTGACTCTGCTCCATATGTGAGCAGCATATGACCAAAGATAATATGAACAGAACCAAGATATCTTGTTGTTGTAATGTTAGGTATAGTAACAGGACAGTTTTGAGTGTCATTATTTGTATGGAGCTGCTGTGATGCAGTGTATACTCTTGTATACTGTATGTTCCTTTTTTGTTCTTCCTTGTCGTTTATTTGTCATCTTCCCTTGTTTTTCACAAAGCATTATTTTGCTTCCCTTCAGCTATGAAAAAGAGACCTCCACTCTTGCATTGCGTCTTTATGCATTTTGGGGGTGGAGCAATGAATGAAGGGTGTGTTTGTTTTAAATGTCATCAGTGTTTCTCAGAAATCGCTTATTGCACCTTTAACAACCAGATACTTAATTTGTATATATTTATGGCCAAAAAAAGTATTTAGACAGAATTTGGTGACTGGTTTGCAAATATCGCAATCCTCACATAATGATATGAAATTAATATTAATATGATCATTTGACCTTCTTAGGTTTAGGATTAACAATGCCAGAAAGTTGAGCATCTCTCTTCAACAATCGTTTGTTGAAATAGATTAATTATTTAGAGTTTTGGACCATATTATGCAGCCTATTTGTGTAAAATTGCATTAGCAAAGCCCTTTTCAGTAAAAAACACAATGTATTTTATAATTGGTTTTAGAGCAGTTCATGCTTTAGCTGCTGGATCTGCACCATATCTGCCATCCATGAGATGGTCCAGCCCACGGTGAGAAGCACAGCTCATTCAGATGAGTCATCTCACAGACAGGCCCTAACACACGCCAGATCCCAACACACACGCCTGCACAGATCAATATACACCCATGGAGTATATTCATGTGTAACTATAGATATCTGAAACATATATGATTAAATAAAGTCAGAAATACATTTCCTATCCATGTGGAAGAAATTCTATCACAAACAGATGAGGGTCCTCTCTAATGCGTCATATATGCATCTTGATGACAGATGCTCTTTCCTGTTATATCATAGCCAAGGTCCATCCAGAAGTAATCTGTCCTTCCTGCAATAGAACTAATGCTTTCAATCATCAACCCACTAAGAGCATAGTGGTAGGACAATAAATTGCTTTTTCCCTTAAAGGCAAGACTACTTTTTGCATAACAGGGCTCTGTAGGGTCATATACACATTCAAGTCACCTTCATTCAAACCAAGAAACCATTTCACATAATGACGGGATCATATAACAGTTCACATAAAGGGCACATGTACCATTTTTTGAGGGTACACCAGTGAGTCCTGGCTCACGCTGTGCTATAAGGTAAAACCAGACGAAATGAAGCTCCCTAGGGAGAGAAAACAAAAAATGTTTGCAGTTTGAATGGGCATGACACTTCTATTCATTCATATACACGGTTTGACTGTTTGAAAGGGAAACAGGAAAAGACCCGTATAAATAAGCCTGCACAAACGGTTAATCAATAAGTAATGGAAGTAAATCAATAAAATAAAAATAAAAACAACTCCTTTAAAAACTGCTCTCTTCCTGTCCATCATTAATGGCTTCCTCTTCCTGCATCAGACATAACACAATCTTGTATTCTCAGTTGTTAGCATTTCAAGATTATGAGCTGACAGCCTGTCTGCTGTGTTTACCATTAAACAATCATTTTTTTGAAGTATATTAGCTATATTTGGAAATCACAACAAAATGCTATAAGAGAACGCACAGATAATGTTATTTTTATTTCTATGGTATTCACCAATAATGATTGACCGTATTGAAGTCAAATTGAAAGCCATTAAATAATTCAGAATCAGCTTTAATATCAATAATATTTAAATATAAGCTGTAACTTTTCTAATCTGCTGTATTTCTGATATTTTTGTTTTGGCTAATAGTTCTGAATGGGCAGTAAAATAAAAATAAAATTGGCTGGTGAGTGAAAATGTTCATTTCAAACCCTGGCTGTAATCTTTTAAAAAGTGCAAACCAGCAATAAAGGAAGGAGGAAGCAAATAGATAATCAACTCCAATATTGTAAACAGGAAATTATTTGTGAAGTATCTTTCGGCTCTGTGCTGAGTGCCTTCCCTACCATATTTAACACTCTACTTTGATGAATGAAACTGATCTCAAAATGGTAAATAATTATGTATAATAATTATGTAAATAAAAATGTTTGTAAACACTAGAGTAAACTAGTTTTGAAAATATAAATATATTTATGTTGTGGTTATACACACTGGCTTCAATAATTAAAACCTTTATTCAGCAAGGATGCATTCAATTTATCAGAAGTGACAGTAAACATTTTTATATTTGTTCCCAAATATTTATAATTGAAATAAAAATTATGATTTCCACCGAAAAAATTAAACAGCACTGCAATTTCTAGCATTGATGATAATAGGAAATATTAGCATATATAGAATGATTTCTGAAGGATCATGTGAGACTGAATACTGGAATAATGGTTGCTGAAAGTTTAGCTTTGCTTTATTTTAAAATTATATTAAAATATAAGTTATTTTAAATTGTAATAATATTTCACAATATAACTGTTTTTACTGCATTTCTCATCAAATAAATGCAACCCTCTCATTTAAAAAACTATTTAAAAAAATCTACAAACAAACAAACAAACAAAAATCTTACTGATCCCAAAATTTTGAACAGTAAACATACAGTCAAACGGTCGGAAATTCTTTGAAGTACTTCAGGATATCATGTAAATTGCATTGTATATTAATATACTTGGGATGTCAAAAATAAAGTGTTTCTGCAATTAAAAATAATATTGGTTACACATTATTTTAAGGTGACGTAATTACATTGTACTTACTCAAATAAGAAATATTAATTATGTATTGAGTTATGGTTAGGGTTTGGATTAGGGTTAGTTACTTGTAATAATGCTTAATTTACTGTTATTACTATATCAAGTACATGTAGTAAGGTGTTACACTTAAAATATCCAAGAAAACCTATTTTTTTATGAAGAAAACATCATAGCCGAGAAAACGTCCCCCTTTTTTTTTTTTTTTTTACAGTATATTATTTGGGGAGAAAAGTCTGATCTGTGTCATTTGCATCAGGTCTTAAAGTGACAGTAGCTTATAAACCTGTTAATCAAAGAGCAAAAAAATAATAAAAAAAGAATCCCTCACTGCACTTGACTGAATAACATTTGTAGCTATAATTAGGATTCATCTATATTTAGAGTGAAGACTATTACATTATATATTAAATTTGTGCTATCGCTTGTAATTATTTATTGCATTGTTCTCATTTTATTACTGACTCTTTACTCGTCTTTAAAAATGTTTGAACTTTATATTAGTTGGGCAAGTAGCTTTTGTTGGGGTATAAAAATTGGAATCGAGAATTGCACAATTTCACTGGAATTACATGTAAGCCACACTTAAATCTAATAATGTTAATTAATGATTAATTATCGTGATTAATTGCAGAAAAATGTGAGGTCAAATAGGTGTTTTTAATCGACTGACATCAATAGAATATAGTAATAGTTGTTTGTCCTTACTGTCCTTCCATTAATGTGCCTGTCAGTCCCTTTGTATTTATTTCTCTCTCATTTGTTTATCCCATGTTGCTTTTGGGGGACACTGAGGAAACAGGGATGTGTTAATCCAGGGTCATATTTGGTAAACAGATCTAATCTGAGGCCTCTGGGACAGAACAAACACCCACCCACACACACCTCTGCCATCACAGACACACTGCGCCAACCTGCCAACTGTTGAAATATATTAATAATGCATAAATAATATGGTACAATAGCAGCCAGGTAAATCCTGTGTATTGCTGTCATAGACTAATGTTCATATTAACTCATCTCCTTTATATTCATAAAAAAGTATGAAAAAAGTATTACTACTCTGTGTAGTAAAAAAAAAAAATGTCCTAAGCCTGTGTTGTTGTAATTTAAGTATTTATATAAAGTGTATTTTATACATTTCCTCCTTTTAAGTTCAGGCACCTACACTTTTATAATGATTTACGTAATGGCAGGAAAATTAACAGGATGGTTAATAGGATAGAACCAAACTAGATGGAAATAAAGAGCTAAAGTTAGCCATTGCTCAGTGAGGGATTTAGAGTTAGTTTATGAGGGTGTAGACTTGAACTTGAAGTTATACCGATTCATGTAATTTTGATAAACAGGGTGGAATATTTTAGACAATCAACTATTATTAAAAAACATCACAGAATTGATCAAATTGCTGTTGTTTTCCCTACTAAAAATGTCACTTCCTGGAGAATGATGTATGAATTTTCACAATGGGTTTTCTTTAAAAAAAATTGCAACCAGCTACTGGCTTTTGTTGGACAAAAGGATATTGTAAAAGACTAACAGGGTGGAAAGAACAATAAATAATTTAAAAATCAGTTAACTACTGATATATTAATTAGTAGTAACTGATATAGTAATTAATCAATAGTATGATTTCTAGTTTAAAATACAAAAAAATGTTTCATATTTTTTCCAATGTATTTAAACATACATGATGAATCTATGAAAATACAGCATGCAATAACATAACCCTTGGTCAAGCTACACTTAAATGGAATAATGCCTTGCCTTGCCTTAGGAGACAAAATATAAAACCCAGTGACCTCTGAAAACAAATGATGTGAGACTTTTTCTCAGAGCATTCCAGTCCTTGTTGCAACTGCTTTCAACCAACAGTAATTTTAAATGCATGTATGAAGTCAGTTCCACTCAAGTTCACACAGGTGTATTTAAGTGTCCAATCTGTAGGTGTACAGATAATAACCAGGCTTCCACCACTTTATATGCTCAAGCCAATGTAAATGTACTTTCTGAGTCCACATAAAAACCTATCCAACAATCCATATTACAAAATCTATAGTACAGGGCTGAAGCCATTAAAATTGTCATTGTATTTTTTAATGATGTTTGGTTTTGATAATCAAAGTAACACACCTCTGTCGACTTAATGATCAAACCACCATTCAATATGGCAATCTGTAGCTGTATTTCTACACTGCACGAACGTAGTACTTTAAAAAAATGCATTTCCATATGTATATGGATATACTCATTCAGTCCAGCTTCATTCCTTATTTTGCAAAGTTCATCATAGTTCTTTGACCAATCTATTGTTGCCATTGAACAAAGGCTCTCATTCTTCAAAGCATGGAGTGTTTCTGTAGTAGGTGGCAGAGAGAGAGTGTTATCACAGTGAACTGAAAGCCTAGTGGCTCTTTTGATGTGCAGACAGACACAGACACAGACACTGCAAAAAAATCATACAAAGTGCACGTCTATTTAATGTTCTCAAAGATGCCTATTTTCTATTTAGCCTGTCACATTAATCATTTTTCCACATTCTGGGCCAAATATATATATATATATATATATATATATATACACTCTATGTCCCGAAGCAAAACCAGTTAAGCACTAAACTTATTTCCTTGCACCTTCTCCATGTGTGGGCCCATATCTATGCTTTATATTCATTATTGAAGAACTGTCTAATACGATTGGGATGCTCCTGACATTATGGGACAGTGAAAAAATCTTCTTCCACATTGGGCAGATGCCAAGGCACTGTTTTCTTTAGCCTGCTGGGAAATACTGCTCCAGCTCAACTCCAGTTCCTGCCAAAACAACCAGAGCCGGCCTCTGTCTCGCCGCAGTCCAGTGACAGCCCTTTCATGCTGTCTGTGTGCACTTCCTCTTCTGCTGTGTTACATCTTGCAAAGATGTCATTGGTCATTTTTGTCACTAGTACTCTGTCTCTGATTATATTTATTATATTATATTATATTATATTGATGTAGAAGCAACTGGAAGCAACTTTAACCTGGGATTTCCAGCAGATGTAGTTGCTGAATTAGATACCCCACCTAAAAGATCACACAGAAAGTGACTCAAAGTCTTCTGGCTAAATTGCAAGTTTAACAGACACATATCACAGTCCTTTTTTAATCTGTAATTATTAAAATGTGCCATGCTTCATATCCACTCATCAGGGCTGTAAAGTATTACATCAGTACATCTCATGCTTTATGTTTGTTGACTTGGCTGATGAATTTGCTTTATATTGCAGAAACAAAACAATGACAAATTACATTAAGAAAGACCTATGTACATTTATGTCATTACTCCCAGCATCATTCTGTAAGCCTCCTACACAAATAACAAATAAGCACTCAAGCTAGTCTTGAGTCTACTCAATTTCATATATTCATTAAAAGTAGAGCAAGGGGACATAATGGAATTATTCTTTTACGAATCCCACATGGCAGACAGACAAAACTCCCCAGTTAATACTCTAATAGACTACAGGAAACTATTTGACCATTTTACACATGATGATGCATCGTCTTATGCTGTCTTACCAACTGGAATAGCTGCAATTCTGCAACATAATTTGGTATCATAAATGCAAATCAAGATAGCAATAAAAAATAAACTGGGAGGAAAAAAAATATTTCCTGCATAGTGATCTATGTAATATACAAATAAATAATATTGGTCTTGCTGCTTCAAAACTAGTAAAAATGTGTTCATATTATAATATGAAAGTATTCTCGTATCCCTGACATGGGGTTGGGTGGAGCCAAACCTCTGCTGTACAGGAAATACTATCACTACCACTGGTACTATTTAAAGCAGTCTATATGGCAGCCCTTCTATTTAAAAGCTTAGTTTAACCCCACCCAGACATTTCCAGGGTCACTAACAATTGGTGTCAGCTGAGCAGAGAAGTCACATAATGGGTAATGACACGGGATAATTGTTGTTTATTAAGGAACCATAGAAATAATGAGCAAGAACATTTAACGATCGAAAATATGGTTACGATATACAGCACACATGCACTTAATGTGCATGAGGACATTTAGACTGCACCGCATGCCATCGAGTTGGCAAAATAAGCAACACTAGCTCCATCTTATGATAAAGCAAAAGTTTTCTTATAATATCTTTGGAGTCATGAGGTAAGAAACATCAATAATGTCAAATTCTACCATGCTTTTGTAATACTGTATTGTAATAGTATTTAAAATATTCTGTTTTTGGGATCCATATAACTGACAGTCATTTTCAATGACGAGAAGATTTGGGAAGTCTGGGTCAGAGATGAAAGGAAAACCAATTAGAGGTTTAATAATTCTTTCAATATACAGGTATCTCTGTAATATAACAAGGTGCACAGTGAATTAACTAAATGAAAGGAATATTCAAAATAAATAACACATTTTAAGTTAAGAACAAACACCTGATACCTGATCTTTGACTCAAACTATCCCAAGAAAGCCTTTCCACTCTTCTCATCCTCAGAGACGAGCATCTTAGTAGCCCAGTCTTACATGCATATGACCATACTAAAGCAATATTTCTTCGCAATTCATCAAGGTGGTTATGTCAACTTCAATCAGACACGATTAGAGGTAAAAAAAAAAAAAAAAAGCGTTGGAGTTGAAGCATCATTTTGAAAACACTGGGTGAAGTGGATTACCTTCCTATTTTACACCTTCAGGTAATCCAGGCATGGCTAACCCCACTAAGCCTGTGCTAGCCACACTAAGAGATTCACCTTTATGTCACAGCTATTTGAGGTTACAGTGATTGTCGCTGTCACTTTTTGCTAAAGTGTTACCTAACACCTACTGTAAAAGCCCTGAGATCTGTCACTTGCACAAGTTTGGTTTTCTATCGAGATGGGGGACCTTCACAGACTTTATACTGAGCAAATCATCTCCTACCCTAAATCTAACAGTCACAGAAATGATTCTGAGTTTTAGCTTTTCGAGAAGACTTTATTTATTATTTAGGAGTTTCCTCACAATATTAGTGTTTGTAGCATCCTTTCAGTGACATTTGAGACCCGAATAATACAGTATTTTGCTTAAATATAATGTGTATTAAAATACCTAATTTGTCATTCCCACTGAATGAGGAAGTAGCAACATGGTTCTGATGTTTCACATGCCTCAATAAATTGCATAACACATATTTGTAATCCATATACCAGGGGTGAATGACACATGTGCCATTCAAGATAAATTATACAAACAAATTAGGATTAAATCCCCTTAATTTATCACTATTCATCATATTTCAACAATTCGATTTGCTCCAGCATGTTTCTATCCCGGGAAACGCCACCAACCGTTCGTGCAAAAGGAAAAATAACAGTGTTTGGGAGCAGGTGACATGATACTGAGTTTATTTGATCCAGTGTTATAAATAAATGATATGTTCTCGTCAGGCCGACAGTTACATAAAAACCTCCATCACTCATGTGAAACAAACCAGTTTCTCCCTCCAAAACACAGCTGACAGCGGCGTTCACATGCACACACTGAATTGCACACATGAACACCTCCCTTTAAAGAAAAGGCCTTGAGCGGACACATGATTAAAAATGAGTGCTGCGTTACAATATGATGTGTACGTGTATGTGTGAGAGAACTCCATATACAAAGAGAATTCTGAGGCGGCCAGCTGGGCACATAAGCCGTAACTGCAAAATCCAAATAATCCTTTACAAAGACAAGCCATCTAAAGGGGGGTGAGGCAAAAGCACAAAGAAAAAAAAACAGCATATATGCCTGATATTGTATATTAGAGTGCGTGTGTACATATGAGATACATTTACATGTGTGTGTGTGTGTGTGTGTGTGTGTTGATGTGTGTCTATGTTTGAGATATCCAGCACCTTCAGATCTATATTGAGTTACCGGAATGTCAAGCCACTCAAAATAGCCGGACAGCTTATGGCATTTAAAGCAATCGCACGCCGAGCCGTACACGCAATGAGAGGCAAACAGGAGGCAATAAGATAAAAATAGACCAAGCCCTCACCTTCCATCATGATTGCAGATTTGCATTCCTCTATCTCCAAGGAGCCTAAAACGGGAGGAGGGGAGGAGAGAAGCCCCTGGTTACCAGATGAAGAGATGTAAAAAAAAAAAAAACAGAGCCCGCTTCCAGCCTCCAAAACACTTGGGTTTAAGGTCCCCGTGTCCCTCGTACGACGGGCCGTCAGATGTTTTAGGGCTCCGCGTTTAGGCCATGGATGCTGCTGCTAGTCACTGCGGCTGTGGTCTACACGATTACCAAAGGATGCTCAAAAGGGGGCAGGAAAAAAAGCAGAGTGGAGAGAGACAGAGAGAGAAGGAAGGAGGGAGGGAGGGAGGGATGGGGAGAGAGAGAGAGAGAGAGAGAGAGAGCTGCTGGAAGGGAGGCTTGCTGAGGTCATCACTCAGCTCAGCCAATCCCGTGTGCACTGCTGCATGTCACATGGCGAGTGGTTCAGCGCTTCTGTCAGTGTCCTCGCTGGGAATTCACATGCAGACACACACAAGCACACACACACTTGCACACAGCTTACCTTGTTATGGTGCAGCATGCCGCTCCTGCCAAAACAGAAAGGAACTGGATTAATGGCGCGTTGGGTGCCACACAGCTAAATACAGGAAACTGTCCATGTTAAACACACACAGACGGAGATACGGTTACACGTTGAGGCTCAGCTGGCGGGCCGTGCCTGCCTCTCTGTGACAAATCAATCAATGTGACATTACATCTGACAGAAACAGTAGCTGGCCCATGGAGGGAGGAGCCAGCACTCAATACACTGACCTGTGACAGAGGAGGAGGGGAGGAGAGAGAGAGAGGCTGTGTGTTTGTGCGAGGGCTGGGGATTCATTTTATATGAGGAGGTGGGTCTCCCCCTTTGGATTACTAATGAAAAGACAAAAACAACAAAAAAAAGGTTGGGTGGCCTGACAAAATGCTTTTTCTATCCCAAAAGCATCAGCTGCAGTTTTGAGAAAATTTCAAAAAGTGGCGGATGATTTTGTGAGGAACATAATGTTAACTAATTAAAACAATACAAGTAAATGTAAATGTAAAATTAAACACACTACCATTTAAAAATTCGGTAATATTTTTTTATGTTTTTGGAAGAAGTCTCTTATGCCCAACAGCCTTGTGTTTATCTGATGAAAAATACAGTAAGTGTAATGTTGTGAAATATTAATACAACTAAAAAAACATTTTTTATATATATATTCTAAAATGTAATTTATTACCTGTAATGGTCAAATTTAATTTTCAGCATCATTACTCCAGTCTTAAGTGTCACGCGAACCTTCGAAATCCTTCTAATATGCTGATTTGGTGATCAAGAAACAATTATTATTATTATTATTATCACAGTTGTAAACCATTGTGCGGCCTAATATTTTTGTGAGAGCCATATGTTTTTCTACCCTAAATTTTTGATGAACAGAAAGTTTAAAATAACATAATTTATTTTAAATATATACAAGACAAACAGAAATGGCAAGCTGATAAAAATAAATTATACAAACATATAAATGTTTTATCAGTATTAAGGTGTTGTTTTAAACTGGATATCTCTCCTAAAGAATAATAATAATACAAATATGAGTGTATTCTGTGGCTATTTTTAACCCTGACACACTCTTTCTTATTTTCAACCCAGGCTTGGATAAGACATGAGACACTGTTTCATTCTCAAGCTACTGTTCACCCAAGTCATGCTCTGGTCCATGTGAGCGTTTCCCCTCATCGCTGTCTGTCTCTAGCGCCCCCTGTCTGTAGTCTGCCTGTCTGAATGCACAGTAGGCAATACATTTACAATTAATTATTTTTTTAAAAGTTGAGAGTATACGTTCAGTAGTGATCCAGACAGTGACAAAGACACAATTTTCAGTTTCAGTTTTCAAATTACATTTATCTTCTTCTCAATCCTGAAAATGTTGTCAAATATAATTCCTAATCAACACAGTCTGGCCTAAAACAAAACCCACCCAGACTCAAACCTCCCCATTATAGCAGATGCTGCCTGTGAATATGTCCCCTCCCCCACTCCATCCATTTTACCCGATTTTACCCCACCTCTATAACCCCCTTCACCTCCCAGTGGACCAGATCTTACCCTTCCAGTGTGCAGGTGCACAAGTGTTTGTCTGTGTATTTACAAGATGCTAAATAAAGCCTTAAGGTCTAATCCTTATGTTAATGCAGTAAAATATAAGTATAATTACTATAAGTACAAACTAATTGTACAAACTAAAATGACATGATTTTAGTCAGCTTGTCATTATTAGTCAGTAGACCACAAGGAAAACTGGCTGTTCTCATAACAGTACGGAGAGAGAGAGCGTTGTACAGACAAACACATAATTTATAAGCAGGAACAACCCTACCTAAAGGCATGTTATTGCTGTGTGCAATATTATTAGGTACTGTATAGAGAGTTTTTAAAAATCACATTGTTTTTCCAGTTTGATATACACATATTATGGTTAAAAGTGTGGAGTCTATAAGACTTTTTACAGTTTTTAAATGAATTACTTAAAATGATGTTTTCTATGTTAATATATTTTAAAATTATATTTTAAAAGATGGCAGTCTTCAGTGTCACATGATCATTTAGAAATCATTCTAATATACTGATTTGGTGCTTATGAAACATGTATTATTATAACAGTTGAAAACAGTTATGCGGCTTAATATTTCAGTGGAAAATGTGATAGTTTTTTCAGGATTCTTTGATGAATACAGAAAAACCTTTTGAACGGTAGTGTAACTAAAATAGAGAAATGTACTGTATGTACAGCACACATGAGGTTAGAATTTAATGTGATTAAAATGCTAGATGTTCAATAAATGATCCAGGCATCTTCTGAATTCATCTCTGTACGGCATAACAAATCCTGAATCATCTACAACCAACCACCAACTTCTGTCAACATCCTCCCAAACTTGCCTCGGCTACAAAATATTTGTCAAAGGATATTTGTGGGGAAAAGGTAAAAGGGTTGGGTAGGTGCGTAAACACACACCTACTTTCACGGACATAAATAACTCAAATGAGGGAGGAAAGCTCAGGGAAGCAGACAAAAACAATAAACACGGTGTAGCTGTATCAGAAAACATCCTCTATCGCCTCATTCACTATTCCCTAATGTATATAGAGTGAATTTAGACTCTGATACTGGAGAGGTTTTGATAATCACATACATGATTCCATTTAACTAGACACTTTTGTCTGTATACTTTTCACTGTGGTGCATTGTGGGATTTAATGATTTTAATGAGTTCAAAAATGAGTGAATTGTTGGACTAAATATGTTTTTTGAAATTAAAACGAGTTCATAATTGAAAATATTTTTAAATAGATTGAACTCATTGAAGGTTTATTTTCTGACATTATTGTGTGATTTTAATTGTTGGATATCAATAAGTTCACGACCTCTCAGGCATGACGTGACAGTTGTACTTGTCTTGGATATTATCAATTTGTACCTCTAATGCTTTCAAGAAAGTCACGGGACACTAAATTGTACTGTATTCATGGCACCAAAAACATTCAGAACTCAGCAAACTGTACTAGGCTATACAAAAATAGCACATCAGTAACAGGTTGTTACGAGAGGGAACGCCATAGTAACACACATCTGTGCACATACATACAAAAGGATGATATTACCTCACCAATGCAATTTCAATAACTATCCAGTGAGAGGTTCTTTAGTCTTCTTTGTCAATCTCCACGAGAAGCAATCAGCAGCGTCTCTTGGTGCTAAATAAAGAGATGAAAGAGAGTGAGATGGAGAGTGTCAAAGAAGCTGGAAGCAGATAGACAGCAATCTGAAACATGAGAGAACAGTCCAATTATTTCTCTGCAGAGGACAAACACTAGAAAAACAGAGACAGCAGGAACCCCAACAGAATACACACACATACAGTGCAAAAACAGATATAAAACACAACAAACACGGAGATGCTTTTATTTAAATCTTCATGAATAAATCTTATTAGGTTTTAAAAAAACATGTACATTAAAGGAAAAACCTTTCAATCAAAAATCAGCTGCTACATTTTTTATTTATGTATAAAAACTGTAGCTGTAGCTCTGATAGAGCATAAAACTAACAAGGGTAATTTTAAGGATTTCATTCTCAAAATATGAATGTTAAATGCACTGTAGGTTGCTTTGGATAAAAGCATCCAAAGGTGCATGAATATTAAAGAATCTGCCCCCTGTTGTTGGGTACATGTTATTGCATACAATGTAAATAGAACAGGAAAAGCTGTGACCATCCATGATAATTTTGCTTCTGGGCCTGTTTTAGCAGATTCATGATGTGTCTGTTAAAGATTTCAGTCATGTAATACAGCTCTCTGGACGTGTGCGCGTGTGTGTGCATAAATTAACCAACTGGCTCAACAAGTTCATAAAAAAATTATATAATTAAAAGAAATAAATAGCAAGTTAATCCTTGTATAATTTCAAAAGAATTTAAACTTGGGCTATGAAATGCATCTTATTTTAACTATTTATGTAATGTGCAGTATGTATAAAATGCTCAGTTTCCAATTTTTCATATGCACGGAATACGTGAATGACAGACTGCATTTGCAAAAATGTGTTGTATATAACAGGGCACACTGTATGTAATACTGACTGTATCCCACAATACAATGCACTTGACCTGACCTGATCTAACAATCTGGCAAAAAATATATATTAAAAAAATATCGTCAACTCTCTTTTATATGACTGGACTGTAAAATAAATAAATAATCATACTAAATTATAAATGGACATTACTGGCAACAATTTAGCATCCCACTGTTCAAAAATATTAATGAATGGTTTCATATTGCATGCTGCTTCAAATTCTTATATATAAAAAAGAAGGCAACACTGCCACCTTGTGTTATTCAACGACATGAGACAGATTTATTTTTGGTTTCCTCCTCAGTGAATTATCCAGGAAAATGAATGCATCATAGAGTTCAGGGGAAGATTAAACTGCAATTTAAGGGAACAGAAACTGAAAGTGAGATTTACTTTTTAATGCAAACAGTTCAAAGCATACAACAGATTTTGCACATCAGTACATATCCACTGGAAACCAATTAAGGGAATTGTTTTGGTTGCTGTTGTTATTAATTCAACCTAAAATACTTCTGTACTTCAGTTATGTACAGATGAAAGTGAATTTTGCTGCCAGACAAGGCCTAGTTATTAGTGAAAGACACATACTTTGTAAAACACCTCTCAATGTTTCATGAGAGATTCATGTTATGCTGACCCTATTCTGTCATAAAAATATTTTGGGCAAATATAATGGGATGGGAGAGAATTTAACAGAAAGACAGTATAGCAAAAGACAAAAGTGTGACAGTGAAGAGATCCAGCTGTGATATTCTCAAGTCTTCCCTCTGTCTCCATCATCCCGCTCTCCTACATCTCGGTTTTTCTCCTGCCTTTCTCTCCTCCTCCACGTTTGCTGACCTATTTTCCCCCTCTAGTGTTTTTTTAGTCTCCAATAGATGGCAGACAGGCTCTGGGCGTCTGGATCATTGGTCTTCACGTACACACACACGCACAAACTGATTTAGAAGCGGGCGAGTCCATGTGCTGGGTGTGCACCTGTTAGGCCTTAATTGTGCAGTAAATGGCTGCTTATCTGAGGATCTGCTCTACTTGTAAACGTGTAATTCTGCCACGGTCCTCCAAGAGTCAAAAATGGGTCCTCAAGGGCTGTTGAGTTCAAAACCGCCCACAACCGCCCTTCTCACTGGGTGTGATTGTCCCTCAAGACAAAGTCCACCCATAGGCGTTCCTAAATCCCTATTTAGGGAGCCAACATCTAGTCAATAGCGATCACAGGAGACATAGGGGGCAATGTTTGACACGTGTACTGCATTTCTCATCCAAACACTGTCGGTTCCAGGCAAATCACTATAAAATGTAGACTAATAAAATGTAAACTACAACAAACATATTTCACTATTACTGGTATTAACAAACAGTTGTTATTATATAATATATAACACATTTTATATTATATATATATTTTTTTTTTCTTACAACATTTCACATAGATTTTTATACGGTACATTATAATGTGATGCTTAAAATGACTTGTAGCACTTTAAAAACATTAACATTGTTACAAAAAAAATTATATCTCAGATAAATGCTGTTCTTTTGAACTTTCCATTTATCAAAGAATCCTGAAAAAAAAAAAATTCAACACTGATATTATTAAGATGTTACTTGAGCACCAAATCTTTTTCAACCAAATCTGCATATTTCAATGATTTTTGAAGGTTCATGTGACATTGAAGATTGTAATGGCTGCTGAAAATTCAGCTTTGCCATCACAGGAATAAATTACATTTATTATAAAATATATTAAAATACAAAACGTTTATTTTAAATTGTTGTGATATTTCATAATATTGTCGTTTTAACTATATTTTGTTGACCAAATAAACTAATCCTTGGTGAACATAAGAGACTTATTTAAAAAACATTTAAAAAATCGTATTGTTCCCAAACTTTTGTACGTTAGTGTATTTAAGAAAAATAATATAAAATGTTAATATAGCCATAACATAATCATCTGTATCAATAATAAATCAAATAAAAAATCAAAATATAATAATGAAGATTATATATTCAGAAACTCACTGGCATATCCAAAGGACAAATTCCAGATGTAAAAATAGTTCACTATAACTTCATATCTTTTCATCTCAGTCAGAAACATTGGAGCTAATGAACAAAGTCAGCATTACAAAGAGAAGTGATTTTTGCGGGTCACTCGTTGATATTAAACAAAACTCAGATAAACAACTTTTAAAACCGTCAAAGTTACAGTTTTAAGATGCTTAAGAGTTACAGTTTTTAGAGGTGTAAGTCTCATTTGACCATTTTTCAGTATTTTAGAAGATATTCAGAATAAATGCTAGATATTCAGCATTTGCTGCAGATATGAGATGCTGCGATACGATGCTCTACAAGTTTGTCTAGCTTAACTCCTTTTGGTCACCAAGAAGGCAGGAAGTGAGCTGATGAGGGTGTGTGAAAGTGTGAGATGACCCTTGTCCGTCTTCTACAGGGCATTGCTTGGCAAACGGCACGTAGGCAAAGGAGAGCAGCAGACGGGCACGTCGCTAATCTGTGCCATGGCTCTGCAACAGGAATGTTGTTTTGGTTTGGGTCACTCCTGTAATCATCGTCGCTCATCGGCAACGGAATTAGAGTCAGGGTTACAGAAAGCTGAAGATGTGGGGACTTTCCACTCGTCCAGACGTGTCTAACAGTTACCCTTCAGTTTTGGGTTCAAGAGAGGCTATGACTTCATAAGTGTCCGCTGATCTCAGTGCAAGCTAGTCTGAATCAGCAGTGCTTGTAAATGCTGTGAGGAGATACGGTAACCATCACGTTCTAGACTTGCAGATATAGTGGAATCTTTGTTGCAAGTCTGTCTGAAAAGCACAGACAGAAACGTCATTCCAAATCATTGACTGACGTGGCCACCAGATTTTTTGAGCCAAATGTATTTTTGATGCAATTCTCTTGTGTTTACGATAATTAAGTTGCACAATTTCTATACTGTATAGGTTAAAAAATGTGCTTGTCTATAACACTGTGGAAGAAATCATCTATTCACACGGATAAGTTCAGAAAACCCTTTCATTTCCTGATCCTACCCCTGACTTTCTCACGTTCATATCAAATAAAAGCATAAAAAGCTCTTAATATAAACGCCTATGATCACAGAAATATCAGTATTACATTTTAAAATGTTTTACTCCTATTTCTGTCAGTGCCAATAATCTCTTGCATCGGTCTCAAAATGTCTCCCCATACAATAGTAAAAATAAAACAAATAAAGTGTATAACTAAGATAAAAGAGCCTTGAGGACATGTGACAATTTGGAATTACCTAATAAGAGCCATACATTTTAAATCAATATATACACTCACCGGCCACTTTATTAGGTACACCTGTCCAACTGCTCGTTAACACTTAATTTCTAAGCAGCCAATCACATGGCGGCAACTCAGTGCATTTAGGCATGTAGACATGGTCAAGACAATCTCCTGCAGTTCAAACCGAGCATCAGTATGGGGAAGAAAGGTGATTTGAGTGACTTTGAACGTGGCATGATTGTTGGTGCCAGAAGGGCTGGTCTGAGTATTTCAGAAACTGCTAATCTACTGGGATTTTCACGCACAACCATCTCTAGGGTTTACAGAGAATGGTCCGAAAAAGAAAAAACATCCAGTGAGCGGCAGTTCTGTGGGCGGAAATGCCTTGTTGATGCCAGAGGTCAGAGGAGAATGGCCAGACTGGTTCGAGCTGATAGAAGGGCAACAGTGACTCAAATAACCACCCGTTACAACCAAGGTGGGCAGAAGAGCATCTCTGAACGCACAGTACGTCGAACTTTGAGGCAGATGGGCTACAGCAGCAGAAGACCACACCGGGTGCCACTCCTTTCAGCTAAGAACAGGAAACTGAGGCTACAATTTGCACAAGCTCATCGAAATTGGACAATAGAAGATTGGAAAAACGTTGCCTGGTCTGATGAGTCTCGATTTCTGCTGCGACATTCGGATGGTAGGGTCAGAATTTGGCGTCTACAACATGAAAGCATGGATCCATCCTGCCTTGTTTCAACGGTTCAGGCTGGTGGTGGTGGTGTCATGGTGTGGGGAATATTTTCTTGGCACTCTTTGGGCCCCTTGGTACCAATTGAGCATCGTTGCAACGCCACAGCCTACCTGAGTATTGTTGCTGACCATGTCCATCCCTTTATGACCACAATCTACCCAACTTCTGATGGCTACTTTCAGCAGGATAATACGCCATGTCATAAAGCTGGAATCATCTCAGACTGGTTTCTTGAACATGACAATGAGTTCGCTGTACTCAAATGGCCTCCACAGTCACCAGATCTCAATCCAATAGAGCATCTTTGGGATGTGGTGGAACGGGAGATTCGCATCATGGATGTGCAGCCGACAAATCTGCGGCAACTGTGTGTTGCCATCATGTCAATATGGACCAAACTCCCTGAGGAATGCTTCCAGCACCTTGTTGAATCTATGCCACGAAGAATTGAGGCAGTTCTGAAGGCAAAAGGGGGTCCAACCCGTTACTAGCATGGGGTACCTAATAAAGTGGCCGGTGAGTGTATATATATATATATATATATATATATAAAGAATCATCAATTACAGCAATTCTCATATATCTGTACTTTACATCTACTAATTCTTAACATAAACCAACTCATACTATCAATGATACTGTATATGTATAGGGGAAATATCTAATCAAACTGGCTGTTAATAAATAAGTCAAGAATAAAGTACAATGAGCCAGTTATGATCACAAATAACCCCAGACATGACCCCGACGGAAGCAGAGGAGTGTTGCATCATTCTGAAGGAGTTTATATTGAGAGAATGACTACCTGATTGCACATTATATTTATATGACGTGTTGGTAAATCAATAAATAAATGGTCATGAAATACTGATATGTTGATTAGAAAGTGCCAGAGAGCCATGACTGCTTGCCAGAAACAGCAGTCAAATTTACAGTTCAGAGGTCATTATACAAAAATATTACTCTACATAATGCAGAAAACGACCAACCAGCATAACATGAACATATATTAATATTAAAGATTTTTGTAATGTTCACTCAGGATTTATTCATATATAGAATGTCATGTGCGTTGACTGGCCTTCAGAGCACAGCTGAGAACGAGACAGTGGGAAAGTTTAGCACCACTCTTATAATTTTAATTCTCTAGAGAGGGTCTCAGTTTAGGACCTCTAATAGTCTGGTGTCATTATACTGAAAGTGTGTGTGTATGCGCATGTGTGTTTGTATATATTTAGTTTAACTCGCAGCAGTTAGTGGTTCTGGATGGGACCTTAGGCCTGAATAAACAAGGCAGTAAATGTACTTCTGTACCCCTCCCCTGATCTCATTTCCCGCATCTCCCTCACTCCACACCTAAAGCAGAGCAGTATACTTCCCATAAACTGGGCACATTAAATACATAGGCTGGTGTGTGGTTTTATTTATATAAAGACAAGGTAAACACTACTACTTCATCAATTTAATCAAACTGTGCCAAAATGACAAAAGTGTCATTATTTAGCTGAAGTCAGTTCAATGTTGATACAGTTGATGTAATGTTGATAACTGTCAAAGTCGTATCAGCTTTAAAGCAGCTCTGCAGAAAACAGTGCAAGATAAGGGGTATATTTTTTAATTTAAGTGATGGCTTTGTATGTACCAGTCCCATTATCCCTTCAATTTTAAAATGGAGCTTGAACACCTTGACCCTCTACACCCTTCATTATTGAACTGCATCTATGACCGGATTACTTCAAGACAGGTCACTATAATCTGGGTTGTGCGTATGTAGTGACGGAGAAGCACTCCAGCACTAGCTAACTGGCACAAATAACCAGGTCTCATTAATAGATGTGGGACTTCTCAAGCTAAATAAATGCACAGTGAACTGACACTTTAGGCCAAGCTCTATTTATAGGCTAGGAGAAAGAATCACTTCCACTGTATGACCCTCTGATGGACCCTACATTGGTTAGGTCAATCGCAGGAGTTGGATCTTATGGGACTGGAGCGGTAGAAGGAGAGATATCCGGCAGAAGCAGGGAACCTGTATGTAGGGCACTCCTACACACTAAAAATCTGCATAGACACATGAAAGAGAAACGATTGCGCCTGCTCTTCTCCTTCAGGCAGTGTGGCAAAGCATGGGAGCTGTAAAGGAAAACACAAAGAAGCTGGCAGAGACTACTTGTAGGTAATCTGGCTCATTTAGGGCCTGTTAACTAGCATGTGATAGAGCATTTTGGAAAAGAAGCTGAATACACTAAGAAGAGATTAAAATGGGTTTCCTTTCCTTTGTGTTCTTAACAAGAACTGTACGAAGCTTCAACCCACTCAAAGACTGAATCATCTAGCCTGAAACAGCTCACCAAGAATATTTCATCTTTCATCATGCTTTTTCATCCGGCAAAGCTAAACAGTAATGATTTCCTCTGCTGGCCTAGTCAGATCAGTTCGAATGTGTACTTGCCCTACCAACATTTACAAAATAATAAATAAATAAAAATCTGTATATATAAAAATCTGTATTTGTGTCATTTAAGTTTAAGTGCCAAACTTAAGTTAGGTTTCTACTATTGGAACAAAAATGTCATTGTGCAAAATGATTTGTTGTCATTTATAACCCTTCTAACTGAAGCTTTCTCCAGTAATTATTTTATCATCTTTGTTAGACAGTTAATGTTAACTTGACATTTAAAGCAGCAGAATTAGCATTAGTAACATCAAATGCAGTACAGTGGCTCTCAACCTTTTTGATCTAAAGACCCCCTATTGTCCAACAAAATATCAAAAGGTCCCCAAATAGGATAAGATATTTTCTCAGAAATTTATGTTAATTATGACAAAACTGCTTGTTCTCAAACTTGCCTATTAACAAAAACTGTGTGAATTAACCACTTTTTTTTGGATTCCAGAATTCAATGTCATTTCAAGAACTGTAGGCTGAATAAAACTAAAAGTTACTTAGGTGGACAAAAAAAGAAAAAAGAAATGTGCTTTCAGTTAACATCTTGATTATAATCTAGTGGCCCCTCGGCCCCCTGGTTGAAAACCACACTAAACATTTAACTTGTATGCAAAGACCTCTAAATCCATCTGAATTTTTTTTATTAAATTTAAATTATATTCAAATATATATATAAAAAAAATTAAATTAGCATTTTTGTCAGGCTCCTATGTTTAGGTTCAGTAATTTCACTTTATGGCAAGTGAATGAAATTTTCTGATCCCTATTAGGAAAACAGCTTATAATGCATAAGGATTTATTTTTATTTTTACAATTATGTTTTTTGAAAATGTAAAAATGTTTTCTCTGGTTTAGGGGTACGGTTGGTTAGGGTTAAGGGACGGAATATACAGTTTGTACAGTATAAACAATTATATCTATGGAATGTCCCCATACATCAAGAAAACCCATTGTGTGTGTGTGTGTGTGTGTGTGTTGCCTAATCAAAGGCATCTCCTATTGACCTTCTTGGGATGAACCTTTTCTAAGATGAACTGGGGAGCCATTTATCAAACATATTTTTCTTGTTCTTCCAAACTTTGCTTTTGTAGAAATACAGTGAGCTGTTAAACCTTGAATATCAAGGTCACAGGACACTGCCAAACACTCATTGGAATAGAGTGCTGATTTATGGGACGTGAAAGGAGTCAGGCAAACGCCAGCTGCTGCAACTATCGCTGAGCCATGACTGGGTCAACAGAGGTTGCGATGGCGGTATGACAAGTATGACGTACGTAACGGTTTGGTTTCGGTTACAGCCACCTTGCAACATCATGTCACTCTGCCGTGCCAAGTTGAAATAAGAACAAGCAGAAACGTCTGCGCAGTGGCAGCATCGCTGTTTCAATTACAGTGGGTTTGAATCACTGTCACTTGCATAATCCGCTTAATTAATAGCACATCTGTTGCTAGGCATTCAGACATCTCAAATAAAACATGGTTTGTACCCAGACTGTGTCATGCATTTGTGATATGCGACTGCAAGCTTTCGGAAATGGATCTGATAGTTCCCTTCAGTCTCAAATGCAGACAAGTGTCCCCCATTCCCCCCTTTCTAATAACAACTTTTTGCGATTCCGATTTCACTTTAATGTGGACTTTTGCAGAGCTGTGTCACAAATTGTAACCAGCTGTTAGATTTCCTCAGGTAAGTGTGAGTAAACACTGTACTGACTTCAAATGGATCGTGAGTTGGGAGCCAAAGATGAACATAATGAGCAGCCAAGAAAGAGATGGCAAGAAGTGTCAACAAAACACTAAGACGTTTTTCTATAATTAAAAACAGTATCCATGCTTGAATCATTTGAAACTATCATAAATCTGATTAAAATGCATTAAACATAATGAAAAAACTAAAACAATACAAAATGACACAATAGAGCATAATATATAACGGTTTCACAAGTTTGTTTGCCCATATAATCTTTAAGCTATTAAAGGTGCCCTAGAATGGTTTTTATTTTTATTGTATAATGTTTTCTGGGTTGCCCTTATAATGTTAGTATGTTTTTTAGATAAAAAATAGTCATAATTTAGAAATAAAAGGCATTTGTCCTAGCCTGATTTTAGCCTCTGATTTGAAAGCTCTGTTTGAAGGGACGTGTCTGCTGCGTGTAACCGGCCTCTGCTGTGATTGGCTGACATGCTTGCATATGAAATAGCTACGTATTACATGTGAAACACTCTCGAATACTTTTACTACAGATATTATACGTTTTTACTATTACAGCTATCGAGATTAACGAATCGTGAGATGTTTTTAAAGTATTTAGATCTATTCCCATCACATAAAATGTTACCGTGATGAGCATTGAGCAAACAGATGACAGTGTGTTGATCGCGAGAATAAAGATCTTATCATTGCAACGCAGTTTCTGCACTCTCTCTAATGCTTTCACCAATGCAAACACGATGATGTAAATACAGTATTGAACGATTTTGAGAGAAAGATTACCTGTCTGAACTTTTACAATTACACATCAGAAAGTGTTGCTTGGTAGCTCGATCGATTTATTTTCAGACGTTCGAGGCCAGCTCTGTATTGGCCCAAGTTGAGGAAACAGTCTCGTCGGTGAAATGTTTGGAAATTTCCAGAGAAAATAAAATTAACCCATTGTTTCTTCAGAGGCTCGGATGAAGGAACTAAATACCTTTGTGTTCATTTGTACATCCAAACACTGAACAACTGCCGTGCTTCGGCTGCGTAGTTCCGCCTGTCATTGAACATGGGCTGGCATATGCACATTTTTGGAGTCTTCACATATTAATGATCCCGACTGTTGCGTCACAGTCGGTATTATGTGGAGATTCGCCTATTTTTCAGGGGTGTTTTTCAAAAACGAGATTTAAGTAAGAAGGAGAAAACAATGGTGTTTGAGACTCACTGTATGTCCTGTCCATGTACTGAACTCTTGTTATTTAACTATGCCAAGATAAATTCAATTTCACATTCTAGGGCACCTTTAAGGTTAAATATATTTGGCTTGCTGCTTAGAAATACCCCCCCAGTGGGACTACTAATGCTTGGAAGATGAGTCTGGTATCAGGATGACTAAATTATGTTGGTGGGGTTGGGGAGGTGGAGGGATGCCAAAACAGCTGATGCCAGAGCGAGGTGAGAGGCAGCTTATATGCTCCGGCAGTTAACTGAAAGATTACATGGGTTTATTACTCCCGAAATTACGTTTAGAATCTTCACCAAAACAAATGATGAACTAATCATTGGTTTAAAAACAAATGACTGGTTAGCATTGTTCCCACAAAGCTGCATGAATACAACAGCCCTGCACTTTTAAGAAAAGTTAGAAATCGGTCGGCATGTCCATTGATTTCTTTATAGAAATGAATCTGTGAGAAAACTAGACCAAAATTAAGCGCTGCTTAATTCACGAGATAAGGACAGTAAAGAGGGATCTCGACAAAACAGGTTATTGAGTTTCTAATTAGTTCTCTTGCAAAAACAAGAAAGCAAAAAATAGTAATTATTGGCCTCTAGATAACTTACCGGTGGTAAATAACTATGCTGGCACAGTTTGCCTAAAGATATGTCATACAGTTGAGTCCATAAGTTTGCATACCCCTTGCAGTAGCCTATATTTAGAACTAAAGAAATAAAATATCAAGAAATGTGGCTGGTTAGATAGTTAATGAGAACTGAATGCAAAAAGTGGACAGTTTTTAATATTACAGAAAGCATGTCTAGGCTAGCTACTAGGTTATTTTCTGGGTCTTGTCTTGGGAAAACGCTACCCTATATTGGATACGTGTACCATGAGCTGAGTGTGTGCAGTGGGTCACGTACTGTACTGCAGTTCTCAAGGAGGTGTTGCAAGCTGTAGATCCCACAAACACTAACCTATTCACCTTGTTGTCATCATGTCCTTCAGTCTTCACAATCTATTATTAAAAAGAAGTAAGCTCATGAAGATAATACACTTCATCTGACAAGCTACCCAACACGGCATGTTTTCCACAATGTTAGCAGCAATGCAAACCTCTAAGGATTTCATAGATAGCACAAGTCCTTACTTGTTACAGTCAATGCAAGCCTCCAAGTAAAATAAAAACTGAGAATGTGCATAGTTTTGAAAATCCTAGGTTGATCTGTATTAAAGAGACTGTAATGAGACTGTACTCATTATCCCTCTGAGTTGAATACATTTTGATTCTCATAGTGTTTTTCATGATACTGCCAACTGCCATCATCCTAAGGCCCCCAGGTTCAAATGGAGACTGATCCCTGTATTTGTCTTAATTTTGTATAACAAAAGTAATAATAGACAAATGCGCTAATATAAAATTACCAGGCTTGAATCTATGTGTTTTAAGTGTAAAAGATTATCATGTACATTACGACAAACTCCATACCACAGTAAACAACAGTAGATTGCGTTCGGTAGGCCTATTACCTCGGGTAATTAACCCACAAAAAGAAACGAAAACTTTGAAAATACAGGTCAAACTATTTACCGTAACTTTCTTGAAAAAGTGGTCCTATGTGATCCAAGGATAGAAGAAAACATGTTGTGGGTGCCATGAGGTAAACCCACATGTAAATAGAGAATAAACCGGCTCATCCAGCTCGACTGCACTGATTCCACTCTTTACTGCTGCTGTATCACCTATAGACAAAAACACAATTGTTAATCTTCCTTTAAAAGCTACAAAACTTACTTAACATATTTTTGGTACACTAGCACAAAGTGTGCAGATGATGTAGTTAGAACTACAAATGTTCTAAAGCAAACCACATTCCCAAAGAAATAACTTCCCCATAATTAGCCTTGCATCTTACATCTCAAATCCATATTTACCCTGATTCACTGTCAAACAAACCCATTCAATAAAGTTCTAAAAGACACAACAGTATCTTAACCTGTACAGCACATTTTCACTTGGAGCCTCTAGGTTTAAAAAAATCCCATGGAGAATGAAAAATAAAAGTTAATTCCAAGTAAATTTTATTGGAAAACAAGTAAAAATAGCTCTGCTAGTTTTCTTATCTTATTTTAAGACTGCATAGGCAACATACATTTAAAAAAAACAAAGGAAAACAAAGCAAAAGTAGGCTACTGATTAATATAATGCAGTGTAGTACCCTGAAAGTGAATTCACGTGATTTGTTTGACCTTACGTTGTCGATATAGAGAAGCAAATAAAACAACGTCACAATTAATAAATGAAACCCCAAACTCCTCCCATAACTCGAAATGAAAGCACAACAGTAAATGAATTAACATTACCACATTTCCTCGGATTCCTGCTTCGCGCACTGTCCTAAAAACACCCGCCTGCGTGTGTGTGGAGTGGGACCTGCCCTTCACACAGACATAAGCATAAACAAACTGTCCCACGACAAACATTAACAGAAAAACACCCCATCTACTTCGAAGAGCAGATGAGACACCACGATTTTTTTTACAATACAAAGAATCTGGGTAATATCAGAGTTCATTTAAAACTATTAAGAGATGACTGGCAAAGGAAACTGTTACCACGTGATTAAGACGCACGTAAACAATGACCGAGTGAACCGATAATAACTGATCCACCATATATTCATTTATTTAATCAAATAGATTTCACTGTACTCAATTTTTTCCCCCGCACGTTTTTACCAACAGTGTCTCTGTAGAGAGTATGCTTGACAAAATGAGTGTAATGTGTGAACAAAACTAAGGCGGAAAAAATTATCTAATGTGAACAGAATTTTCATTTTAAGCTTTACTTTGTCACTACAAAACGCTATCAATTAGGCCTAAATCAGTCAGCAACACAAATGAGTCATTTAATTAAAAAAAGGCTTTAAATGCTTAAAATGGGCTATTTACACCAACTAATGTGATTACATTGTCTGTGATGTGGTGGAATTGTTCATGACTTCCAGAAATATATACATTTATTTTTTTTTATTATTTTTTTTACACAAATTACAGTATTCCCATTGAGACATATGTGACCCTGGACCACAAAACCAGTCTTATGTGTCAATTTTTTTAAAATTTAGATTTATACATCACATGAAACCTGATTCAAGCTTTCCACTGATGTATGGTTTGTTAGGATAGGACAATATTTGGCCGAGATACAACTATTTCAAATTGGGAATCTGAAGGTTCAAAAAAATCAAAACTTTGAGAAAATCTCCTTTAAAGGTTTCCATTTCTGTTGGCGATTGCGCTGCATCCACTTACAAAAATACAATGTTGATATATTTAAGGTAGGAAATTTACTAAATATCTTCATGGATCATGATCTTTACTTAATATCCTAATGATTTTTGACATAAAAGAAAAATCTATAATTTTGACCCATACAGTGTTTTGTTGGCAATTGCCACAAATATACCCGTGCGACTTAAGACTGGTTTTGTGATCCAGGGTCACATATAGCCTATTTGGGAAAAATAAAAAATAAACCTACAACTGAGGAAACACACACACACACACACATGTCTGGTTCACTATCTTTGTGGGGACTCTCCATAGGCGTAATGGTTTTTATACTGTACAAACTATATATTCTGTCCCCTTACACTGCCCCTGTCCGCGTGATTTTTTTTCCCAAACCACTTGAGCGGAAATCCCGCCCTGCAGCCGATTTCATTGGTTTAGGTTATAGTGACGGGTAGGTTTAGGGATCAGGGTTGGGTGTAGGCAATCTGTACAGTGATTGACATGACCAATGAAAACTTTAGAATTAGCTGCAGGGCGGGATTTCCGCTCAAGTGGTTTGGGAAAAAAAATCACGCCCCCTGTCCCTAAACCTACCCATCACAGGAGACATTCTGCATTTTTACATTTTCAAAAAACATTACTTTATAGGTGATTTCAGGTTTTACTATACTTGTGGGGACATTTGGTCCCCACAATGTAATATAAACACGAGCACACACACACACACACACACACACACGCACACACACACAAACACACACACACACACACACACACACACACACACACACACACACACACACACACACACACACACATAATTGAAAAGATTTCTGGGAGCACTGAAGCTGCGGGTCATGCTCTCTGTACAGAACACAGATCATTAAATCTACATCACATAACCACAGCAATCCTGGATTTGACTGGAAATCTATGAGACAATCACTCTCAAATGGTGTTGTGTATACCCTTATGTAATGTGAAACGATGTGGCCTTCATGTTCATATAAAATGTAAGGTTACATTCTTGAGAATTTCCAAAGTTTAATACCAGAGGTGTACCCAGAGTTCCAGATGCAGGTTGCCATAGTAACTGCAGATCATCAGAGGCCTCAGACATTGTGTTTTTTTAGCGCAGCTTGCACTGCTACTCTGATGTTTGTGGGAGAGACAGAGAATTATTAGCATTCAACATGTTTCATACGGTCACAACTCATCCTGATATAATCTCTTTCTCTCTCTCTCTTTCTGCCTTATCTGTGGGGAAGTTAGACATCTTGAAGTACCATATAATTCTATCCAGAGAAAATTCTGTCTCATCACTTTTTACCACTGCATGTTTATTTAAGTCATGCACATGTTCCAGCACTTTAAATGAAGTATAAAGATGGATGAACATTAGTGCATTTTTTTAAATCTCTGTTTTATGTATCTGTCTAATTTGTGTGTGTGTTGTGTAAATGTGTGTTCACTCGTGATCACAGTAGCATTTGGGCCAGCTGAGGCCAGGCACATGCTGCATCCACCAAATGTCAGAAAGCATTTGGGTTCCTCATTTGAGCATTGTCCCCCAGGGGAGAGCAGCTTCCTTTTCTTCTCATCTCCTTGCTTTATCCATCCCTCCCTCTGTCTGCCAGCTTCACTGCGCTGTGATGTGCTTTGCTCCCTCCTGGAGAAGACACAGCTGAGAGGATGCAGGGATGTGTGGGTGGAGGGAAAGAATCATTTAGAGAATTATGCTAACTGAAACTGCGCCATGCACATGCATGTTTTTATATTATTTGTTAACTTTGTGCATTACCCTATACTTGAATACTTGGAGGCCAGATGAGTTGATTAATGTGACAAATAGAATATAACTCTTTAGACAATGTACAGCATATGTTACAACATGTGACAACATTCATTAATTCATCAATTCATTAATTACTTAAGTAATTCCTTTATTCACTCATACATTCATTCATTTATTGTTTTTTTTTATTCATTGTTTTTTATTATTATTTAAAAACAGCAAAAGATTCACACAATCATTCCAGCTGTTTTTGCCCATGGATCAGGTTCCTTAACTGCTTGATTGTTTCTATTCAGCCATGATGTCTAGTCAGCCATGGGCTGCTGTGCACCTGTGAACAAGCAATACAATAAATCAGCCAACCAGCAAGCAAACGAAAAAAAAAAAAACCTCCTCTGACACAGTGCTGAAAACAGCTGCGGCATGAGCAGCACCCAGTGAGGGAACACTGCTGACCCGGAACTAATGAGTGTGGAAAATGAATTTCGTAGCACTCTCTGGTTATGTACATCAAACAGAGAGGGAGACAGTGGAGCAATGTAATGTTGCTGTCCAGACAGAGCAAAAGAAAGCTCTCTCTGTGTAAGGCCTAATATGATTCCACCAGTCTCAAAGACGGGGCCGTTTCTAGCATTTTTGGCGCTCAAATTTCACTGTTACTGGGGGACGGGGTGATTTCCAAATTAGTCACAGCAGTAAAGAGTAAAACAAGGAGTTCTCACCAAGCCCCTTGTCCTACTCCAGAAGGGAAATTTCCAAGATTTTTAAAAAATAATTTTGCAAAAAGTTGGCATGAAAATGTGTTTCCTACAGTAATTTAAATGCATGTTATTTTATTGTGAATAATTAATTTATGCATATATGTTTAATTTTTTCAATTTTCTTGACCTCATAATGTTTAATCAAAATGTCATAACTGGGCCTTTCAGTGAAAACAACAGGCTCTCAGACTGTGGTGATGCGTACAGGACTTCATCATTGCTTTATCAGGACTCCAATCATTAAGATTGCCACGCCCAAAATCCATCAGCCACTGACAGATAGAATCAAATTCCTATGCAACATTTTTCATTTTTCCATTATCAGATGAACATCACAACAGAAAAAAAGATCAGTGCCTCGTATTTTTATACGCAAGTACACGGTTCCTTACAAATGTGTACATTGTTACAAATACTTTAGAAACAGTTTTTTTTTTGTGGAGAATTAGTCAAACAATTACTATTTTAAATATATTGCCAGCCCTGACAGTTTTACATTTGGTTTAAATTAAGTTTAAAGCAAAATCAAACTATTTTACGAGGTGGCAATTTTGTATAAACTTGTATGATCGATGTGATTATGCGGAAACAAAAAAAGCTGTAAGCAGATTGTAAAAAAAAAATGAACAAAGTGAGATTGAACAAATTCATGCTAAATAGCCACCAATTTGTCAAAATAAAAATAAAGTCACAGAAATAACTTTGTTCTTCTGGATTGCTTCCATAAACCCTTTTTTAAAGCATATTGCATAATGCGGCCTCTGTTTTTGCATGTTTTGTTTAATTGTTGCAACTTACCCCAGCATGTGTTACAACTTACCCCGGTAGGGGGGTAGATTGTAACAAAGCCACAACATGTATTTGACATCAACTCATAAGGGATCTGATATTCTTGCAGAGGTTTTACGTAATTGGTGCCTGTTGTAGTAAATAAATCTGGGAGCATATCTCCAACATTCACTGAATTGCAGATGCTAAAACATGTTTCCCCAATATACATAATGTTATCACGTTTTCTGGATAAATAACCATTTAAGAAAAACCAAATTCTGTCATATTTTTACATTAACTGTGTAATTAATGTTTCATTTATTAAAACCAAAAATAAATCTTATCAATTTAGTTTATAAGCAATTTTTTTGCTTATAAACCAATGGGACCAAAGGAGGCAAGACACACGCAGTACCTTTACCTGAGGGGGTTATTTTAGAAAAGCTAGTGATTTAAACACTTTTTAGTGTCACATTTTGTAATATTTGCACTGTTTTATTTTTGTAATATGAATTATTTTCTCATCCAATTTTTCAAGGAGGCACTGCCTCCCTTGCCTCCATATATAAACTCACCTAAAGGATTATTAGGAACACCATACTGTGAAGAACCGCCTTCAGAACTGCCTTAAAGGTGGGGTATGTAATTCTCTTTTTTGTAATCTAATTCATAAGCCACTAACAGCCACTGAGTTATAAGCACTGAAATGAAAATTAAGCAATTTAATCATCTGTGAAACGGGCAGGACTCGAAAAACTCCAGCCAATCATTTCCAAGACCACCTAGAATCATTGGACAGTAAGTCTGTCAATCAAACGGTCGTACCATACCCCCCTCCCCTCATCCCCCTCACGCGAATCAGGGCCAGCGTTGGAGGAAAGAAGGTAGGACCATTTGAGTTGTGTATTTTCAAAATCTGCCGGCCGTTTTGCAAATCACATAGCCCACCTTTAATTCTATACGTGGCATTGATTCAACAAGGTGCTGAAAGCATTCTTTAGAAATGTTGGCCCATATTGATAGGATAGCATCTTGCAGTTGATGGAGATTTGTGGGATGCACATCCAGGGCATGAAGCTCCCGTTCCAACACATCCCAAAGATGCTCTATTGGGTTGAGATCTGGTGACTGTGAGGGCCATTTTAGTACAGTGAACTCATTGTCATGTTCAAGAAACTTGAATCAGGAGTATATACAGTATGTGTGTGTGTGCGTACGTGCGTGCGTGCGTGTATGGTGTGTTTGTTGTGACCAAACCACAATTAGTTTGGAGCTGTTTGCACATCCACACACACTTGGGTTTGTGCAATTATGTCAGTGTCCTTGAGTGATTATGGATTTCATTTTGAACTGATTTCGGTGAGCAGGCTGAGATAGACTTCTTGACACTCACAACACAAGGAGAAAGAATGTCACCAGTCTCTTCTCATAATTGGTTGGAGGTTAAAAATAGCTTTGGCTAGCCATCATGGGGCTGATTTACAGCCTTCATTTACAAGGCTAACACACTCTCAGGGGGTTCTTTGAGCACTCTGCATGCTGTTTCCAAACACTTATTATGCATAGCCATGGAGGTCCTGCAGCATATACAGCGCTCCATCTTGAATTTATCAGTAACCCTAATCAACAATACATTTGTAGATTACTTGCATTACTGCAAGGTGCTTGAATGTGAGAGAGCAATGTGTGTGACTTTACTTGGTTATTTTATGTCAGGCATTTATCTTATGGGATTCACTGAAAACATAGTACAATATACTGTATGCATACAGGTCAGTGTTCAAACTTCAAACACTTTTATGTCCCAGTTTTCATCATACCTTAAAAATTTACTTTAGCTATCTTCCATAAAGTATATTGTTTTTTTCTCTTGTGCGGGACTTTCAATATTATTATAAACCATAAAAAATTTATTATTACATTTAAAAAAAAACATGATAAAACTTCATGATTACTGAACAAATAGTGAAATAAATTGTATTGACTATCCCGTATGTATAGACATTTTCACAATAAACAATTTAGTTAATATAAAGTGAGTTAAGTTTCAGAACAGTGTCAGATAGGTGCATGCTTGAGATTAAATATAAGGCATGTGATCTGTGAAAATGCTTGCTTGTGTGCATATATTTATTTATAATAGTAAAAATTTAATTTATAAATAACATTTATTTAGTTAGTTAAACAATGGCAACTAAACAGTGGCATAAGATAATTTTAAGATGGCTTAAATTTGGTTTAAACTTGTATTAAAGGTACTTCTGAATGACCTCAACTAAACCTTTAGGGAAACTTTCAGCAACACTGGCAATTCATGTCAAATAATCAGATGAATATGAAACAAGGATAACAGCCTTAATTGGCCCATGTAAATCTAACTCCCTCACTGTACCTTCCTTCTTGTATTACATAAATTCTGGGCAAAAGGCCTCAGAATGATTCACATCGCACAGACTTTACTCAGGAGGACTGTGTCATTTGAGGGCTGACTTGGCTCGAGGGAACAGTGCAGGACCGATATTCACTGGATGCCATGTGACCTGTCACAGAGGATTCAGCTTCAAACAAGACAACCTCACAAAGGGTTCAAATGCAAATATGGCCACATATAAGATCAAGGTTCTAAGCTAATATTTGTATTTTTAATGTTTTTGAAAAAAGTATCATATGCTCAACAAGGCTGCATTTATTTGTTCAAAATGAATAGATACAACAAGAATGCTGTACTATTTAAATTGTATACATAATGATTTATTTCATTATGATAAGGTACTGTTTTATGCTTTTAGACTACCAATTGGATGAATTCAAAACTAATTTGGACAGATTGATTTAAACTAAAGGTTAAATTACAAAAAGAAAAGCTATGAAGAAAGAGATTTACACATGGAGTATATTCATGCTTTGTCTTTAATCACTTCATAGAAAAGTAGCTTCAGATTTTATTGAACACAATATACAATATTATTACCATACATTGTGTGAAACATTGAATATTCACCTGCAACAATGTGGGATAACCAGACGATAAAAACTCATCCCTCATGCAGATAGCACTAATTCTGTTGAATCCCTTTGGACGCAAGTCGGACCAAAAGATCTCAAACATATAGATTAACAAAGTTTTACTGACAATTTGAATTTCAAAACTGCTAACAAGGTCAGAAAAAATAGTTCACAGTAGCACAAATAATTACAGAAGATCACATTTTCGTAATTATATCGATTTCACATTGTGGTTCAGAGATGTGATGTTGGTAACCAATTCCTCCCCTGTAAATGTGCATTTACATGTCGCCTCTGAACCATTTTTAGCAATCTCCATTCAAAATGTTGTATATATTTGAGGGCCACGTTCTGTGGAGAATCTCGTGAGATACTGATTTATCAATGTTACACCAAACAGTGATACACAAAGCTTCTAATATCTGACAGATGTCTACAGTATGTATTTATGTCTTATCTACAGACTCTCCCCTTTACCAATGGGTCGCGTGTCTCATAGGCTACTGTTCTGGGCAGTTGAAAATTGTGCAATATATTCATACATAGTATATATAATATATATTTATTTATATTAAAACATAAACAATATTACTAAATAAAACAGACTCAGTCCAAGAGCCCACTACACAAAAAACACCACCAATTTTCGGTAATGCAAGTGCATATAAATTAAACCATTTACAAAGAAACATTATTCCCTATGTACATTTAACAGTAATAAATACACTGTTATAAACAGTAGAGGACCGATCTGAGCGCATATAAACAAAGAGAATGGAAGGAGTTGAGAAAAGCGTGGGCTGGTGATGAAGCGCCCCCATGGACGCTCATACACACAAACACAGTAATGTGTAGACATGTACATATGTGCACACAAACATACTTTTGCATGCTACTTTGGCCATTAACTGTTTCCACTTTTGAGACTTTGAGCATAAGGTAGTTAAAGTACCTTAAAGCATGAACTACACACAAACTTAAACGGTGACAAAATGTATGAAACGACAATGCTAATGTCATCACTAAACTGGCATGGTGAAATCTGACATGTGTAATCGTAGTTTTTTTTCTTTTCATATTGGTATTCGACAAGATGGGGAAGGAAATCAGTTTACATACAAATTTTTTTTTGACCCACCTTTAAAATGAGTCAATCGGAGAAAGGAAGTTGTTTTGTTAAGAAGACAAATGACAAAAAGTCAAATGACATCAAAGTGTGTAAAAAGCTACAAAAGCTAGTTTAGATTGTTTTTCTTTATTCTGTTTCTAAGGTATGATGGGAAGGGTGGAAATGGCTGCTGTAAGGAAGACAGTTATGATGAATTGAAAGCAAATGAATGTGAATTAAGTCAATAAAGCTTTGGCGTCCCTGTGATTTTAGTAGATTACGAGACCGCTTGTGATTAGATTTTTTTGGGGGGTGCTTGTATTTTGTTCTACAATCTAAGTAAATGGGGTCTTACTTAAGGGCATTTAAAGTTTTTTGTGCAACAATGCATTTGCCTAACAGATTTCTTACCCTAATGTGAATGGGATGATGTGTGGTTCCAAATAAAAAGTTTGTGCTCATAGTTACGGAGTCTGACACAAATGTAGATAGAATAAACAGAAAGTGCCTCTTTCATAATTTCTTAGTTTTCTGATCTTTTGTCAGATGTTTGGATTATTAAGTTATATTGCCAAACAAAGGAAGACACTAAGTTCTCTCTCCAGCGTATATAAAACAACTCTGCATGTTCGGTCTGGTTTGCTTTATAAAATGAAAACATTTCAACGTACAGTTATACTAAAATGTGTTCAATAAATAAAAGACTATTAAAAAGACAATAGTAAAAAGGCACACAGTCTTTAGACAAATGGTACAGAAAAGTAAACAGTTTCTCTCTTTACAAATACTTGTTCTTCAGTAGTTCGTTTTTGACCTCACCACACACCCACAGCTTTACAAAAAGTTTGTGTTGGTACAAAAAAAGAGAAATCCTCTCAGTAGTGTCTACTCCTCACCACCTGGTAAACAACCAAACAAACTGTTCACATTGGCCCCAATCCTTGTTTATCAAAGTCGCCTGCCAATCGTTCAGGTCCAAAATGTCTGCAGCATTTATTTCCTGAGAGCTCCTACAAACTGTCTCCAAACGTAAGTGCAACGAGGGCAAGACATCCTCCTCCCACGGGGGACTAAAAAAATCACCCCATGTGGGCTTTTTAAAAAGCATCAACTGCAAGATTTTTCCTCTTACATGGGAAAAAATAGCTACCGCCTATCAAGGGATGCCGAGTCTTATGTGTCGACCGGTGAGGCGTCTTCGGTAACTATCTGGATGAGTGTAGTGGATTCCATTTCTTCCCCTCTGTCGTCTTCTTCCACATCCTCTTCCTCGTCTCCCTGGCTCTGTTCGTCTTTTTCCGTGCCTTCTGAGTCTTCCTCCTCTAGCGTGAGTTCGAACTGGAACTTGTCAGGGCCTGAACCCCCGCTGTTGCCGTCTTTGTCAGCCTGGTCGAAGGGCGGAGAAGGGCTTATGGGGACCATGCTCTGGTACCAGTTCCGATTATCCTCCAGGTTGTCCAGGATATCCTGGGCATCCGGATGGACCAAGTCAGCCCAGGTTTCCCATAGCGGGTGGACGATGTAGTCAATGAAACCCACCTGAAGAGAGAAAAAAACACATTAGATGCTGTAGGGCACTATGTAGGGTATTCTAGGATATCCTTCATCAGACCGCTACATCTCAGACAGTAACTAACCTGCGATTTCTCCACAGAGGCGATGTGTTTGTCACACATGGGGCTGATCTCCATGCCACGCTCCCTCTCTCGATCTCCCTGGTGAAAGAACTCATCCATGATGCGGTCAGTCCACTGGCGGTACAGCTCTAGAGACTTGGTGGGATTGCTCAGATCGGCGCAGTGAACCATGTTCCGCAAAACCTGAAATAACATCAAAATTTCAGCCAATTGTAATTAATCATGTGCCTCTAATTTATCTGAATCATTTTAGCTGGAGATAATGACATCATTGGATTTGAATGACTGTTTGAAAATTAGTTTCATTAAGAGTGGATGGAAAACAGGAGGACCTGTTACCTGTATTCTGTCTGTGTAGTTGTCTAGAAGTAAAACTCCTGAGCTTGTCACTTTCTTCGTCTCTACCATGGTCTTCAGATCGGCAAGTAAGCTCATGTGCTTAGACATGTCCGTGGCCAGTACCTGTTAAGAGGGAACATTGAGCACGTTGTGTTAGCATATCAATCATTGCAGTGTAAATGAAGCAGATGGCCTGGAAGAAAGGAAGGAAGGAAGGAAGGAAAGAAAGAATGGAAGGAAGGAAGGAAGGAAGGAAGGAAGAACCTCACCATGTCGATGACCATCTTTCGGAGTGACTGCTTTTGTTTCTTAGTGAGGTTTTGGAAGATGTCACAGTTGTCCTCCTGTAGAAGTTTAAAGCCCACGGCTAAGTGGTGGTTCTCCAAAACCGACTCATCATTATACATGAGCGCTAACTCGGAGTCTGTAAGAAATTAGCAAATACTCAATTAGTCCATGTGTCACCAGGAAATTTACGCTGGTAGTAGGTTGGGATTTAATTACACTCACTTGTATTGATGAGGAACTGGTTTGAAACACCAGGGTGGTCCACATCATGGATGGCTGCCGCAAAAATGGCTGCCAGGATCTCAAGATCGGTGAAGACAGCCTATTTAGGACAGATTGAAAATGGTGAGATACAAGTCCTTTGAGGAAAAAAAAAGATTAAAATTGTGCCTAGAGAAAAAGCGTTCTTACATCTAGTGCAGGTGTGGACAGCAGAGTGTGAGTTGACTGGGCCACATCAGCAGCGTGAAGGCTGTTATGATAGGCCACATCTTGGTGGTAGTGATCCTCAAGGGTCATCATATACATCACAAATGTATCTGCTGGGATCTTGAACGTCTTGAGCAAGTCTCGTTCCTGTTACAGAGAGAAGCAATATTTTTACAATTCTGGACATTATTACATTTTTGTTGCAAAAAGTGGGAAGTCATAGGCTGGAGAAAGAACTGACCTGGAAGATGGCATACATAATGCAAGTCAGAGGCCGGTTGTTCGAATACTCTGAAACAGTAAAGATGTTCAGGCCCCATTTGTTCAGGTCTTCTAATTCCTGGAAAGGGAAGAGGCAAGGGCATGAGATCAACAGGAGTTCTTTTTACAATTAAACCCACTAAAGAGCAAGTATTTAGTCTTCTCCCTACCCTTGACAGTAAATCCTCTTTGTCGGTTTTGACGCCGAAGCGAGCGAGGCTGCTGTTGAGGATTGGCCCGTGGGACACTTTCTTCACTCCACTGATCTGAGTCATCAGCTGCTGTTTTTTCTTCTTCTCGCGGGCTTTTGGTGTAGGCGAGGGAATCTCCATATCATTCTGTTTATCTGTAAGGAACAGCAAGAGCCAAAAGATTACAATCATTTTTGACATTTTCCTGGTGGTTATTAACCATAAACACAAATTTCCATAGAAAATGACCGTCTGCTAACTTGTAACCATAAAACCAAGATGCTCCCTAAATCTTTCTATACAGATCATGCATGAGTGTGTCAGATGTTGGTAGATCACATTCCAGATTACTCAAACTCTTAATTGAAGTTTTTAAACAGACGCTTACTGTACATGTCCGCACAAAAGCCCATTGTTGGAAAACCGGTGGCCATCTATTATGTTTCCCTGAGTGACGTAAGCAGACGCCTTTGGCCCAGGTGCAGGGCCATAGCTGAATAGCTCACATCTGCACTCCGTGCATGTGCTTCTCAGGATTCGTTACCCTTGAAAGGCAGAACAGACACCCAATTCAGAGCGACTTTGCCACTAAGCTATTCAAGAGGGGCTTGCACCTCCTTTCCTTCTCCTTTAGTTCCACTCTCCATTTTCCCTGTGACAGACCTGTCAACAAACTGCAGGGGAGCCCGTGTCTGCCTCAAAGGGCATCTCCAAAGGTCAACCCTCAGGAGATATCAATTGAAAAACAATGGCAGCACACGAAGGGCGTATCTCGAGGGCAAAAATGCAGTAAATAATGCCATAAACCTTCATGTTAAGGATTTTCTCATGTGGGAATGCTAATCCAAATTTTTCCAAAGAAGCCACAGGCCCTGAGTGGACAGTATTCTTATTTCCATGTTCTCGGTTATGGAAGATAACGCTGTTCTCTCATTGTAAAACTCTGGCATGTTGCTGAAAGACTGTGATAACAGCTAGAAATAGCTGCTGGCTTGATGGGGAATGAGAGGAGGTGAAATATGGGGTTGGTTAGTTCATTACAGTCATTATCCTCTTCACTCATGAACCCATGCCGTAATCAGTACCGCAGTCATTCAGATGGGCTTATGTCCTGAGTGAGGAAATGCAAGGCGATAAGGAAGTGCTAGTTTCTCTTTCATCTCGAAAGCCTCTATCTGTTTTTCTCTCCTTCTCTAGTGGTAAAGATGCCCGATCAAGAGAAAATGCCTCCGATCTTATTTTGAGGAGCATTCACAGCGCTCATTATAGCCAAATTGCTTGTTTTCTGACAAACATCCATCAGAGCTCTTTTTCCTCTCGCCTCTGTCTCCCTCCTTTCAGGATTCACTGTCACATGTTTCCTTCTCATATAAAAAAAACAAAACAAATAACCGAAGGCAAGTCACATATGCAGACTGCGCACAGATCCAAGATTCGAGAGAGAGAGAGAAAAAAAAAAACAGCGACAATGTGTTTGGGTCAGATTTAATCTCACTATCTCTGCTAAACTCATGTTTTGATGCAGATAGTGAAAACGCAGAGGCATAAAGAGAGCAGTCACATGTGACAGCACACAGATGTTTCACAGCTAACATTTAATCCCTGGAATATAAAAGCACTTTTAGTCCCAAATAATCCGGCCACAAAGTTGTACACCAATAGTTTTGCAGACATTTCTTCACCAAATTTTAAATCTCAATAATTTTTATCCTGCAAAAATATATATTTTTTAAATAAATATTTTTGCCCTTTTTTAATGAGTCTTTTTTCTCACCATAATAGATTTGGTTTTATACATAAACATCAATACTTTTAGTCACATTTATATTTAAAGAAAGAAAACCGATTTACATATGCAGATAAGTATAAAATTTGCATAATTTATTTGTAATTATAATAAATGCTAATGTGTTATCTTTTATAATAGTTTATATAAAAAAAGGTAAAGATTTCTTGTTTTAAAAATTCACTAGCAAAAAATACAGATTAAGAAATTATTTTTATAGTGAAAAAGGATCTCAAAGAGTTAAGATCTTGTGTAATGGGACAAATGTGTGCCTGTTCATGTGATGCCGTCTTGATGAGAACACAGGAGCTGGATGAGTCACAGGTTCTCTTGCCTGGATGTTCCGTGCTGGGGGTTCCACCGTCAGCATTACAGCAGAATACCATCCCCCTCTATCTCTTCCTCCCTCCCTCCCTTCCTCCTCTAATTCTGCTCTCCTTTCCACCCTCCCCTTCCTCTTTTCCAACTGCTGCATTGGGGATCTCTCTCCTCATGCAGAAATGAAAGTCTGATGCCATCTCACAGCATTCCACAAACAAATTGAGCCTTTGTGCCGTCTGATCTTTTAATGCAATATAGTTTTCACAAATAATTCACTTAACCTCTCACTTTTTCATAGCCTTTATCTTACAGTGAGTCTAAACTGCAGTTCAGCTCTGGAAATGACGCAGCCCAAATTCAATCCACAATGGCGTATATGGTATATAGTCAATGTTTAGCACTGGCTGAGGGTGTTTTATTGAAAGAGTGAATGTGGGTGATTACCTAGAAAGGTGTTGGAGATGAACTCTGACACCTGATTGCCAGATCTGCTCATCTCAGAGAAGTGCGTCAGCTCCCTGTTCAACATTCTCTTGAACTGGAAAAGATAGAGAGGGAGAATCATTAGTTAAAAAAAACTCAAAAGGTTCTACATTGAGACTTAGTAGGGCTTCCTTTCCCCAAAGTCCTGAAAAATGGAATATTTGACATTATTTAATATGGACTTGCATTTACATACAATACCACAATGGGTTATGGGGTACACAATACTAAATTTTACCAAATAAATTATGTATATAATTGAAATTCTAACATATTGAAATATTAATTTCTCCTTTTCCAAATATTCATGCAGCGTCTTAATTTCTCTTATTTTTAAATAAATCTCTAATACCTAATAACAAGCATAAAAAATGCAAGTGCATTAAGAATGTAACAAATGTACGAAGACCGAAGAAGGTAAATGCAGTACAAGAGACAAAGTAGACACTGGTTGAGATTTCATTTGTAAATTGCAATTTTCAAACTGTTTGTCAAAGTTTAAGTAATATTTTTCTTTAGCATTTTTTCCACATTTGATGTATGGATATATGTTCCAAAAACAACGATGTGGTTCCAAAAAGATGCAATGTTGGAAATAAATAAATAAACAAATGCATATATAATTAAATAAGTCAAAAAACGGCAGCCATATCCTGCGCCACATCTCAATTTTTTTTTCATAAAAAATGGATAAATCACAAAAGCGACCTATATAGATGTGCTTTTTGACATCCAAATCAACATATCAGCCAAAATTACAACAGATTCATGTAAAAAGAAGAGCCCATAATAGAGCTTTGGTCTAGACATTCCAGCACAGGATGCCACACAGCGAGACTTGCTGTAGGTTTTCCTCCTCACTGTCTCCATAGACCACCAACACACACCAAACCAAAACCAACTGCCATTAGCAAACCGGAAAACAGCTCAGTAGCCACCATACACACCTTAATGTAACCCCAGGATACAGAGAGAAGGTAATTGGCCTCAGGCATTTTGGATCGTATTTAATCTCCCGAAATCCACAACAGCGCACTCCTATACCACAAAGGAAAAGAGCCAGAGAGAGGCAGACGAAAGGGATTCTTCTGGTTGGGAAAAACGAAAAATCCCCTCTTCTCTCCTCTCCTACTCTGCTTGGTATGGATTAGTAGCTCAGGAGCAGACACAAGCTGTCTTCATGGCAGCTCTCTGCCGAATCGCTCCAGCATTGACTCTCCATGGCTGCGGATATGAGCAGGGGGCCAACAGCGGATGGGAACATCCGTCCTGAGCTGGAGGAGGATCCAGAGAGCGACGGCCAGAGCAAGAAGCGAAGCAGAGGGTCTGAAAGTGCCAATGAATTATGGAGGAGATGAAGGAGCAGTAAAGCAGAGGGAGGGAGGGATGAGGGGAAAAAACGCTGGGGTGCTCATCTGGCTGGAGGGGGGTCTTCCTCTGCTGGATTAGTGCCGCTCTGCTGCAGCACTACGCTCACGCTCTTTCATCATCTCTCTCTGTCTTTCTCTCTCGGCCCCTCCCTCTCGCATCTCGAGTCTGTCAGCCCCAGCAACACGCTCCATATGCACATATGATTTGACATAGAGATGGCAAAAAAGAGGGGGAGCCCTGCTTTGTTATGCGGGGAAATCACAAGAGGAAAAAGGCAGAACAGAAAGAGAGGGAGGTTTATGCTCGCACTTGGCTTTTTGCGAACAATTCATCGACCTTTGTCTTCAAGGGATTCCTAATTGAGTACAACATTTAGTACCCTTTTGTACTGCAAAGGCGATGCAGGGAAGATAGGAGTTTTAGATGAGCCTGGGTTCTTTCAGGCTCGGTCACTCTTATTTTTTGCATTGCTATAATGCACAAGGCTTCATTTGGAGCCCTGTGCTATTTTTATTGTAGAGTATGGTGGGAGAGAAGACTTGGATAATTGCCTCTCTTTGTCTTTTTTCGGTGACATCAACAACCCCCCCCCCCCCCCCCCCATGACTCTCTCTCTTCATCCCCGTCTACATCCCAACACCAATTACGCCAACATCCCAACGCCATGGCAACAGTGTCATGTGACACAGGCTGCCGCTGAGGCTTCCCTCCCTCCCTAGCTTCCAAAGATGGCAACCCAGTAATCACGAGGACACCACTGCGTCTCAATAACATCTGCCAAATCAACCCCCCGAATCATTAAAACGGGGAGGAGGCCAGACGGACAAAATCAATGAGCCGTCCTTGATATAGCCCAAACGAGCAAAGTCCATTAACAGAGAAAACCCTCCAAATGGAAAATCTTAAAAGTGTCCAAACCCACTAAAGCCAGCAGTCCAGACCAAGTCTTTCCATCACACTCGCCTATGACGGATAAAATGGTGCATTTCACAACCAACAGAAAGTAGATGCCCAATTACACTTACAATACAAATTTCACTCAGAAATTGCTAGTAAATTTCACAAATAATTACAAAGAAACAGCAAAGAACACATTGAATTAAACGAGAAAGTTTGAAGTAGAAAGACTGAAATACTATTTTCTTTGCTTTATTTACAACTTTAAAACGTTTTTTTTTTTTTTTTTTTTACAGTGTATTCGTTGTTTTTTTGCAGCAGAGATTTTGGATGATCCATGTGAAATGTGTGTGTCAGTGTTTTATGCGGCTTCATGAGAAAAAGAGAGTGGGAGGGAGACAGGGGGAAAGAGAAAGATGGAAAATAGAGGAGAATCTCTGCATTATGCTGCAGTGGGGGTTCCTCAGCAGTGCGCGAGATGTCTAGTCAGAGCTGTAAACAACTCTGACATATCATAGACCGTGCCTTCTGCGGCTCACATTTCTTCTTATCATCCGTATCAATAAATCCATGCATGTGGCTCTTTCTAAGCCCTGTGAGAAACATGGATGTAGGGGGGCGGATGTCCACCGACTTCTGCTCTGAGAAGAGTTAAGGGTGAATGAAGGGAATGTCATTCTCAAAGACCATTCAAAAACTCGATTAAAGCTAACTGATTCCAACGGCTAGGATTACCTGTGTAATGCATTTATAGGCAAAAAATATTCTCTCAACATTCCCTTCAGTATCTCAGTTAACATTAACTCTACATTATAATAAAAAATAATAAGCTAAATGCTGTTTTAAACCGTTTTGGAGTTTTTATTTGTACATTTCTTTAAAATAGGACATTCAGCAATAGGATGCTATTAATTGTCTCCACTAGTAGGCAGTATAAACCCACAGATGTTAAGTGAGATAGATTGTTTGCGAACCTCACACTTTTCGCCGGTGGCATGTTCAATCAATCTGTACTCTCATCATGACCTTGTCTAATGTATCAGAGTTTGATGCAGGACAGGCGAGTCAATCAATCATCAAAATACATTTGGCTTTTCAGATGTCCTCTGTCAATTGAGATTGTTTTTTTCTTACCATATCTTTCTCTATACTCAAACTATCATGTAAATGACACAACACACACTAATGTTTTTTAATTACAGCTATCTGAATGTCTTGTGTACATCATCTAGTGGGGAAAACCCCCATCAGTTTCTTGGACAGAAAATGTGGGAGTTTTTATTGCACCGAATGATGTCATTTGAGAAGCACATAATTGCAAAATCGGCAAATTCTTAACAGTTCTTAACAGTGATTGATATATGACTGGCTGAAAGACAACTTTGAAAGGCCGTGACGCACAACAAGATGACAAACGGGTTCTCTGGTATATTAGAACAATATCAATAATGACTTAACCGCTTCTGAAGAAACTCTTTGTGTGCTAACCATCATCGCCTGAGGATACAAGCCTGACGTTACACTTCCTCTGAACTGTGTGCATGGATGCGTGTATGTGTGAAATCAACATTTGGACAGAGTAAATTAATACATGAGTTATTAAATTACAGATTAAAACACTTTTAGCTGATTTAGTCTCAATTATATCCACACAACAAAGAGGCTAAATTGCTTAAGATTAGAAAGGAACTTAAAGCTTTAAAATTAACAGAGATTGTTTCTAAGGTTCCCCTCAGAAAAAGACAGCAAAAATGAAACCATTTAAATTATTTTAACAACAATTCTCATTCAACTGATATTGGTACTCAGTCTACAACCAAACTATGCAGCAACAGTAGTTTGACTTTAGAGCATTAGTTCAATATTACAGGGCTCCGACTGGTTTAGATTATAGATCTGTGACTGTAAAACACATCCTCTCTTAAAGACCACTGCTTACATGTCCACACTATTTCATCCACACTGTCCCATATGCAACTTGTCAATACAAGAAAGCACTGAGCAAAAAACAACAACAACAAAAAAACCTTTCCAAGCATTCACTTTTCATCTATAAAGCTCAGAAAAGTTCAGAAAGCTACTTAAAGCAACAGTTATGTCCTCGAAAAGTCCACCAAGTAACATCCAACAAAAATAAACAGCACACTAATAACTTAGCATAACAATAAAGTCTCACCTTTTCAAAACAGTTAACTTTTCCAAAATTTCTCTGTTCATTCTTCTCAAAGTAGCAAGCTCCCATTTTAAGTGTGTAAAGTTTTCTAAGTCCTGTTTTCTGTGAGCGTGTCACCTTGTCTTGAGGTTCAGGTTTGACAGACAAGATAGTGTTACTGACTTACTTTGAGCAGTGAGCGCTTACTCTTCTTCATTTCAGTGTGTGTGTTACTGTATACACACTCCCCCTCTAACCATGGGACCGCCTCCTTCATAAGAGTGACCGTGCGCACACACGCGCGCACACACACACACACACATACACAAACAGGAACTCTAACACCATTGCAACATAGTTTATAGGGTAAATACTAGCGTGCGCTGGAATCAGATCAAGCATACTATTATAATCAGAGAAAGCTGCCACGGATATGCAGATCTGTGGGAAATCCTGACTTTCAAATCACAAAAATGTTATGCTGCACCCAAAGGAAAATCACAAAAGAGGTCGTTCATGTCTCAAATGCTTCTTCTAGACTGTCATGAGATTATAAGTATCCTGGCAGGATTAAGTATCCTGCCTTTTCTCCAGAGGACTTTATTAATTTCACATGTCTCCTCTAGCTTTTTAGGAGAGATCTCAATATTTTGAAAAAGATGCAATATTAAGTCTGCAATTAAATAACCAAAAGATTTAATGTAATATAAAAATATGTGTGTGATTTATGACATTCTATCAATACAATTATTCTTATTATATTATATTAAGATTTAATATCAAGTAATATATTTCACATCAAATAATTCTATAACGCACATTATATTAATTTCACATCACATTAATTTCATAGTACTCCTATTGAAATCGTCTCATTCTTTCTAATTAAATTTTTCTATAGGAACTTTCAGAAAAAATAAATGGTACAGAGCAACAACAAAATTATAAAATGTCCCTCTGAGACGGATTAAGTAATAAAGATATAATGAATGATATAATACATTAAAGAAATACTGACCCTTTGATATAATTTGATTGAACTATCAAAATACTCCAAAAAGAATCAGAACTTTTCAATTTGAATTTCAGAATAGCTGATACTGTATGGATTTTATATGCACACACATGCAGCTAAAGTTTAATGCACATCAGAGGGCACAGATGTCCAAAAGGGCAGTGAAAGGTGACGTCCCAGTACTCTCTGTACAACTCTGATGGCTATCATTATGTTATTTCCACAAACTCATACAGAGGCTCCCGGAAAATAAGCAGATCTTGAGCCTATCATGATACAGTCACAGGCTCCGTGAATGTCCTCTTTTCTTTCCAATACGTTGTGGCAATATCTGTGTTCACCTGCATGCACTGCATAAAATAATCAGTAGTTTTGTCGTTTTCCAGTAAAATTATATATACAAAGTTAGATTGATAAATTAACTTAAGATGCAAATTTGTCTGCAATATTAAAGAGAAAGTTGTTCTTTTAAATATTGATATTTTCTTCAATTAACTTATTAAATTGTTTTATTTAATTTCAATACACTTTATATTCTTATTGAATTAGTCATCTTTTTTATTTGTTTAAGAATAAATCGAACAAAATTTAGTGAGGTTTATGCAAAAATAAATAAATAAATAAATAAAGCAGATAGAGTAAGAACAATTAAAACAAATAAAAATCGTCTTAATATCAAGTATTAACATTGGAAATTTGGATTTGGATTACAAGTAAATTGTTTACGGATGATTAGACACTTCTAATGGAAAACAGGCCAAAAATACTGATAACAAAAATCATTAGCAGTGCGAATTCTGGGTCTTCCCAAAATCCATTCCTTTCCTATGAACATACATCTGTATGGCTGAGCCTCGGAGAGTGTGTGCAGGAGTAAGTGTGTATTCATCCCTATTGTCTGCAGTAAAAGTCCCTGTGTTGCAGTGTATGCCTGTTTGACGTCAACAGAAGGAGAAACAAACAGGGAGAGCAGCCTTGCCCTGCCATACAGCACTCACTCCCATTGTAGTCTGGACCCAGCTAGAGCTTAGGAAGGAGACAGGAAACCTGAGTCACAGCTGCAGGACACACACACACACACACACACACACACACACACACTGTGGAGCTATGCAGAGTATCAAATGAGCGGACAGTGACAGCGATTTGAAAACAACACACAATGATTATAGGACAAAACAGATGACAAACAATACAGGTTGAAACATGCGTATTTATGTCTGCGACTCTTACAGAGATTGTGCTTGTCATATCAGTAGACGATTCATAAGGACATATTTGTGTTTCAAATTGAATTATATTGTTTATCATAATGCTTTGAATATAGAGTAAACTTGACTAAAGTGTAAAATACGGTACAAAATATTCAAGTCTTGAAAAAAAACAAAAAAAAAACTCGATATCCTAATAAAAGTTAACATTTAACTTTACTACCTTCTTTGCTGATATAAATTGGCACGCAAGCTGTCAATCAAATCACAGCAACACACAGGGGTGTGGAAATAAATGTGTTGGAAATGAAAGGCATGCTAACACCTGTTTAATATGCTAGGAAGAGTCTTGCAAACACATTTATACAGGCAATGTGAGAGGCTGCTGGGATAATAAAGTGCGTGACATCCCTACGAGAGCCTTTATACTTCAAATATCTTGGTAAAGGCAACACAACTAAATATAATTTCAATCTAGCATATATTTTGCATATCCAAATACAGTAAAACTGGTAAAAACAAATGGAGGCAAACTTGTGTGGAATGCTAGAACCGACTCTCAATAGCCCCATTCACAAAGCGGCCATTGAGAAAAGCAAAACCAGAAAGAAAGTTCTTTACAGTGCAAGAGTTTCTAAAATTCCAGAGGACCTCTTAAAGGGATGTGCTGCACCTTCTCACCTTGTTGGAGGCCATGTCGCTGACGGAGCGGTACGTCTGGATGGTTTCCAGCTGATCCAGACACCAGTCCAGCTCCTCCATGGTCTCCACAGCCAGCTTCTGGTACGACTCGTCTGGACAGAGACACACAGAAACGGGGGCACCGTGAAAATCCTGCTGCACGGCCACTCGAGCACAGCCCGCCAGACAATCCTTCATCATGGGCTTGCACACACACACTCCCGGACTGTATGAGAGAGTGAGAGTGGGTTCTTCTGAGAGCTAGCTGTGAGAGATTCCCCCCCCCCCCCCGGCTCGCTCCTTCTCATTGGCCTGGCGCTTGTGGCTAGGTGATACTGCCTCTTTGGCTGCCTGCCCCTTCCTCTCACCCCTTCCTGCCTCTCTCTGTGTGCCACTCTCACTCATGTCTGAGAGTTGGCTGTGGTGGGATGATACAGCCTTTTGGCTCTGTGCTTTCTCAGTTTACTAACCCATTTGGGATCTCTCTCTCTCTCTCTCATCACCTCATTGCTTGCTGTATAAACTTGAACCTAAACACACACACTTCCTTGTTGTGAAAAATGCTTTTTATATGGCAAAAAAGGATGTTTGTGTAAAAATTACATTTAAGACAAATATTCTAAAGTGATTTTGCTGGCTATGTACAATTAAGCAACATCTTAAGGAACATGATTTTGTTTTGGCCAATAAGTTTCCTTAAGACCAGATTCCAGGAGACATTGTATTGGCATCTTTGATTCAAACTTTATTAGCATTAGAGTAGGTCAATTTGATACATTTTTGTGTATCATGTTCATATTGTGATTTATTTTCATCACATCGCTGCATGGCATTTTTAATGTACACAAAAAAGTTTTTAGTAAAACTAACTATACCATTCAACTTTATTCAGCAAAGGTGCATAAAATTGATCAACAGTGACCATAAAGACCTTTACATTGGCTACAAAATCAAGATAAGAAAAAAAAAAATTCCACCGAAATATTAAGCAGCCCAACTGTTTTTAACATTGATAATAAGGTTTCTTCAACAGCAAATCAGCATATAAGAATGATTTCTGAAGGATCATGTGACACTGAAGACTGAAGTAATGATGCTGAAAATTCAGCTTTGCCATCACAGCAATGAATTACATTTTAAAATATATTAGAATAAAAAAATACTTTTACTGTATTTTTACTGATTATAAGAAGCTTGTTTCAAAAAGATTAAACAAATCTTAGAGACTCCAAACTTTTGAACGGAAGTGTGTTTTGGTAAATATTACTTTTAGTTGTTATATTAGTATTAATGAAAAAAGAGAAATATTTGTCTGTGTTAATTTAGTTAAAACTGTGGAAATCATGCCTATATTCTTAATTAGATTTTTTTTTTTACAGCATATTTCTATCTATATCAAACATTTTGAATCTCACCGGGTAACAAAAACATATATAATGAGATATCAAATAACGGCAAAAGACTAAAATGGCTATACTGTCTATTCCAACCGTAGAACTACAAAAGAAACAAGAGAAACACCAAGCAGTTTTACATACACACATGATAAACCATCACGTTTTATCATGCGCTTATATTAATGTCAAGATGTACATAATTGGCCCCGCATCATTCCACGCACACCACAGAAATGCAAGAAGCGTATAGGCGTGAACTGTGTGTGTGGGTCTGATTGAAGCATAGATGTGTTTACAGTAGAGGGGAGTTTGGTGAATCAGTGCCCTGTGGCTTTGGGACACAGATGAACCCTTGTGTTCCTCTGACTTTGCTGTGGTGGGTCTCCTAGTTGCAGAACAACACAGCAGCAGAACTTTAGCAGGGCCCTGTCGAATGACGACACTTCTCACTAACCTCCACACGCTCAAAGCCACACACACATATTTGCTCTCTGCACACCGGGAGAAAAAGCTCTTTGATGTGGATCAATCATTTTTCACTTCTTTTTTTTTTTTGAGCGTGTGGAGGGGTACCTGCACACTACAACACCAAGGCTAAGTCAAAAAGCTGGAAAGTGGATTTTTTTTAACAATATTTACATCCTCACAAACCTAAAGTTACAGTTTTATACATAAAAGAGAGCAGCAAAGTATAACCACATTTTAATATTGCTAAAGAAAATGTGAATAGTGCCTGCCCAGGAAAAACCGCAGCCATAATTCTAGGGTGTGCACGTGGGTCCCAGGCCAATGCTATGCGGTTGCTGAGGTGTTCTAAGTGGTTTGTAGTGCATTGGTATCTGGTTGCTAGGGTGTTCTGGGTGGTCGCTAGGTGGTTGCTTACTGAACCAAGTGAAAAGACCACCCACAAGTTTTTTCTTGATATTTAAGTTTTAAAATCCAGTTTTAGCTTTAGGGAATATTTACATGAAATACTTGGATCAGTTTAAACAAATTGCCAATCTAAACAATTATTTAATTATGTTCAATTTAAAAATACAAAAGATAAACAAAATCAGCTATAAATAATGCTGTAAGATCAGATAGAATGATAGAGCGATGGAACGATAGATAGATAGATGGATAGTTCTCTTTCTTCAAGCCTTAGTAACACACACAGACACGCAAGCACCGATGGTCATGGTGGATTGAGAAAAAGGAGGAAACGGTCCAAGATGCTGACATATGGTCATGCTGCAGTTGCCCACATACCATGAGGTCATCCAAAAAAGGGGACAGATAAATTAAATAATGTCCATTAACACTGCAGTGACATTTACTAAAAATATGGACAGCTAAGAGCTAAGAGCTGCTTTTCCCAAGAACATTAGTCATGTGACTTCACAATGAGCGGGTGACTCGCTTTATATATATTTTATTGGCCTATCTGCTAGCTCCATTTCCAAATGAAATGAAGCATAACTCTGCTGCCAGAATACTCACCCATACCAAGCGTTTTGCACATATCACCCCAATTTTGCATGATCTTCACTGGCTTACCGTATTAAATTCAAAATTCTCCATCTCACTGGTTAAATCTCTAAAAATGTGGAACTCTCTCCCCCGATCACTCTGTTAACACTATTTCTGAATTCAAATCCATGCTCAAAACTCACTTATTTTCTGAATTTCATAATTCTTAAGTTGTACTGCATATTTTACCCGGCCCCTCAACCTAATTTCTAATTTTCTACTTACACTCTCATCTACCTACTGTTGTTTTGTCTGCTGTCTATTGCCTTTATTGTTGCTTGTTTATTGTAAAGCGTCCTTGAGCTCTGGAAAGGCGCTATATAAATAAAACTTATTTTATGTAATATACATCTATAACTATATAAGTGTAAAACTTTAAATGATCATTCTGATATTTCACGTCAAAACTAACACTTCGTTTTTGTGAACAACTTGACTCACTGCATCACTTCAAGGCAAGTGTAGGAGTGGTGTTATGAGAAAAAGTATCAGCATACCAAGTATTTTTGTGGCCACAAAAATAAGTTTGCATGCGTGTCATTTCAGGACACTTCAGATCACAAATATCAAGTCTTTTAGTCGATGAGGGTGTTTATGTCATGGCTGAGTGCTGTGCGTATGTGTTTGAGCTATCAGATGTGGTGTGTGTGGTAACAACCGTAGGTCTGTCTTCCTGAATGCGTATGTTAAGAATTAGCTTGTGAGCATGTGCTTACAGCATGTGTCATTTTTCCTTTGTCTCTCATTCTTTTCATCCATGCCCCTCCCGAATTATGCCTAGTGTCTCAACGCTTAGTCAAGCAGTGGAAGGATAAACTATAGCATTTCCAATAAAGAGGAAGCATGAAGACATGACGTCAGATCAAATCTCAATGGACCTATAAGAAAGCACTTCCTCTGTTACTGATTGTAAGAGGAGAGAGAGAGAGAGAGAGAAAAGAAAGAGTTGGGGAAATTCTGGAAAAGCTTGTTTATAGCCAAAGGACATTGTGAAAGATCGTAACAGATGGGTTTCTCTCCGTGGACAGATAATACTTTGATAACGCATTCAATTTGAGGAAAAAACTATGAGATAAATTAAATAAAATCCGGATTAAGCAATTATGTAGCTCTTTGGGATTGGAAACCAATCGAATATTTAAAAAAAAATGAAAACTGAAAATTAACTTGTAAACCAAAACCAACTACAACAATTAAACCAAAATGCTGTTTTTTTTTCTATTCTACACTATGGTTTAACTAGGGACAAAAAATTAAACAAAACAAACTGTCTTTACTTTATTAATGTTTCATTTAGCTTCTGAAAGACTGGTCAGAAATTATGAGACTAATATTTTACTCTATAGACAGCCATAAAAATAAAAACAAACATATACAATAAAGAATTACTGAAAATAAATAAAATAAGCATTCATATCTTCTTCCATACATATATACTTTTTAACAATAGCTTGCCTAGTATACTGCAAAAAAATGGCATTATAAAAACAAATTGGAATTCAATTGAAAGTACTTTTCTATTACTTTAACAGTCCGTGAAGTCCATGAGACGATAGGGTGTCTCATTTGTCACTGTGGTTTAAGAAGAATGCTCAAGAGCGCCCCCTTTATGGCCACACATTGGTGTGGAGCTTAAAGTGGAATATTACCCAACAGTCCATGCAGCAATGTTTGGGATTGTGAATGCTGAAAGTGCCAATGAGTTTTGATAAGTTATTAATCTCCAAAAAAGCATACAAAGAACTCAAGGTACAGCAGATATAGCAGCCTCATTTCTGAGCCTAAAGTGAGGTAAAGAAGCACTGAAGAATCTTGAATGTGAATTTTGAATGTGAAAGACAATTCTGTCATTTAAACTGTTAACAAAGATGATACTGTGCTCCTTTATGATGCAACAACCTCTCTCAACAGAAGTTACATACTTCTAAATGCAGCAGTGGAGCATCATGCAACTACACGGGACATTCCCAAAGTTCATTTTATTGAGGTTTCATCTCAACATTTCTGAGAAGCACCGTACTGGTTCAAATGAAATGTTTTCCATTAGGAGGCAGAAGCCACTGTTTTGGCTTTGAGGACTTTTACAACAGACACATTGAATAAACGAAGAGCGCTGGAAAAGACCGCAGTCAGACGACCAGACCACATGAATGGGAGTCCTTCGCAAAAGTTGAAATGGGTGCTTGTTGAATGTTAGACCATACAAAACATGAGACTTTGAAGTCATTTTTAAAAGAGAAAATGGCAAAGAACAGCCAATGAGCAATGTGTAGCTGAAGGCCAAGTTTCTTTCACAAATAAATGAAGGTTAGAATTTGTTCAACACAAGTCAGTGTCACTGTTTCAACATTAAATTGTTAAAACATTCAAATGCTTGCATTTAAACAGTCTGTAAAACCAACCATGTAAAATCCCCCAATATTAAAAGGTCTGTCTTTTGAAAAACAGCCCCCTTTTTTCTCCATCACAGAGCTGCCCCAGAACTTTTCTTCTTTTTTCTAGAACTATTCCAGAAAATATTCTGCACTCATTTAGGAGGGTACGCTTCACAATCAAGAACTAACTCTGGGTAAAATAACTGCCAAGAGCAAAATTACAGGATAGGGCATGGCACGCAAGGAGTCAAAGCGGTCTGAAAATCATTTCCAATCTTGATCCAAACCCTTCTGAACCCATTCGTCTAAATCTCCCCCTCACCACGGCACACAACGGACCTCTCCAGGCCAAAAAACTCGCATTTACCCAATTAGAAAAGCATAATTAGACTAAAAGCATTAAAAGCAGCTATAGATAGAAAAAAACAATAGCTTATCAACAATAGGTCCATATTTGGAGTTTTAACAATGGATTTCATCTTCGAAATCAATATTATCACATTAGTATTGATAGGAATATGTACCGGTATGTAAAGTTTGGTTTTAAAGTTGATACATTTTTGCAGGTGAAATCCAGCCTTTTTAATAGGAATCAACACGATCGAGAATTTTGCGTGAAGACAAAAGATTTCCACATACAGATTTTGCAACAATTCCCCGCAATGACCATCAGAAAGCTCCTTGTTATGAAAAAAAAAAGAAAAAAAAAAAGAATGTTTGTTTTGACACCAGATAAAGATCTGTATGTCTCTAAAGTTTATGTAAAATGGTTTACAATCCATTTGAGATGCTGTCAATATGTTAATACTTTTTCTGACATATCATTTAAGTGTATCATCTAAAATCCACTTTACATACAAACGCCTAGAATCCGATTGAGATTACCCTGTTGACAGAGGCATTTGGAAATTTCCAAAATTGTTCCGTTACATTCAGAATTGATGAGAAGCATTTCATGAGTCAATAGTCAGTTCAGTGAGGGGATCTGAGGTAAGCGACCACACAACATCCAACCTTGTATTCACGAGGTCCTGGGTGGTTAAAGTGAACATACACACACAGGGAAGGCTTTGTCCTTTCACCTGGCTTGAACCCTGCCACCAAAGCCTAGAGTATTGACAGACCTCAATAGGGCTGTTTGTCAGTACCTCGCTGACCCATTCCAACCCCATTACCATAGGTTAGGAAGCCAACATAACCCAATTAGCTCGAACTTTTGTCAGGTTTGGTTTTTCTTTCACTCCTACCATTACTGTAACAGCCAATATATATTCCCGATGGAATATGGGGTCGGTGGTATAGGATGATGAGCAATGCTAGAAGAAATTCAGGATGGATGTTTTAATGGATACCAGCTGGACGTTTAATGATTTTGGGAACGTAGCCAGATAATGGGTGAGATCAATTTGGAAGTAAACATCATGATGTCCTATCAACAAGGGCAGGGTTGCATGTGCATATTTGTCCTTCAAGGGCGCAAAAATGCCCATTTGGATTTCGCCTAACATTTTAATCCACGTGTAACTTTATATGTGTTCAATAAACAAATCTATATGAATGAATGAATTAGGGTGGAATAAAAGATGGCAGAGGGGAGTTGGGTGGAGACTACTCATTACCAACTAAAAACTGAAAACTATTTTACAGCATACACTGTACACAGTAATAAAACAAACCTGCGGCCATCATGCTCACCACTCCGTTCCGTCACTTTGAGTTGTCTTTCCCTTCTATCATCAGGGAAACTGGATTGACAGGATATGTTATGTGCAAGGAAGAGGAAGACAGAAACATTTACGATCAAGTCAGACATTGCATGTCTACAGCATCTCAGCTCAGTCACCTGTGATTTTCTATAATACAATAATCATAACTAGTTAAACTTACTGTTTTCTTGCTATGGATTACTACACATTTTACATATTCACATATACTGACAGTTCTTAATATATTAATATTTCAAATTACCTTTCAAGATTAGTTGACTATTTTCATGCTTGTCAATTACATCTTTGCTACAAAAAACACAACTATAGTTATGTATATACACATACATATAGAGTACTACAGAGATGTATTTTGGATTAAATACATATATATATATATATATATATATATATAGAAAGGTCAGTGAATGTTAGATTTGGTAGGGTTTTAGTATTCACCTCTATCACTGTGCCCAACAGTTGGTTATAAATATGGCGTATGAGCGCAAAAGTCATCTTGTGGCATGAGATCTCGTGATATTAAAACGTGACAATATTTTTCATCGAAGTTAAAAGTGGTCTAGCGTTATCAGCATGACGGAGTTGAGTTTGTGGCAAAACCTTTTACAGTGCTTGCATTATATTGTTCTGTTTATAATTGCATGTGATAATTAGATAAATAAATGCACTGTAGGTTGAAGTGAAGTTGTGAAGTGAAGGTGAAGTGTGACGCTTTAATTATTTACATGCATGCAGGTTACACGTTTCTTCTCAGAGCGACTCCGTTTATAGTAAATGCTGGTCCACAGAAGCTCATTCTCTGCATGTGCTGTTTGTTTGGGTTTCCATTAATGTGCATTTGGGAACGCAAAGTGGGCCATTATGCATTTTGAGACTTTCAGTTGAACGAGAGACAAATTTTACAGTCATATATCTTGTCATTGAAGATTTTTTTAAATATTCACTCAATATCGGGTCTCGTCTCGTCTTGTCTTGTGAGCTAAGTATATTGTCACACCCCTATGAATAATTAGGGCAGGGCAAAAACATTGATTTCCAGTTAATCGTTTTTAAAAAATGTGGTCGATTCAATGTTGATTCCCAAAAGCAACGAATCAATCTTTTTGCCATATTTATTTGCAAACATTGAACATAATATTGAACTTCACTAGATGCCATCCTCTTATTTACCTTGCGCAATGTTTAAATGTTATTTTTTTTAACATTTACCTGTCATTCATTCAGTGCTTAACATGGCAGATGCATGTACAGGTATGCCTTTCAGATATTCCGGATAGTTACTGTCAATTGAACTTTGAGAAGTTTTGTGTATGCACACAACAGAAGAACGTACACAGAAAGCTAAATCTCAGACAGCGTGTGAAAAAATCTCTTTCACATCTTCTTAAGCTTGAATTGACAAATTCACAAAAAAATGCAAAAATTGCAAAAAATGCAAAATGCATTTCATGAAAAAGTAATGACTTTTTAGAGCAATCACCAAAATTGTTGTATAATATATATTTTTGTGTTTCACAGACCAAAGAATATAATGTGTGGCTGTAAAAACATATGCGGTTAAGTAAATGATGACAAAACTTTCACTTTTGGGTGAACTAATCCTTTAATTAAAAGTTGTGAGCAGTCAGTGTTGTGAACGTGTTGCCTAATGTGAAGCATTATGTGCACGTTTCTCACAAATGGAATATGTGTGCTTGTGTGGGAATGGATGTTAAATAGCCGCTCTAATTAAATTCCAACAAATCAACCTGTTGATTCACCTGCATTTGCATAAGCACCTTCCAAAAAGTTGACGCACGCAAGTTTGTATTCGCGATTTATTTCCTCATTCTGAAATTCTGAAAAGGAAATAAAACTTTGAGCCACTAATGTCATTTTTGTCTCACTTCTCTTAAAAAACTGAAGACTGATTTCCCCAGCTGTCCACAGAAGATTTAAATCGGATTAAAATACACAAACAAAAGCATCTACTCCGAACTCTCTCACTTTCTTACTCTCTCTTTGAGCTTATTTGAAAACATGCAGGCCATTTGGCAGGGTTGTTCGTTGGGGAAGGGCAGTTTGTCTGCTTTATGGCTGCGCTGACGTCAATGGCATAACTCAAATAGTTAGCAGGGTGCATGCTCCCAGCTTTCAAAAGCTGCACCACAGCAGAGCCAATGTTAAAACCCGAGACAGACTTCCCTCACACAACAGTCTCAGCTGACATCTGTTCTTCTCATCGAATATACCACTCATCTTAAATGTATACTTTTTCTTATACATTAATCGATACAGTTGTCAGGATGAAGCTTGTTGTTAGAATCATATAAAGAAGAGTGGTCTATCTAATGTTCTATTTCTCGACTGAGACTTCACACTTTTTGTTTTGAGATTTGAAGTAAAAGATATTACTTTTTTCAATCAATTGTGCATGATCTTTGACTCCAACACTTGACACTTTCTCTGACCCATAATATCTCTGCTTTTCCAGCTATGTCCCTTAATCCCTGTGAGTAAAGATAGAAGAGTGCATACCTATTGGCATGATGGACTCTGATTGGGCTTACGGGGGACACTAAGGTCATGGAGATAAAGAGCCAAGGTGTTCAAGCCAATTCCGAGGTGTGTTAGGGAGTTTAAAGTCAGTTTTAACCCAAGAATGCATAAGCCAAAAAACATAAATAAATGCATAAAGAGGGTCAAAATGACCTGTATTGGAATGAATGTTTTTCTTCAAAAAATAACAACAACAAAATATGTGTCCTATTAATGAATGAATTAAAAATGATGACACACAGTCTGAACCTTCACAACATTTCTCACAGACCATGTGAAAATAATCTTTTCATACAGAGGCAGAACATTTCACATAAGATTTGCACCTGTCTAAGCATAACTTTTGCACCTCTTCCTTTGTTTGGCCTTCAGCTTCCTTTGGCCTTTCTCTACTCATCTACTGGATCTGAAAGCGCACACTGTCTGAGTAGGTTCTACATTTGAGAACTTCATGATTGTTATAGTATGTATGTGTACAGTACAAATAAAGTATGGCCAAGCATGAATGCAATTCTGAGATATAGAATATAGTTGCATATAGTAACTTAACACAGGATAAAAAAGAAATAAAAAAAGTAAAAAGTTTAGAGCTAAGTATAACACACAGGTTACCACCCCCCAAAAAACAACAAACAAACAAACAAACAAACAAACATCAATTTACTATAGCATTTCAAGCGTTTTCTATTACTTTAATTTCCTGGTCTGGAAATGATCATTATTCAAATCTTCATATATATTTTTAAGTTTTTCATGGGAACCCTGTTTAACCTCATGAGAAATGGTGATTTTGTATAAATTCATACACTGCAATTTGTTCGGAAACATACGATATTTAGAAAAATGTAAGCATGAAGGTCCACCCGTAAACCTAACCGTCAGTGGGGTGTAAGCAGTTTGTATGAAAACGTCCGAATGATTTTTGAATTCAAATAAATTTGCCACCAATTCACAAAAGTGAAATACTTACGAATTTCCAAGAGAATGTGTTGGCCATTGCCTAAAAGAAGTGTTGAGTAATTTATATCTGTAAACAGATATAAACCTCAATTTTTTTTTTATGCAAAATTATATTTATACAGTGATGTATGTTCACTACACATACATTTAGAACATATTTGACTATTAAAATTGTAAATGTATTGTACATTTTAATATATTTAAATTGCATATTTATTAAAAAAAAGATCTTTTAAAAACATTTATTATTTCACTATTAGTATTTCTATCAACATATTTACTATTTGTCAACCCATACATTAATACATTTTTGTAATAGGTAAAAAAAACGCTACTGACGTTTCTAAAGGTTTCTATAAAAGTATAATACATTTGATTAGACAATAACTTGATAGAGAGCAGTGAGTTATGTAATATTCCTTGGAGAGGAAGAGGGTTTGTGATGCCATTGTAATATATCAGCAAAACAGTTAAGAGGCCCCATGTCTCAATAGTCCCATGGCAGTACTTCAGTACGAGCATCTGAACAATTCAAGGTGACGTCAATGCTGTAGCATACATACCATTTATATAGGCATTTGAAAACACCTGTCATCAGTTGTTAACAACCAAAAAAAAAAAAAAAAAAAAAAAAAAGATATATACTGTATATATATATATATATAAATGCCATCTGTCAAGATATCAGATGGGCAAATGGTGCATCGATACATAACCTAGACATGCATGACGCAACTTTGCATGTTACAATCCAACTCCGGTAACTCCAACGATCCCCTTTGTGCAAAAAGACACACCCCTTGCTGGAGACCCGAGGTGTTTGAAAATATTATTGATGATGTCACGCCGTCTCTAGGGGTCTTGAGTGCATAAACATGATGCAGGGCAGGGATCTGAAGCCAGTTTGGCACCCAGCAGTGGACCAGGGGCTTTAGGAAGAGAGTGTGGCATTCCACACTTTCACACAAATCAACACACACTCTAGACATCAGTCAGGCAGTCGAGTTGTGATGACATGTACACATTTCACACAAACACACTCGTACACATCAGTTAAGTCAGCTAGTGGTCAAATACCAAAGACAACTGCTGATACGGTCACGTAGACACACATAAGCCACGCACACAAAGGTCCAGGAAAAATGTCTCCAGTCTACAGCTATAGTACAAGGCCCTTACTGGGTAAGGATGTGGTGTACTTAAATATCACTGACCCATCATGGTCTTCCAGCCTCAAAGGCTTCCATTCTGTTGACGCTTTCCCACTTTATTGCCAGACCCTGCCGGTTTGGGTGGGCTGTTGCTAGAGCTGTTGCTATGGCACACAAGTCTGAGGTAGATGATGAACGGAGATGATTTGACCATGTTTTTAAAAAGAGGTTTCTCCTACTAACTTTGCAGTTCCTTTGCTGGAATGAAAATAACCAAGGAGCTTTGGTAGATACATTGTTTTATACAGTTGGGCCCAAAAGTCTGAGAAATACTATGGACAGTGGTGGGGGGGGGGGAATTCTGCACAAATTTATTTGATTAGTGACCTATGAATAGTGCACTATTATTAATATTTATTATTATTTTCATGTCAGAATGTTTCTCAAATATTTCTTACATTTCTCAAAATATTTATATTTTATTTTTTAGTTTCAATTGAATCCCAGATTGTGACCAAGGACAACATGAATGTGCACTGTTAACCCAGAAATCAAGCTTTGATCCGTGATGCTTACGTCAAGAGAAACCTATTCATTCTGAACCTCAATCAGTTTAATTGTATACGTTTTTATAATAAAGTGGAAAAGATCAGAGCAAAGCTCATTTAAATCTGATTTTGCGTCAGAGCATGAGGAATGGCTTGCTTGTTTGGACTTAGATTAGGATTGACAGGGTGAAATGTGATTATAGATCAAAATGTTGTGTGCAGCATTCTGTTGCTGAAGTTATTTCCCTGGCACAGGTTTTGTTGGCTAATGATTTTTGCATTAATGGCTTTAGCTTTAACAAAACACTCAAACTCCCCATCTGGCATTTATCTGGCAGGGGTGTTTTGGAAGGTTGTTTTCACTGGAAGTCACAATGGTGGTCTTTATAGTGGTCCTCCACCCAAGAGAGCGACAACCTGCGTCAGTGTCATCGTCATGGCTGTTGGGGTCGTGCTTCAGAATGGCATGAGAGGTAATGCCTCGTGTAAAACTGCAGGTTTAGTTTGTGCATGAGTGGAAATATTGTGAATTTAAAGGGTACTTTGGAAACTGAGTGGCCATAAATGTTTTGGCTTCTTCCTGGAGGCTTAATCTCAAATTTCCCTTCCATATCAACAGAAACTGAATGATGGTTCATGAAAAAAACAACATTACTAATTCTTTGCATTTTTTTCCTTCATTGAGTTGCCAATGCTGCATGAATAAATTTAAGATCATACAGAGCTAGATGGAAGACAAGAGAACTCTCAGTCTTTGTGAGAGGTGAAGATTATGAAAAACTCCAAACAATGAGCATTGTACTTCCACTTGCTTGCTCGTTTGCTACAGGAAAGACCATAATAAGACATTTTATGATTATGACCAGGAAGTAAGGCAGACTCTTCCTGTTTATTTTGCACGGATATGCAAAGCCACACATACCTGGTTATATCTGTTGTTTTGCCTCTCTTTAAAACATAAAAAAAATTATGCAGTCTCTATTGATTAGAATATGCCATCACTCATGTTTTTGTGCATGGTATTTGTTTAGTTAGTGCCATGGAATATTGCTTTGCATGCAGTAAGGTTGAAACATCTGAGACCAAATTGAATAGTTGTATTTTTATTTTTTATTACTTTATTTAAGCTTGAACGTGTGGCATGTGAAAAACCTGCACACACATTCAATAAAGTGAGCGCATAAGAGCGCTGGGGCGAGAACTGAAGGGTTTTTCCAGAAAACATTCCCAGTGCATTTCTCACATCTGAAGCCTTTTCAGACTGACAAGTCATTAGTTTTCAATGAGAGATGCCAATTTTTGGTCAAACATGAAAAGTGTTTATTTTCCCCCCCAGAATTGTGAGATATAAACTCGAAATTGTGTGTTATAAAGTCAGAATTGCGAAATATAGAAAGTCTGTAATTTTTTCCTGAGAATTTTCCTTATAACTCGCAATTCTGACTACATTTATTTTATATCTCGCAATTCTGAGAAAAAGTCACTACTTTTAATCACACAATTCTGACTGTATTTCTTGCAATTAAGAGTTTATATCATGCAATTCTGACTTTATTTCTCGCAAGTACCGAGTTTATATTTTTATACAATGTTTATTACACTACTTCAATGTACTCTTTCCTCCCAGAATTATACACCAACTGAGAGACCTTAATGATCTAAAAAAAATTAAAAATTAAAAAAAATTAAAAAAAATTAAAGAGCAAGAGACTGCAACAATGCAGTCCAAAATGTTGGCGAAACCATGAGTAACTGGTTCTGAAATGGTGACGCTCTTAAGAATTCAATCTAAATACAGACCTAGACAATCATTCCTGAGAGTGACAGAAAACTGAAAATAAAGCATTTCCCCTGGGGAAAAGGAAATGGATAGTTACTGGACAGAGAGCCTAAAATTGTGAACCCTGACTAGTCCTGTGACTGGAAGTGCTACTATATCTAGCTTGTGTACTAGATACTGTAACAGAGCAATGGCAGGAAATTATCTCCATGGTAACCTTGTTGGGTAGCTCTTTCAGGGTGAATCAAACACTGGTATCATTTCAGATTAAAATTAACTGCACATTGGTCAAGGTGTCCTTGACCAGAGCTTCCTGGCACCACGTTTGGGTGGATCTGGCTGCTGGGAAACCTGTGGATTCTGAAATGTCTAAGCAAATAACAGAAACACTTTTGTCAGGTTATGACAGATAGGGAACTTTGAAGTGAAGTAAAGACTAATTAAATAATTTTCTATTGACAACTGTGGGTGGACTGTTTGTCCATTTGGAATGCCACTTCACAGCACTCCAATGTTTTAAAGAGCTTGTTTTTGACTGAAGTGGGGAACGTCAGCCAGCTCTATCCCATACTAGGCTAGTCAGCTGATAAGAAAGTTTGTATGCAGGCCAGGGTGCATTTCAATGACCTTCTCTAGGTACTCTGTGAACACATCATAGCGGTCAGTCATGTGGCTTCTTTTATGTGCCACAGTGAGACAGCACTTTTCTGATGTGATGATTCTTATGTGTGTTAATCTCTCTATTCTTAAACAGACATATTTACGTTTTATAGAGATAACAGTAAGCTGACCTTACAACTATGCGTGTGAATGCCCTGGCCAGCTAGGATGTGATAAGGAAAAGGCCGTGAAGTTCACTTGAGCATCACCTCCTGTTTATCGTTTCATTAGGCCGGCACAACGCCGTTATACTCAGCTTTCATAAAGCTTCATAAAAGTTTCCCACGTGTGCTATGTTTAAGGTATTCATTAAGAGTCCTGGATCTTCAAAAGTACCAAATATGCAAGGCAAAATCTATTTTCAGTTACATTCATTAAATAGTATAGGCTATTTTACAAACAATATATATTATACTGGTAAATATACACCATCTCTCATATATAGTCACTGGATTACCTAATGTAAGTCCATGTTGTTGAACATTATTTCAGAATAAATACTTTTCTTAGACATTATTCAAAGAAACTTCCTTTCATTTTCAAATGAATAGCTTAATTTGTGTTTCTCACGCGAAAAAATAAATGTATAGAGTGACGTGTTCAACCCACACCCTGAAGTATGCTCTATAAGAAGAAGTTTATTGAAAAGGCCTTCAGCATAAAAAACTCAATTCTGTGCAAATTCTAAGATCAAGTATTTACGATAACAAGGAACTGAACACAATGCTAACAAAATATCATGAACCTTTCGACTGGTTCGGCCTAAGGTGATCACTGCAACCATCATATTTGTTGATGTTTCCTGTAAAGAAATACGTACGTACAGATATTTCAGCTGTGATTTCATCTCATAAAGTAAACTATAAGTTAAACAAACACTGCTATTGGTTTCTCTGAAGCGTATCTCTCAAAGCCCATAAGATAAACCCCAGGGCTATATCTGCCACCTCTGTAAATACTCAAGATGTTGATCTAAGATCAGTTACCAAGATCGAAATCTCCTTATCTTGTCCTAACCTCAGATTAGCTGCCTCCCTCCTCTGTAAAAAGAATGGCAGGGTCTTACCTGTGACTTTCCTGCTCTCACAAAAACATGAAAACATTCCCATTGCCAGAGACGGAGAGTTCCGGAAATTCTGGCCATCACAACAAATTCCTCATACACCACAAATCATGGACAAATGGACTCCCCCACACACAGTGTAAAAAAGAAGGTGTAAAACTCATTGGTTTATATTTTATGGATCCAATAGTCACAAACGTAATACACAAAATTATTTTGCAACAATGATCTGATTATATATACACACACAGCACCTGATCCCACACACATAATGAGTGAACGCGTGTCCGTATCAGTGCGTGTTGAAAGAGAAGACAATGGTATTTGTCAGTCTACATCCTATTTTCCCCATTTGGTCATTAAGCCGCAGACAAGTTCATCTCACGACCTGTGTGTGTGAGGAATTAACACTCGCACACTGAAAAACACCTCCTGGGTTCCGGAGGATTCCAGCGGTATGGGAAAAACAGGAAAAATCTGCGCTCTCCTTCCTGCCCAATGACCCTGTTTGTATGACACACAGGAGGCAGTTTAGGTGCAGGCAGTAAGTTAGTGGCTCCGTCTCATTGTCTCAGTTATGGTTACATCACTACTGTTCTGCATGCGTTGGGGGTTACATTGTTAGTGGGAGACTACTGCCATTGTTTTCTTTGCAGATTACTCCCTCTATCTGCATTTTAAAAATAATCAAATAAAAGAAAGCCCTGTCAATGCAAAAACATAGATGCTAGCATTATAAGGGGTGATTCACACAGACCACGTTTTTGCATTTAAAAATGCAAGTCACAAGAGAAGTGAAATAATAAAATACAAGGTGTAGAGACACATTTAGATAAAAAAAAAGAAAAGTTTTTATTAGAAAGACATGTTATGTGTGCGTTGCTACAAAAGTTCTGAGATGTGACCATTAAATCTATTAGAATAGATTAGAATAGAATAGACTGCAGCTATATCAATAATGGCAGGAACGATATTGTACAGCTGATGAACAATAAAAACACTGATTCCAATCAGAATCTAAGAACTTAAGCATTTAAAGCATGATTATGATAAACAAATATCACCTGTTGCTGTGACACTAATATAGTTACCTTTAGTTATACATCTTGGTGTAAACTGGTTTTGAAACGGAGAAAGTATGTTTTTGCAATGACGGCTACTTTTTTGAGATAGAGATAGAGAGACTAATCTGAAAAGAAAACAATTATAGCAGTCTTTCTTCCTTATCATGCATGATCAAAAGTAGATTAAACCCAGAACCTGTATGAGTTGATTTCTTCTGTTGAACACAAAAGAAGATTAAAGAATGTTTTATAACCAGACAGTTGACTGTAGCCATTGACTTCTATTGTATTGTTTTTTTTCCTATTATGGAAGTCAATGGCTACTGTCAACCTTTTAATTGCCAATATTCTTTGAATTATCTTTTTTTGTGTGTTCAACAGAAGAAAGAAGCTCATACAGGTTTGGAACAACTTGAGGGTGAGTAAATGATGACAACATTTTCATGTTCACTATTCCTTTAAGGACACGTGCAAAACCTCTTCAAAATGATGTGGCATTTATGATCAAAACAAATTCTGCATTCATTCTGCATGACTATTGCATATTTTCAACATTGGGAAACTAACTGCTTACTAAGAGGTGAGCAACTGTGACGTTACACTCAACTGGGAGCCTAATAGCAGCACTTATCAGAGACACAAAAACCGATCAAGCCTAAACAGCAGCATCAGGAAGTGAATCTCAGTCCACCTGGTTTAAGAGGAAGTCAACAAAGCCGCATGCAAGCTAACTGACGTCAATCACAACCCACCGCACCTGACAGGAACTTCAACTGACTGCATTTCTCATGCTCTCTGCTTCAGTATAATGCCACTTGACGCTTCTCTTCTTTTTTTATGTCAGTTACATAAAAAGGTAGATCAGTCTAATTTAAATCAGACTGATTACCTCTTGACTAATTTCTAGTTGGCCAAATTAGTTCTTAAGACACATTCTTAACATAGTGGCTAAGTTTATGCAACTGGCCCCTGGTCCTTTTTTTTTGTAGGCCGGTCTTCCTGTATGCCCCCATTATTGACGTTACAAGAGCACCTTGAGCATTTTACCATATCTACTCAGTGTTACATGGAGCTGTACTCCTGTCTTCTTTTAGCTGAATGATACACACATGGAAAATATTCTACTGTATGTCCCTTCTCTTCCACTCCATTTGATTTTTCCATATTTCCTAGAAATATATTGATTAAACTGTGAATGCAGGATCCTATTTTACTGCATCCAAAAACTAGCAATCGATAGTCTTTGTACTGACAGTTCAACCTTTTCCATACTTTTTCAAGCTTATTTTTCCTTCTGTGGTTCAATTCCCCCCCAAAAAAAGAGCTTTTGTAAGAAGTTTGTAAGCATGTTTTATTTTAGGGCTTTTGCTAGATGGATTTGATGGATTCAAACCTGTCTCAAAAAGTGAGCACCAAGGCACAACATGTCTGATACAAGTGCACCAACTCCTTCTCTACTGCTACTTTTTGTACAGTGCTCTTACACTAACTTTTATCCAATGTGGGGTTACACTATTTTGATGGTCCATTTTAGACATTCTGCTAAGTAACTTTGCAACTACATGACAACTAACTAACATAAGAGTATTAGTAGATGGTAGTTGACAGTTAGGTTAGGGATAGGTGTTAGGGTGTGGTTTAGTAAAATAATGTGCTTATAACATTATAGTCAGTAGAATGTCTGTTAGGGAGCATCAAAATTAGGCTAAGTGTTAGAAGACATTCAGCAGACAGTTTACTAATACTCTGATGAAAGTTAGTTGACATGTAGTTGCAAAGTTACTTATAGTTAGTAGAATGTCTAAAGCGGACCATCAAAATGTTGTGTTACAAGAATACAGTCAATTACACAATTTTATTGCATTTCATTAAACAAAACCTGCTAATGATTGTGTTTATATAAAGCCTAGTTTTTCTATTCCTTGATGAAATGTGAACAATCTCTCTCTGATTTTCCTTCAGAAATTACTTGAGTCCTCCAAGGTTTTCTTGACATTTCTAAGGAAACAGTCTGGGCCGTATAATAGAGGCTCCAGTGAATGGCCTTGTTCTGTTTAGTAGATTACAGTTTTTCTGAAATATCTGTCTGGCGTGTTTTCTGATATCAAACTGGGAGCCATCCTCAAGGACAAAGAGTGAACTATGAGGAATTTTCCCACCGGTTATACAAAACCTTCGGCTGAGGCAGGCTGTTGTCCGTTGCATTATTGTGTTTGGCTGGTGTGCGTGCGTGTGAGAGACCAACACGTAGCAGCCATGGCCTTTTCCTATGGTCTAACACGTTCTGTAAAACTAGACAAAACACCCACTAATATGGGCACCGTGCTTGAATGTGTGTGCACGTGAGTCTACTAAACGTTTCAACACTACCCGGCCAATCAGTAGAAGCTGAAGCGGAGATGAGTGATGATGAGGGATACAAGAGGGCAACGGCATGGGCAGTCACGTAGCATGGCAAGAGGTCTCTCTATCATTAAAAATATATGGACACACACCATAGCAAAACACGTGTTTACAGGCACACACACTAACACATGATCTTCAAGATGGAGTAACTTTAAAGGCATAGGAAATGCCTGTATATTAAGAGAGGACATACTGCAAATCTGGGATTCACCATGTTTTTTAGGTTTCTTTTTAGGATTTTGAACCATGGAACTACAGTGAAGAGTCAATATTTAAGATTTAGCACTCACTTTTCACTTATATCAGTTTGCTGTTAATATCACTTGCAATCAAGCAACTGTATTAAATCTGAAAAGGTTGTCTTTCACTAGTGGTCTGAGACTTTTGGACCGCATTTGGGATACATTTATGCATATGTGAAATTATATGCGGACTTACCAGGTAGGCACACTCTGGTAATGGGGGGTTGGTTGGACACGGGGGACCTCCTGCAAGGAGAAATGTTAAAAGATAACTGAAATTGTAGCCAAATAAATACAAACAAACAATTATGACACAAGCAGAAAAACCCTACATTTCTAGCAATTATGAGTGCATTTTAGAAAAAACACCCGTTTGTCATTCTATTGAGTCATCTAGAACCATAACAGGATGCATAACGTCAAAGCAAAGAGCATATTTCCACATTAAAGAAGAATGAAAGAAACTAAGTCTGTGCACTCTGCAATATATCTTTCTTGAGTGAATCATGGATTTGATGTCATACTAACACATACGTATTATTATTCTCATTATTTCACAGGGTGTATCCTCTTAACTCCATAGAATTTCCCTTTAAGTTCTTCTGAACTTTCGAATAAACAAGAAAAGGCACCTAACAAAAGCCTCTAACAGTGCGGAATAATTGTCCTGACGCAGATGGTTACTTGGAAGGAGAAAATATTCTTCCATGAATAACAGCGAATAAACACCTTTTCCACCATTTCCACCCTCATCAGTTGGAAAAATGGAATCTAGGGGCATCTAGGGAGAAATCTTCTCTACAGGCAAGAGATTTTTGTTTGGGATTGAAATCTTGAAAACTGGTGACATGATAAGTGGAAATTGGCTCTAGTTAAATGTCAGTGTGCATGGGTGGCCGAGTCCATTAAACAAATATTAGGGAAGACTGTCCTCTTGTGGTCGAATTTATTATTAAAACCTTCATTTTTTTTATTATTTGTGTTTTAGATTATGTATACGTTTATTATTATTATTAAAACATTCATTACTATAAAAATAATAGTTAGTTAGTTAAAAATAACTATGTTTATACAAGTCCACAGATCCCTTGGAGTAATGCAATAGCAATCTATGGGGTCAGGCATTCTGGAAGTTTAAAAACAGAGATGTGAAGTACATATTGCTGTTACAGCACTTATATTAATTATTTCATAAACTAACCTGTGTTATTTGAGCTTTAAAAACTAAATTGGCATTTTTGCAGCATTAAGAATACTGTTCCCAACACTTATGGTCTGCCCTTCTGACGTAATTTCTGCTGGTGGAGTTTGCTCCATGTAAACAGTATTTTGTGGATAGTTACATCATATTCCTTTGGTTTCCTTCATGTATCATGTGAAAGTTACACAGTTTAGTTGCTTTAAATAGTCAGAGGAGATGTAAGATTGGATATAACTTTTCACAGGTTAAGTGATTTTATTCTTCAGGCTAGTAAGAGATTCTATTGTAGTCAAGATTTGTGGTGAAAGTGTGTATGTATTTCAATTTTTAATTCGGCTTACAATACTGTACAGTTTCTTGCCCCATAGACACCCATTGCATTATTGCATTATTGCATGTGCATTTTTTTAAATGAGCATAGTCAAAATAATTTTTACAAACTTTCCTAAATCAAACAGAATTTTCCTTTTTTGAACAAAAAACAATCCTTTAAAAACATGGTGGTAAAATAAAACTTTCAGAAACTGAAAATTATATTATACATTTTTTGGGGGGGGGGGGGGGGGGGGGGAGGGAGAGAGAGAGATTTCATTCGACCCAATGGAAAGCATATTTACACTGTCTGAATCATTCCCTATCCCCTATATAGTGCACTATTATAATGCAGCTTCTATTTAGTCTATTTGAATGGAAAGTTTGGTTAATGTCATAGCCTATGTTTACAATAATACTTACTTGTTAGAAGCGCACTGAACGTTGGTCAAGACAGTAAAGTTGTTCCTGACACTTCGAAGGCTAGCTAGAACCTAGAAAAAGTGAGAAATAACAAAGCTGTGAGGTAAAACCAAGCACACGTCCTTTTGAAAAGTAATCCTTAAAGAAACATGACACTGATGTGTTTACCTGAGCAAAAGGTGTGACTATCAGGTCATCCCCATGCCTGCAATCAAGAGGGAATAACATATTGAGCAACTGACACTCAAACAAAGCAAACCCTATTATTTCAAGTCTGTGTTAAATATTTAGTTTCACTCAGAAATACATCACATTACGAAAGTAAAATGGGTTGCGACCAGCAATCAACTTTATATGTCAAATGTCATTCTATATTCCATGGAATTAGAAATCAGACTCATTATCAAAAGAGGTTCCTTTTAGTATCAGGACCCTAAATGGCACTAAAACAAATTGGTTAACAAGAACAATCCAGCACATTCCACAGGGTTCAACAGATATTTAGCATCTAAGACTCTGGAAAAACGCGTTCTCAAAAAATTCCAGGCAGTTACTGCCAGAAGGCTTAGGAAATAAGGCCTTGATTGAGATACGTCCTGGCATGCAAATCTCACTGCCATGAGCAGCAGTTCATAAATCAACTCACTAAAACAACCCTGCCTCAATCTTTACCTTTTCTGCAGACATGTTTGGAAACATAAATATCAGCGTTGAAGAAAGAAAGGCATTTAAAAAAACTTAAAGGTCCTCAGATAACCAGATGCTGAATGATTTAGATGTGGTGGCAAAAAAAGTGTTTTCCCAGAAAGCTGACTAATTAGTGAAGATGATTTAATGATTACTAAAATGTAGGACAACAGTTTACAACTATACTCATCCTTCAAATATGTGTTGTGCAGGAAAAAGTGTTCAGATTTACAACAAATAAACCAGCCTATGGTTTGGTGGTTTTAGATGATCTAAGATAGTTTAGCTGGTCTTTCAGCCTAAACAGCTGACAAGTGCCCAGAAACCAGTCCAGTTTGGACCAGCAAACCAATTCAATTCAATTTTAAGTTGTTGTTTTCAACTGTTTAAGTAAATAAAAGGTACAACTATACTCACAGTTCTGAGGCGATAGAAGAATTTCGAGACATTGACTTGGGTGAAAGGTCATAGTCGCTGTCTGAGCGGTAGAGGAAGGACTCTCGCCGCTGGTTGTGGCCGGGAAAGTTTGTGTGCAGAACCAGGCCAGAACCTGGTGAGGCCTGGGGATCCAAAGGACTACAGCTTGCAGACGGGCCATTTTCCACATCGAAACTGCAATGGCACAAAAACAAAAAACAATACATTGAAATTGATGAATTTAATGGTCTTGGATTGGTGTCACTTTATTATACAATATTATATAAATGCACTTTTGTCTTACTGAAGACTAAGACTGTACATTCGAAACTAAAAACAAGTCCTGCTTCACCTTAACCATCCATAAAATAAGCTATATATAGCTTAATGAACATTTCAGGAGAAATACACAAGCTGTCCTCTGGGACCAGAAAGCTCTGGAAAGTCTCAAAGATTCCCAGCACTTGGGGCGGATGCACGTCTCATCTTTCCAAACCATAAGGAAACATAGTGGAGATGGTCTCAGCCCACATCAAACAGAAGAAAAACAGGGGAAACACATTACGCTCAACTCAAATAAACAGTTTCAAAAGACACTTGTGTTCGGTTCAGATGTGCTTGTGAGCTCGGATCTAACTGGGAGGAAGTAGCGATGGTCTTTACGCTCAGAGTGCCAGAGGTTTGGAGACCTTTCACTTTTGCTCCTCAAGCACTGGAGAGTCTCAAATTTTGAAAAAACCCAACATGCACTAAACAAGTAAAACTCGGGAATAGGAGAACCATTCTAAACCTGTGCTTTGTTATTTTGGAGTTCGCAGCAGTCCATCGGAATTATACTACAACGCACACCACACATGCATGCATAAATTTGATAACTCTATAAGAATATTTCTCAAGTGATAATAAGAGTTATTGAGATGTCACTGTGTGGCCTGGTCCACGCGGAGGTCCGGCGTCTGATAACAGCAGCTAACACTGAATCAACATCCTCCTATTGTGCCCCTTCTTCCTGTTAGCCTGCCATTCACAACCACCATCAATCATTTGGGTTTTTCACACTGTGCTTAACCCCGGGTTATCATCTTTTTAAACCCCACAAAGCAACATTTCACACTTGTATTTTTAAAAGGGGGTAAGCACCTTTCTTCAAATTTCAGTCAAATTTATTTAGATTGCACAGTCAGGAATCAGTGCGGTTCTATAAACAGGTTGTGTTCAGTGTTCAAATGGTCAATGATATTGACACAGCAAATATGCAAATAAGAATGTTAACACAATTGCTTGATACAAATGAGATGAAGTCATGGATAATCTTAAAGAAATCCCATGCAAAGTCTGTACAACTGCTTTATAGGTCATTTCACACAAAAAAAGTGTTCAGAAGTTCAGACTGTCCTCCTCTGACAATAAATCGAACACGGCCCCTAGATCCTGGAATTCCCTCCCTCTGGCATCTCCATAAAAAATATAATCTCTTCCCATCTTCAAAACTACATTATAAACACATCTGTTTACTTGGTCATATTGAAGTGTTTATGTGTTCTGACTCTGTCTTGTGATTACAATCAATTTATCTCTCATTTTGTCTCAAATGTTTGTATCTTGTGTTTTCTTTTGTCTCTTGTGTTTCTGTTTGCAATGTAGTGTGTCCCTTTTTTGGTATTTGTTCTTCTTGTTTGCAGTTAGTTGCAGTTGTTTCCTGTTATGCATTTTGAAGCATGCTTGGAGTTTATTTAAATGATTATTTTTGATGTTGTTATTATTTCACGCAACATTTCTGCTGGGTCTCACAGTTGCGGCTATACATACAGAAAATAAATTCACGACTTACATACAATTAGAGGGATGGTTAGGGCTAGAAGTGTGGAGAACGGGTGGTGGAGGGATGCTGCTAAACTGTCAACGAATTGAGGCGAGACTGCTGAACACCTCTTATCATTGATTGTTGAGTGCTCTCCACTCGTGTCAATTATCTGAACATGCTCCTCTCGAACTTTGTTAATAAAACATCATGTATTTTTTACAAAAATGGGTTGGTACATTGATTATTTTCTTTAATAACATTCAAAACCTAATTCTTCTGCTACGCTGCAAGTGTGAATGACGTGCAGGAAGGGTGTGACAAGCCAGTAACAGAAACTGCTAATGTGTGAAACAGACCTAAATTTGGGTAATTTATCTCCTTATGCTGTACATTCAGCCATTCATTAACCATTCATTCCACTATGATATAAACCAAAAACTGCTCTTGCTTCAACATTAATTGCTGAACAAAAGAAATAAATCAGATGACAAAACCAGACAAACACTTAAAGTACAATATGTACATATACAATATGTTAGGTAAAATATCCAAAAATCACTTGCACAGTGTGATATATTTCCTGCTGTTGTGTACAATATCCCAAAAGTTCTCAAAGATAATTTAAAATAATGGCCGGTCTCTGGTCATTGTCGCCTGTCAATGACGTAATATCCACGTTATCCCTGGTTTCCGCTCGTACTGCCATTGTAACCATGGCGACAGACGTGGACAACTGTGTTACGTCTAGCGGCACTCTCACGCTGTTGTTGTTTTGTTCAAATATTATGGACCATGGCAAACAGACTTTGGGACAAAAGGAGAACAAAAACGATCCATCAGCATGACGACAAGTTCCATAATTCCGCCTATGCGTCATCAACCTAGCATTTCTCATTGCACACTTTTTTACAATATCCTTTCAATGGAAATTCTTTGTAAGAAACTTTCAGTGTTAGTCTGACTGACATCTTCATTGAGTATAGCTATCGTGTCTAAAGCAGAATATAATCTGGGTCATTTGAGCTCCCTGGAGAGGTTAAGACTGAAAAAAAAAGCTACCAGGAAATGATACCTCTGACCTCAGCTGTAACCAGTATCTCTGATTCCCATGACATTACAATTACAGAGTTCATGTAAAAGGTGATAGTGGCTTTACATTAGGAGGAAATAAACAATTATAAAAGTTAAGTAGAACAAGTGTCAAGTGGCTAAGTTGACATCTTACAATAACTTTACTTGGCTGAACAGGCCCACTGAAGTGCCTTGAAACGCGCACCATTATTCAATGTGTTGACGTAAATTCCACTGATACAGGAAGACAGGGTGGGACACAGTTGCTCTCCTTTTTTAAAACCGTCAATAGCATTTAGTTTATATCACAGCTCATCCGCATATGAGCGTATATGATCCGCTCTGTACTATCTGGTCTCTGGACCGGAGCGGACGGTGTGCGCACTGCGGCAGTTCACGCGACTTCATTCGACCCAATGGAAAGCATATTTACACTGTCTGAATCATTCCCTATCCCCTATATAGTGCACTATTATAATGCAGCTTCTATTTATAATATATAATGTAAAATCTAGAGAGCATTTGATTGGAAAGAAAATCTGATGAGAAGCTAAAGTGCAGAGTGATGTCATCAAAATCATTGATCCAAATTTGCAGACTCTGAATGCTTATATCTTCTAAATGCGAATTGTCATTGTTTTGGACTAGCTTATAGATAACAATAAAGCTAATATATTCATACTAAAAGCCAAAAAACACCACTGATAAGTGCAGTTTTCTGTGTTGTAATGAAGTATTTTCTATTAAACTATAGTTTGGGATTTAAAAAAATAAATAAATTGTAATATCCCAAAAAGCTTTTACATCACAGGTGATGTGCTCCAGGGGGAGGGACTTTCTCATTCTATATAGTTTAGGATGAGTCATCAATATTTTTGACTTTTTTTCCCCCAGAAGAGAAAGACTGCATTTTAAACCAGAACTAAATATCTGTAAAATGTTAAAGCTACAATATGTATTTTTTTTTCGCCACTAGGGGTCGCTAACATCTTACAATTACAAAGGCGTATGTTTATGATACAGTGATAAGCTGAATGATGGATGGTACTTGCTGGAATCTGATAGATCTAATGTTTATGGATGAGTGAAAACATTCATGTTTTTTAACATTATAGTGGTATGAAGGAGATTGTAAGAGACAGAAATCACACTCGAGTCCCGTGGATATAAAGGAATAAAGACATTTCATTTGCTCTCGGCATCTCGAAAACGCCTCGCCGATATTGATCCTAATTTTAGTTCTCCTTTTTTGTCCCAAAGTCTGCTTGCCATGGTCTATAATGTTTGAACGAAACAATAACACCGTGCCGCTAAAAGTTATGCACTATGCAGTTGTCCACGTCTGTCGCCATGGTTACGTAATGGCTATGGCAGTACGAGCGGAAACCGAGGATAGCGCGGATATTGCAAAATTCTTACATATTGTACCTTTAATAATGATGTTAATGTTTAGGAGTACACACGCATATAAATTGTCTCAAAAAACTTCTTCACTTCCGTGTTATTTTAGTATTATTTATATATATTACAGTATTTATTAATATTTTGAATTATGTTTCATTTTTATGTTTTCAGATTTCATATCTTCAATTTTAGTTTTGATAAATTTTGTTATGTGCTTTTGTAATTTTTATTGTTTTTTTATACTTCTATGTAACTCATTCATTTTTATTTCAGTTTTACTTAACTTAAACGAAAATTAAAAATGCCTTGGTAACAAGCTGAAAATATTTATGTTATTTTATTTAGGCCTAATCTTTTTTTTTAACAGTTTATGTTTGTTTAAGCTAACAATAACAATGCTCAATGACCGGGCAACAAATATTTAATGTAAAGTGAATGGTTATCATCAACAATTTTGAGCTCAATAATACTTGACATCAGAGATGACCACACTGTAACAAATAACCCCTTTTTGTCTTAAAGCTAAGATCTAACATTTGTACGTGATTGCCTCACTTGTTTTCATTTATAATAATTGTGCAGAGACAGAATGGTTGTGAGGGCATTGAAAATGTTTTTCAGCAATTAAGAAGAATAAAGATAGTTGGATGTTTATATTCTCACCGTGAAACAAAAAGAGCAGGATGTTGTTTTCAAGTAAGTATCTAATTACCTTGTGACTGGTGTTGACTCACTGTCTAGCACATTCACAACACAACAATAGTTTATGTAGAGCTGATCCAAAAGAAAGTCTCTATTATCCACTTCACTTAAAGTGTAAGTGCCACCACTCTAACAATGGAGACAAGGAAACATTATAATGGGTTGGAAATCATAAAGATCTCTATGTTTCAGTTCCTCTGTCTAGTGGAACTGATTGACAAAATGTACTTCACTGTAACGCATGAGCAATTAAATGATTACATTATCAGGCATCATAGATATTTTGTAATGCAGACATTTGATCATGTATTTGTGGGAAAGGGGACTTTTAAGGCAAGTTACACTGGAATATATGGCATCAGAGGCTCAGAAACAGAAGAGGGAAGTGCATATGAGCTGGTCCGTGAGAACATTCAAGGCTGCTTTAAATGGCATTCAACAAGGCTGTTTTTCCATGACATATTTCAGAACAAATAGATGCCCTACTCTGGGGATCATTTAAGATTACGCAGTAGTTTTGAAAAAAAATCAGTTGGTATGCAAGTGAATGTTTGTTTGTGCCAACTTTAATAGTGTCAGGGTTGTGTTTAGTTAGTTAGTTTCCATTGTGTTTTGGTTTCTTTTCCCCCGTTCTCACTTTGCCTGAGTTCCTGGTCATTGCTAGTTTCATTAGTTAGGGGAGAGCGCAGCACAACCTAACACTTTGACTTTTTCAGTTTGTGTAAATCAACTTGGGTTCAGAGAATTTATTATTTCCAACACATTCATTTCACACATGTCTAGTACAATTATGTGGTTTTGTTTCATTAATGCTGTGTCAATTTTTTCTTGATATTTCCAAAAGAATGGAAGTGAAATGTGACAACGTGCCCCATAGGTGGGGCAAGTTGTGACATGTGAGGGGTACATTGTAACACGACCATATGACAGCTTCACATTTTATCTGATCAAATAAAAAAACATATATACAAGACCTAAAATATTTTGTCAATAAAATACAATTATTAATCTTTTCAAATAAAATAATGGCATTTTTTACAATTAATTATACACTTTTTTTTTTTTTGAAAACATATACAACAGCTATACAGCATGATTCAAAACATAATATCTTTATTCATCTTTTTCTCATGGTTTCTCAAAAGAATTCATAAAAGTATAGAATAGAATAGCATAGTTCTAATACGGGCACATTGCAATGCAGTTACAACGTGTCCCACCTGCGCAACTAAAAAAGAAAAGAAAAAGAAAACCTGGCCAAATGGGATTTAAACCAGTTCTGCTACCTTCTGCTGGTTAGATCAGCATTTAAATAAATATCTCAGTGTTAAGTAACAGATACAAGTTTAAAATAATATTCAGATTTGTCTGTAAACACAAAAAACAGATGAAAATTTTACTTTTGCTATGGTTAAATGAAACATTCAGTGATATCTTCCAAAGATTTAAAAATTTTGGCGCAATTTTTCAGTATTGAAAATTATATTGCAATTATATAGTATCGATATGGCACCTATGACATACACTAGTAAATACACAAAATCCACCCAACGTGGAGATTATCTTTGTTGGCATTTGGAGTCATGGGACACCTTTACACACCCTTCCCGGACGTCAGAGCATGCTGTGCATAAACACAGATGTTCACACACTCATTCATTCATGCATGTGTTTATTCATTTAAAGTGTATAAACATGCATTACGGACTGACACAACGACATATTCATAACTGAAGAAACAGTCCACTCACACTAAAATAAAATAAAATAAAACAAAACTGTTTCTAAACTAATGTAAGGGTTAAACCCAATCTTTCTTTACAATTAGGGCTAAATGTCATCTGGGAAGCTTATTTAGGTTTGGAATTAAGCTAAAGGTGTGTGGTGATGTTTACCCAGACAATGTAAACCAAGAACAGGTCTCAGGTGTGAAATTACAGTAGAGCTGAATGTATCAATTGATATCACAAGCACAAAGAGTGTGTGTAACGCTTGATCCAATGCATGCACACAATAAACTGATGGAAAATATACAACAGCTGTGAACAATTTGACTATTGTATAAAAAACACAGAGCTCAGTTTACTTACAAACACGCTTGCAAAACTGCTTGAGCAACAACAAATCATCACAATGAACTAAAAAAAAGAAGCCTGGAAAAAAGGGGGGGAGAAAGAGAAAAAGTATAGAAAATGATATTGCAGATGAAGATGTTTCAAAAGAAAAGATACACAGCAGGAGATGACATCTGATCGCTGCGTGACAAGGGTCCAGAAGAAAGGGACAGAAATTTGTGACATAGACAGGCGGATAGATTGGCAAGTACTGGCTAAATATTTAAAGTAGTAGTTAGCACGTAAATACATAGCTACAGTGATCACATAAATAGGCCAGAGAGAGAGAGAGAGAGAGAGAGAGAGAGAGAGAGAGAGAGAGAGAGAGAGAGAGAGAGAGAGAGAGAGAGTGTGTGAAAGCATGTGAACCAGACAGATTCTGAGACATAACAGAGACAGAAAAAAGAGGGCGTTAGTCCTAACCTTAAGGTGGAGGTGTGCAGCCTCTTCACCACCTCCTCACTGAAGTCAAAATGAACCCTGCTTCTGTGGCAGGGCGATCTGCGGAGCATGGCCCTGAGACACACCGCTGTGCTGTTGAGCGTGCTCTAGTAGCGTCTCCCCTAACACTTGTGCCCTCCCACAGAGCTCAACTTCACCGCACAGCCACTTCCTTTTGAAGTCCAGCTGCGCTACCACTCAACTTAGCTCTAGGCAAGAGAACGCGGTCGCACATGAAACCCGGGGCGGAGCTCGAAACAAGGACTTGGAATGTCTGAACAAATGAGAAGTTTCATTCCTAAATGTCTGCTATAGACACAAACAAAAGATTTAATGAAGAACATCCTACATTACAGAAAGGTCGTTCCATTGATTTGATCTGTTTATGCATACTGTTCACACCGTGGTCGGAATATATTGGAAGAAGTGTTTAAATGGTTTGGATCTCTTTGCAACTTTTTGAAATAAAACATTTTCCTGCTCAGTGATGAACTGTAAGATTTACGTTAGGACTGTAAGGACTGTTCAAAGCAACTTACATCACACACACACACACACACACACACACACAAAGAAAGCATGAGCAATGACTACACAGAATTGGTATGTTATGCCATGATTAAATTGCTAATGATCATTGCAAGGTTCTAATGTATATAAACTGCTGAAATCAGACGACGATAAGTGCATTTGTTAGGCTATATCAACCATAGCAGTTATATTACAGATATTTTTTAGTTGATCAGAACTGGTGGATGTTGGCATACTCATTTCCTCTAGTTTTACATTTCAATGATCTTTCCCACTTATTTTTTAACCCCTAATATAATACAATAATACTAAATGTAATTTTTATATACATGTTTTGTACTGTACAGTGTCTAAAAAGTATTATTAAAATCGAATATATATATATTTAATATAGTATTGATATAGTACCGGTCCAAAGTTTGGAAACATGACTATTTTTTATGTTTTTGAAAGAAGTCTCTCATCAAGCCAGCATTAATTTATGTTTATTTTTAATATTGTGACATTTTATTACAATTTAAAATAATAGTTTTCTATTTTATTATAAAATATAATTTATTTCTGTGATGCAAAGCTGAATTTTCATCAGCCATTAATCAAGTCTTCAGTGTCACGTGATCCTTCAGAAATCATTCTTTCATATGCTGATTTGATTTAGCATCTGACAGCATTTTAATACCATTGCATCTTTCTATATGGTGTGTTTTGTCCATATTAATTATGGGTAAAAATATAAAAATAATGATCAGCTAATCACATTTGCCAGAATTTTTATATCAATGCATCCTTATTTAATATATATAGTATGTTCTGTCCATACTATGTGCCTGTTTGCACAATAGTTCGATAGACATCTAAAAGACTCAATGACTTTTAAACACAAAAAGATCAAGTTTGTGGTTGAAGAGTTTTCTGTGTAATGAGTTTCTTAAGCTGTGGTCACATTTACTATGAGTGCACAAACTTCCGACCAAGTAAACCTGCAAAACATGCAGCTTTTCAGTGTGTATGTAGGCTATGTTACGTGAATTCTGCCAAAAGGTCACTTTGTGGCGCTTAGATCCTCTATTGGTCAAATGTCCTATTTGCATTCATTCACAGGTCATTAGTTATTATATAAGAACTTTGGTAAGCAGTGGAAGACAAATCCATATGAATGCAAGTGAATAGAGCACAAAGTATAGGGTGAGGGGTCATGGCTTTATTTTCAATGTTTTTTTGGTTTGTTTACGAGCCAGTGGAACATCTAGCACATTAAGTTTCGTAACACATAGTAAAAATAGTACCATCGATGAGAAGAAAATGTGTTCTCTGTTATAGGATTACAAAACACCCCAAACTTTAGTCATCATAAAAAATCCCTTAAAGATAACAGATCTGTCGTCATCGCAAACTGCTAAGATGCTGACTTGCCCATGATAGGAAATGAAGCTGTGAAGAGCCACATGAAGTTAAACAGAGTAAACCTCGACACAAGACAAAATAATTCATAAGTGTGAAGGCTGAGTTGACAACAGAGCAGACAATGGCAGTGCTGGGGAAGATCTGTCATACAGCTGATGATAAAAGTAAAAGAAAGAATGAGTCGAACGGGCGGGTGTGAAACCAGAGGATGACTCAAGTGTGAAATGTCACAAAATTGCTTGTCAAACCGAAACAGAAAACAATATTCATCAACATCTGTCCAATATAACCATATAAGAACCTAATAGATTCCAAATGAAATGTCTTTGACTTCACTTAATTCACCAAACTAGACTCAGGAGCTATGGTGATTATACCAGTAATTAAATAAGAATGAAAAAGGTTTCATTTAAATCATGCAAAGGGACATGGTTGTTGAGAGATAATGGGTTGGTAGTGTGCAGAATTACCAACAACATTTTGTTAGAGTGCCAAAAACATTTAAGACGATAGTACACCTTACTGGCCACTGGATGACAGCGTTTTACAAATAAAGAAAACCAAGCCTCGAGTAAGATTTAAATTTAGCTAGAATCGAATAAAAACCTCGCCTGTTGACTATTTTCTTATGATTATTTTAGCTAGTTAGTATAACTAAGTTGAGGAGAGAGAGAGATGATGAGCGACTAATTCATTTAAATGAATTCATCTATTAAAATTTCTTTTAAAATGCGAGTAATATTTTATGACTGCCCCTGTATTTTTATTTGTATATTTCATCATTTAGACTTCTATTTTACTAGCAGTTTAAAAAAAAAACAAAAAAAAAACAATGCAAGAGACATTTCAAGTAAATGTAAAATGAAAAATATAAGAAATGGGCATTGTTATAGAGTATTATAACAATTTAGAAACAATCAAGGAACTTTCTTAAACCTGGGCACAGAATAAAATACCAAACCTGTCTCCTTTATTTAATTCTTTCAAATACTTTGCAAAATTAAGAACATATCAAGACCGTATCATTAACATACTTCATTTTACTTCTTCAAAAAATTCACTTCTTTACATATTTCTCACACATTAACTATATGCAAGTGCACTTGTTAAATGGTACTGGGAATTAATTGAATTAACAACTGAGTGTTTCAAAAAACTAACATCCTGTATTTAAATCCATATGCAGCAGAAAAGAAGTGCTGACCCTAGGACACCCATCGCTGGCAGTGTGAACAGCAGTATGTGACAGACTGACTAACCGTCTAATGCTACAAACAGGTTGAGGAGAATCCAAACAGTCCAGAGTCACTAAGCAGACTTCACCTACTTGGTTACTTTGAGCCGTTACTTACATCTAACCTTCATACTTGACACCCTGATACCTGAGTAGTACTGGCGCGCAGGAGACTAAAAGAGGACCGCAGCACAGCAGCTCTCAGTTCTAATGTCATGGGTATTTTCCTGATGGTGTCTGCCTGGCGTTGATTGGAGATTGACTTTAAGGTGCTTCAGTAACCTGATTACAAATTATCCTTATCCTTATATATCCTTATATATGAGTATAATTTTCACCTCCAGTATTCTACAAGAACTATTAAAGAGAAAATTCAGAAAACATGAATTAGGGTGTCAAAAATATTAGAATTAAATTTTTTTCTATGGAAAATTTTTTTTTAATTTATTTTTTTACTCTTTCTCGATACAGTATCATATACAGTAACTCAGTACTGTCACAAATTGATAATTGAATTTATTGGTCTTAAAAACCCATGGCACATCATGTCAAAGTAGGTACGTTATATGCATTCTGATAAACTGAATTTGTGAATCTGAATCTGATGTCTGCATGAAGTGTCAAATAATTCATTACTGATGCATAAAAGACTGAATAAATGTATGACCTAAAATAATATTCTGATCTCTCCACTTACAAAGCAGTGAGAAAGAAAAGCTGATTGGGAATCATTCTGACCAATGTAAAACAGTATTTGGGGGACATGGTTGCTTTTTGGATTATAGTGCCAAACATATTTTCTCAGACTTAGCCTATAGACCTTCTGCACCAGAAAAACAAGTGCACAGCCATCTTTAGAATTTTGTGTTTATACTTCAGTTTTAGCAGTAGCTCTGTATATTTATATGGCATCTCTGTCAAAGAGTAATTAGCTGGTGAAGTGGATTTACTTATTGTAGAGTTAATGAAAGTTATCCTGAGCATTGTAATATTTGAAACGGATGTCATCATAAAATGTCAGTAGACCAGGAAGATTTTAAAACGAGCGGTTCATTCATAAATCTGTAAGATCTTACCTTTATGCTGTATTTAATACCAGTTTGTATTTCCAACAAACTGGAATACAGAACACAACGAGCGCACTGCTGAAAAGGGGCGGGGCTACATAAGGTCTAGTTAAGAAGAATGAATTAAATGCTGATTTAAAAACGAATTCATTAAAGTTTTGATTTTAAATGTATAAACAGCTCAGGAATATTTGACATCTTAATGTGAATACCATGAATGTGGGGGGACTGAATATTAAAGGCATTAGTTATTCCATAAAAATGACAGGATTAAACTCTCACTAATTTCCTTTTACAAAACATAAACGAACTGTAAATTATGAAGAAAAATCTGGGTGAGCACTTATCGGTGAAATACATAAGAGGATAGAGATCAAAATATTTCTCTTCAGTGTCTTAAATCATTCTCTATAACTCTAGTCCTAATAAGAGCTCACAGAGGAGCATTACAGAAATATTTTACAATCCACTCTGCAAACACCAGCACATCATTGTCTCATACTGTCTTAATGTGTTCGAAATCACTGAATCATTGCATAACATCACACACCTGTCACTCTGGGATATACTTCACTGATTCATGTGACAAACTCACTCTCTTGCTTCTAATCAAAGAGCACAGACCTCTGTTTACCTGCTCTGTCTAATTCAATCTAACACATCCAATAGGAACTGCATGCATCTATTTGATTCCTTCACAGATGTGATGTTCTCTGACAGGTGTGAGACAGAGGACAGCCAAGGAGAAATAGAAAAAAGGATAGTTAAAGGGATAGTTCACCCATAAATGAAAATTCACTCACCCCCATGTCATTCCAAACCCTGTGAGACTTTCTTTTTTCTGTGAAACACAAAATATGATATTATGAAGCATGTTGGTTCCCATTGACTTCCAATGTGTGGACAAAATTTTTTATAAAAATAAAAAATACAATGGAAGTCAATGGGAACCGAAACTGTTTTGGTTACCAACATTCTTCAAAATATTATTTTGTGTGTGCTCCACAGAATAAAGAAATGCACAAGGAAAGTGTGAATAATTGATGGCAGAATATTCAATTTTATATCCATAAATGAAAACACCTTGTTTATGTAAAGCCATTTGATAACTGCATGAAGCGCACAGTGAAATGACTTCAATTTTACTTCAGAAGATTTAGAATACAGAGGACAGCAAAATGATGGTCAATAACTAAATGATGATTTTTCATCTTTAGGTGAACTATTGCTTTAATGTGAGCGAAAGAAAGCAAATGAAGAAAAAAGTAAGTCAGAAAGGCTATAAGAAAGGGGAAGAGGTGATAAAAAGAAAAGAACTGGTAGAAATGAATGTGAGAGGGCAAGGGGAAGATGAAAGGACAGAGTAAGGGGTGATCTCACAGGTAAGGAAGATGGAGAGGTGAATGGTAGAAGACAAAAGGGCCTGACTCCCACTGTGAAGCCAGATATCTGACAGCCCAGCGGACCCAATCTAAACGCTATACAAGCTTATCTGACTGGAACAAAACACAGGATAGCACTTATGCATCAGCTACTACGATAACAGCCTGCTAATCATAAAAATAACACATAACCACTTCTCATCACGTGTCTACATTTTAATGCGTACTCTATTCCATAATTGAGCAAATAGACTGTATTAAAACACTGGGATCTGTTCCATGTAATGCAGTTCAAATCTCACTTAGGTAATAGCCTAGGTTAGATGTGGAAGTGGAGAAAGGGATGTGGAGCTGTGAATTACATTTCAGGTCGATTTGAAAGTGACTGAACTGGGAATGAGAATGCTTTAAACGTCAATGCACTGGCAATGAGTTCAAATGCTCAGTAAGAGTAAAATATGTAAGGGACAATAAACCCTGACCGTATTCAAGGCTTGTACCACCCTGAATATGCCATTAAAATAAAATAATAAAATGTCACTAAAATATGGCATATATTATTTTATATTTTAAATAACATAGGAATTTTATTCAAATGATGTTTATTGAAAATATATTTTATTCAAATATAAAATTAAAATAAAAGCAATAGCCTACATAACCTTGACATGCTAAAATCATGGCCCTAAGCTGCCCATCTGTTAAAAAAAGGTTGATGCCTTCATTTTTAAAGTACAATCAACTTAGATATTTAAGTCATTTCAATTGAAATTACATTAAAAACAAAATTTGAATCTTGTATAACTTATTTGCTTGACGAGTTAAAGCAATGTAAAAATATATGTTGTCATAACTTACTGATCATATAATTTACAGTTAAATTACAGTGCATTAATTAAACAAAGGTACTTTTAAATGGTATTTTACTAAAAAAAAATTTTTACTACGGCGTATATATGAATCAGCCTACGTCTGTTACACAAGACAGGAACGAGAAATCCAGGATACGGGCAGAAATGAAACGGCAGAAATGAAACACCAGGACCAACATGGAAACACTCAGTAATGCTGTGGAACACAAGTCAAGACGCAGCATTAATTGACAGGGTTTATATAGGGTAGGGTGAGTAAACATGGTAATGGGTAGCAACTGAATGCAATGAGTGTTGAGTCGGGCAAAGGATGATGGGTAGACAGAGTGATAATAGGGGAGGAATGCCCTCTGGTGGCTATCAAGGGTACTCCAGCTGGTGATTGTGATGACTAAAATGTTTTCATGCTTGATTGTTAATTTTTTTTTACTTTCCACAAATTTTTGCAGCTCCTCTCTCCCCAGTCTGGGGCCTTGTCCACAGTCCACACTAATACGTTTTCGTTGGAAAACGCATAATTTTCTCTCCGTTTTGGCCTTCCGTCCACACTGAGACTGTGTTTTTATTAATGAAAACGAAGCTTGTTGAAAACCCCCTTTCCAAAGTAGCCAAATTGTTTCCACATTCTAGTGTGGACTGTCAAAACAGAGGTATTTAAAAACGATGAAGTAAGTTTAGTAATGACATGCTAAATGTCAGCTACAATAGTAATGATATTGGCATATTGAACAAAATAGATAGTTTATACCGGTATTGCCTGTTATGTGCTATTCACTTTCACAGATTTGCAAAAATAAGTTCCCTTTCAAACGGTCACTTCGTATTGCATACGCAGTGGGGAAACTCCTTTTCCTCGATTTACTGAAGAAGCCTATATGTAAAATGCATTTGCAGCTGCACAGCTAGCACATTGAGTGTCTGCTCGCTCATAGGCTGTGCTCCGGCAACTGCACATCCAATGGCGCGGGCGCCTCTGACAAGCGACCAATGAGCTAGCCCTACGTCATTACACGTCAGAGCCTGTTTATTGTATTTTTTTACTACATAAAAGTGTATGTGATTGTGATAAAATATCTCCCTTTGGAGCGGACTTTGAGCTTTGTAACCTTGCAGATCTTTTTTTATGCTCAAACAGCAACATTACACACTAACTAAAGTTGAAAAAGTGAAAAAGCATAAAACAGAATGATTTCCAAACTCAAAAATCATGTAGCTTAGCTCAATCCACAAGATCATCACTGCTTTCTTGACGTATGTTGATATAACAATAACATGTTTTTTTTTATTTTTTATGACGGACACTTGTATTACACCATTAGAGGGGTCAGAGCTGTTGTTGGACATGATATGCGCAGAGCAGAGTATTCCATGACTCGCATAGCATGCTGTAAGCTGATCTTCTGTTCAGGCATGACAGCTGCCTTCTGTGTGCCCGTGTGTAGCCTTCACAAATGAGTCTGTGGGGAGCATGTTCATCTAATCCTGTCAATCACAATGCAAGCATATACAAGCAACACTCCTATGACAATTGTTCTATAGCTCTGCCTTTATTTATTCCATTATGTTATGTAGTTTAGTTTCTTTCTCATCTTACTTTTCACTTTAAGAAGTTTTCTCTTTTAAAACTGCTCTGCAGTCATCTGTATTAGGACAAGTGCTCCACAAATAAATAGTTAAACTGAGCTGAATTGATATAATTAACATCCACTAATTAAAAACTAAAAATGTGTTTAAAAGATTGCACTCTCATGATTTAACATCATATGCTTACGCATATCACTGACTTTATGATTCCAGTTATATCAGTAGCTCACTAAAAGCCATTTTATTTGACATGGAGAGGGTCATGGGGGTGGCCATTTTGAGATCACATGACAAGCTAAAAACTACACACATTACCTGGGTTACACCTAAATTGTTGGACGCTTACACTCACTGAATAATGACAGACTGTGTATAGCACATTTCTATAATGGCATCAGACACCTTTTGTTTTTGCAAGTTGCAACATCATGCCACTAGTTGTCAGTATAACGTTAAAGGCAACTCCTATTTATCAGCCAGCAAAACAAAAAGGAATTTACTCAGTGCATCTTCAAGTATTTCTCTCAAGAAATGATTGTGGAAACACCACCTATTTAGTTCTGTGTAGGTCAGAGAGGAGATAGAAGAATATACTGCTATATTATACTGAATATTTTTAAAAAGCTTTAAATCAACCACCACGGCTCATCCGTTGAGTCTGGCTATCAATGAGAGAGAGCGATGAGAGTATGTCAAGCTGAGAGACAGTGAATGGGAGAGAGTGGCACAAGGTCAAACGTTTTCAAGAGCAAAACAGTTGATTTTCTAAGAAATTCACTCTCTATTCTAAGACATTTTAAGTCCTATTAGAGAAAATCTTTTCACAGCAGCGCTATCCCGCCAGGCCAAGAACTCTCTGGATGAATAAAATTAAACCCCATCCACCTGGATTTTAGTCAGCAGGCACTTTCAAGTTATGAAATAAAATGAAAATGTCAAGAATGAAATGCAGCCTTTTAAAATCCTTAAAAGTCTCCAAATACAATTAAAATATAAAAGCTTTCAATCAATGGATAACCTTAAAACTGTAACCGCCCAATTTGAACATTATCCTCTCAAAACACTGTACAACTGTGTCCAACAATCTTCTAAATAAACATAATTTAGTTCAATTTGCCATTACAACAAGTTACACAAACTAAATCCACAAATCAAAACTAACTAACAGATCTCTTCTGTGGTTATAACCTTAACACCCATCGTGCTTACCAGACCCAAGAGTGGCGACGGTACGCGAATGTGCCCAGACTCAGACAGGACTTTAGAAAGCTCTTGTTCTCTGGCAGGTTAAAATCTGTCATATTTAAATCCACAACAGATTCAGAAGTCGTGCAGAGGGAGCTCTTTGAACTCTAAACTCATCCTTCCACCAGTTAAAAAAGCTGGAGGGACTCAGAGCAGCGGAGAGAGGGTTACTGTATCTGTTAGTGGGAGTCTCTGGTTGCATTGTCAGTCAGTCACGCTTCTACCTCCTCAGGGGGTCGAGTATCATAGGTCTGCTCACACCTAGCTGAAACTGTGTCTCTTGTGTGTACCGCAGCTCTTCACTTTCAGAGACAGGAAGACGGTGGCCTCTGCTTGGCAGTAAACAAGAAGTTCCGGAGTGCAGGGGCAGTCACACAGTCAGTAAGTCTGTTTCCAATCGCACAGAGAGACATAAGACATGTACCTATTATTCTTGCACAGTTTAAATGTTACTCTGATGGATTTCATCAACAAGTAGACTGCACACGTGGTAACAGTCTAGAAAATGGAAACCAGACGCCCAGCTGATCTCTGTGGTGATGATAGTCTCAGAGGATTTATACTTTATCCCAAATCCATTATAGTTGTATCTTTCTGTCCTAAAGGAGAGAGTTTAGCAGATGATCCCTTTATTTGGTATATCTCTGGCCCTGACGGACTATTTTGGTGCTATATTTAGGACTATTTTTTGCAGTTGCTACATATATATATGTGTGTGTGTTTGTGTAGTATTTTAAATACTTGTTTAATAGCATATTTTTTTATCAATGATGGCCAGTATAACTGATACTAATACAGCTACTGATGTCTCTATGAAAAGGACCCCATTAATTATAGCCATTCAACATTACAGTGTAATTGAAAGCAATACCGGTAAATGTTTTTTAAAACATTTATTATGCTTCAAAAATATAACAACTTTAATTTAAGTGAACTTCAAACAATAAACCCATAATAAATGCCATATTTACCTGTACACTTCCTGTCTTAACAGCTAGGAAATACAGAAATTGAATAAAGTTATCAAACGGATCTCACACGCGACTCATTCTCTCACAACTCTTTACGTTCATTTAAGACTTTATTTAACTAATTTAAGACTGCTCTTATGAGGATACTTGACAAAACAAATTTGAGCTGGACAAAAATTTATCCCATGCATTAACGTTGACAGCACTAATACATATACAGTGAAGAAAATAAGTATTTGAACACCCAGCTATTTTGCAAGTTCTCCCACTTAGAAATCATGGAGGGGTCTGAAATTGTCAATGTATGATTTTTTAACTATTTATTTGTAAGATACAGCTGCAAATAAGTATTTGAACACCTGAGAAAATCAATGTTAATATTTGGTACAGTAGCCTTTGTTTGCAATTACAGAGGTCAAACGTTTCCTGTAGTTTTTCACCAGGTTTGCACACACTGCAGGAGGGATTTTGGCCCACTCCTCCACACAGATCTTCTCTAGATCAGTCAGGTTTCTGGGCTGTCGCTGAGAAACATGGAGTTTGAGCTCCCTCCAAAGATTCTCTATTGGGTTTAGGTCTGGAGACTGGCTAGGCCACGCCAGAACCTTGAAATGCTTCTTACAGAGCCACTCCTTGGTTATCCTGGCTGTGTGCTTCGGGTCATTGTCATGTTGGAAGACCCAGCCTCGACCCATCTTCAATGCTCTAACTGAAGGAAGGAGGTTGTTCCCCAAAATCTCGCAATACATGGCCCTGGTCATCCTCTCCTTAATACAGTGCAGTCGCCCTGTCCCATGTGCAGAAAAACACCCCCAAAGAATGATGCTACCACCCCCATGCTTCACAGTAGGGATGGTGTTCTTGGGATGGTACTCATCATTCTTCTTCCTCCAAACACGGTTAATGGAATTATGACCAAAAAGTTCTATTTTGGTCTCATCTGACCACATGACTTTCTCCCATGACTCCTCTGGATCATCCAAATGGTCATTGGCAAACTTAAGACGGGCCTTGACATGTGCTGGTTTAAGCAGGGGAACCTTCCGTGCCATGCATGATTTCAAACCATGACGTCTTAGTGTATTACCAACAGTAACCTTGGAAACGGTGGTCCCAGCTCTTTTCAGGTCATTGACCAGCTCCTCCTGTGTAGTTCTGGGCTGATTTCTCACCTTTCTTAGGATCATTGAGACCCCACGAGGTGAGATCTTGCATGGAGCCCCAGTCCGAGGGAGATTGACAGTCATGTTTAGCTTCTTCCATTTTCTAATGATTGCTCCAACAGGGGACCTTTTTTCACCAAGCTACTTGGCAATTTCCCCGTAGCCCTTTCCAGCCTTGTGGAGGTGTACAATTTTGTCTCTAGTGTCTTTGGACAGCTCTTTGGTCTTGGCCATGCTAGTAGTTGGATTCTTACTGATTGTATGGGGTGGACAGGTGTCTTTATGCAACGAACGACCTCAAACAGGTCCATCTAATTTAGGATAATAAATGGAGTGGAGGTGGACATTTTAAAGGCAGACTAACAGGTCTTTGAGGGTCAGAATTCTAGCTGATAGACAGGTGTTCAAATACTTATTTGCAGCTGTACTTACAAATAAATAGTAAAAAAATCATACATTGTGATTTCTGGATTTTTTTTTTTAGATTATGTCTCTCACAGTGGACATGCACCTACGATGACAATTTCAGACCCCTCCATGATTTCTAAGTGGGAGAACTTGCAAAATAGCAGGGTGTTCAAATACTTATTTTCTTCACTGTATATGGGGAAAACCGTAATTTACAGACAAAGCATCATTAAATAATTTCACTGTAAAAAAAGTTGCTGCATTACATTTTTAAGGACACAACAACAAACATGTAGCAAATCAGCATTAGGGGGTGTATGAAAGTGTGGAGGAGAGAGAACTATCAAGAGGGAGATTTGAAGAAAGACTGTAGAAAGAGAGATGGCTGAGACATTACAAAAGAAAAAAGCTTATAAGAATATCACTGGGAAATTAAGGGTTATGACCATGAAGAGCTTTAGGACCCAGGGATAATATTAGAAAAGCTTTCCAGCACTGAGGAGAGCGATCCGGGAAGTCCTGAAAACAGACACGGAGGTTGCATTGATTCCGATCCATACATGAGTAACACTGGTTTTGAGTGTCATTGTTTGTCTGGAGCTGCTGCTGGCGGCTAACAACGAACTCTTGTTTGTATTTACTCTTGTGTATTTGTATGTATTTACTCAGGCCGGTTAGGATTGGAGGGTGAGCTTTAGAGGTGTAGCAATGAAGAGAGGAGTGTTTTTAAAAAAAATAGGCCTAGTTATTCAACTTTTTTAATCCATTATTAAAGTTGCAAATCTGCTAAAAAGCGATTGTGTTTACACACTTATTTATTTTTATCATAAGCAGATCTATAACTCTTTCAATAATCTGTCAATTGCTGACTATTATTTTTATTAAGCTATAAAAAAACGGGGGGGGGGGGGGGGGGGTTTCAAAAAACAGGTTTCAATATGATTATTTTGTGTACAGTCATGAGTCATTTTTACACACTATTAAGTTTCCTTATTTTTTCTCTTCTTGATGTGAACGAGACAAACGGACATATCGAACGACATGCCTCCTCTCAATCAGTCGTCAGAAGAGACACGCTCCTAAACGACATGCCCATTAAGTTTGTTCAAAATCGCGATGTCCCAGTTCATTCATGAACAAGATGCCCTGGCCTAGTTCATTCGAGATGCATGGAAGCATAGAATCATTTACACTTAAGATTTGTTCAAAAGCACTGACATGAACAATGATTATTTTTTTTTTACGATATGCAACAGTATTCCGTTGAAAACATGCTCTTAAATGTGTTTAAAAATATTTACTTCTTGTTATTCAGAAGTTTACCCAGGTAGAAAACAAATGCCCATCAGAAATATATAATTGCCTTCCAATTAGCCTATGAATTGATCTGTGAATTATTATAATAACTGATGCCACAATTTCACAAGTTTTCAATCTGAAGAACAGCTGTGAAAAGGAAACAACATTCCAAAAATGTTAGACATAAAAGTAAAATACAAATACAAAAAAATATGAAAAGAATGTAAAGCAGCATCCAAGTGTTTGGATGTGCCAGCAATTGTTGGTAATTATCAGGAATTATCTGTGCGACCAAAAGTAGACTTAGATGAAGAAAAAGAGAGGCCAACTGTCATTTTGAAGGAGAGAAAAAGATCAGTAGCTGAAAAACAGAGTAAAGCTGCAACTGTCAATCATATTTACCAGCTAGATCTCTCCCTGCCCTGATCATACAAACGAACAGCTAGACAAAGCTTTCATAAATCATTTTAAAGCGCGCGCACACACCCCAGCAGCATTAGCTAGATATTTACATGGTTACTGGGAGATTTGAGACTAGTGATTTGAGACCAGAACACAGCTAACCGAAACTCGTCACACAACAAGATTAGGTTATATCTATCTACACACAACACATTCACATAAATGATCCATAGCAAGTGTTAATGTACTTCAAATGACATTTAGATATATGTAGTGCATTAACAAATGTTTACATTAGGGGTGTGGTATTGACAATAACTGATATTTAAAAAAGAAAGTATCAATATTATGAAATACACATAAGATAATATTGTATGTAATCCAGCCATTACACCCCATGACATTCCAACATAGGTGGCAGTATTGCACCTTAACACTGGTTGCCATCATTCATAAAACGGAAGTCTGCAGGAAGTCCCAATCAACAGTAAATTATTTTTGTACAGTTATGTTTACAAACCCTATCCACATCCCTACATTATTTGAGTGTGATTCAATGGCTAAAAAAAATAAAAACACATAGTGAACAAAGTTGAAGATGAATTTGACTGATAGCATAATTGATTTATTTTATTTTATTTATATATCATGATCTTTATTTTGAATTGTGCTGTATATTGATAATGCATTATTTTTCTTTTTTTTTTAAACATGAATCTACAACTGGTTCACATTGGAGTGCCTAATGATTAATATGATTAATCATACGAGACTGAAGTAATCATTCCTTTCCTTTTTTTAATGATTGAAGTACTGAAAATAGCTTTCAATATACTGGCATGAATAACTACAGTGACTTTTTCACTTTAAAAAATGTAAATAAAATATGCATCAGTTGACAGGCCTAGTTGTAATAAAGTGTTCTATTTCTTGAGTTATTTTAATCTATCTTACAGGAAATCATGGAATTTTGAAAGCAAAAAAAATCCAGGGGTTGGACATAAATGGGACAGATATTGGCCATTGTTTTTGGTTTAATTAATTAATGTTGGAGCAGAGGGTGGTGGATCTTTGGGAGGCAAGTTCTCTGGGTCAGGCTTCTGCAGGTGTTTTTTTACTACGGCCTAGATCCTGAGAAACCGCATGAGATAAAACCTGTTTCGGACACTGAAACCCATGCTGGAAATTCATCTTAGAGATAGAATTGGCTCTCAAAAGGCTAGAACATGAAACACAGCTGTTGCTTGCACATACTGTATGTACTCTAGGGATGGAAGCTGCGTACACTCGGAACTGCCAATGGCCTATCCCGTTAGCAAAGTCTATGCCATATGCCGCTTGAACAAGTCCCTTTATACTCTGCTGCACTTACTCTTCAACCAGGCTTTAATGCAAGGAAGGACATTTCATAAGACATAATGGTTCCCCTGATTCCAATCTGACTTGTGTAATTGTACTCACTGCATTTACTCGGAATTTGGCTCGGAATTGTTTGCATGTGAATTTGTCTCTGAAGCATCATTAGATGGTTTTAGTCAAAAACTAAACTTTGAAAATTTGCCCATCAGACAAGAACTTTGTTATAGGATGATGTGCTACCAAATGACATTTGATTTGGTCAGAGAATCAATTCTGGTGGAGGAATTGAACAATTGGCATATAAAATGGTAGTATTCCTGAAACAAAAAAAATGCCCAGTCATCCCTTTTTTTTTCTTTTTTTTTTTTTTGCATTTAAGCAGTGTATTTTGTTGAAAGTCACTCCAAGGTCACTCTGACACTATATCTCAGCATAATGTAGGAACATACATGTCAGCATGAATCCTTCATGTTAAACAGAGTTAACAGACTATTATGTCAGACTGAAAGAAAAAAATATGATAAAAACATGGGGTTTCACTTGCTTATTACTTGGTATTAATCACTGGAATAATCACATTCTTTTTCGAGTCTTAATCAAGTCTTTTTTGTCTCATCCTTGTTAATGCTGACAGAACGAAAGAAAAGAAAAAAAACTTTTTAACATCAAATATTTTTATCAGTCATTTTATTGACATGACTAACTGAGTTTTCCAAAATTCTGTCCCGCTTCAAATGCAGGAGCTAACCTAATGCTGCAGCTAACAACCTTAACATTAACCACAATAGATATTTAGACGTTTAAGTTCTCACATTCCTGTCAAACTCATACACAATCAGCCAAAACCATCCATCCAGCCAAAGCCCTGCCATTCAGTGTCATCTGTGGTGTTGTTCAGCAAATAACAGCTGATTCACACATGATGCACTATAAATCACTAGTACAACTTGGCTCCTCTGGATGCAGCTGATACACAGCATTCATGATGATGATGTGCAAACAGCGTCACCACACTCCAATGACGTGGTATTCATGCTCATGCTAGTCACGATCACGCAAGTGCATGCATGACCGGTGGTCAAGGCAATCCCTTTAATGTCCTGCTTTTGTTTCCATGGCAACCAGGTTTGTACCCCTCCCAAAGCAAATCTACACTTTGTCTTGCATGGGTGGGTGGGTGTTACTTCCAGTAGGGCGATTAGCTATACAAACCGCTAATAAACTATATAAATGCATGTTGTAAGTATTAATAATTGTCATTACCATGACAATTGTTTGAAATATGCCAAACATAGTATAATTTAATTATTATGTAGCCTATTTAGCATGTACTCCTCTGTGGTTAGAGGTGATAATTGGATCCTGTTTCTTTACCAGTACAAATATTAGCACCATTGCAAGAATCTGACCCATGTATAGCGTGTGCGTGTGCGAAGCAGTCGGCCAGCTTGACAGTGACAAATGTGGATGGTGTGCTATTGCCACACTAATTGGCTGGGTTAACCGATTACTGTGAAACAAGGCCAAGATCGCACAGCCGCTCAATAAACCAGCCTATATAAAACAGGTGCACACGGACACTCAGAGGATGTGTCAAACCCACAGGAAACATTTGATGGTGATTCAGAAATGACCTCTGGACCCAAAACTAGTGTGAGTGATACAACCAAATATAGGCAATGTTTTTACCAGAAGATGAAACATTATTTCATCGTCATGAAATTTATTACAGAATTGGCTTATGACTAAGGACCTGATTTACTAAGTATAACAACACATGCAAGCTCGATTTACTATACTAACGTAGTATATTTATATCTATGTGAGTTGCAAATGAATGAAACTGAAAGGCATTACTGTATATATTTATATACACCATAGCTGCTGTCTTTGTGGCCAAACTTTGAGAATGAAGAATAAGTATCCAATGCTCCGGATTTTCTGTATGCCTTAATGTGATACGAAATGATTTCTCATGAATTTATTCAAAATTACATGTTTATTTAATTACGTAAATTGAACTTTTTTATTTAAGTAATACTATTATTCAGCAATGATACATTAAAAATTACAGAAAAGAAAGACATTTATCAATTTGTTACAAACTTCAAAGCCTAAATGATGCTCTTTAAAATTTTCCTCTTTAAAGAATCATGAAAACAATATCCTGGTTCCCCCAAAAATATTAAAACTGTTTTAAATTGTAAAAACAAACAAACAAAAAACATTGTTTTTACAGTATTTTTGGTCAAATAAAAGCAGCCTTTGTTTTTTTTAAAATTAAAAAAAACTTTAACACTTTACAATAAGGTTTCATTAGTCACCTACATTTAGTTAACATGAACTAATAATGAACTGCACTTCTACAGCGTTTATTATTATTTTTTAATGTTAATTTCAACATTTACTAATACATTATTAAAATCAAAAGTATCAGTTAACATCAGTTAATGAACTGTGAAATAACATGAACAAACAAAGATTAACAAATAATTGTATTGCCCATAGTTCACATTAGTTAATACATTAATGAAAACTTATTGTAAAGTTTTATCAAAAACCTATATAAATCTATCTTATCTACTCTAAATTCAAATGGTTAATGATTGCTAAAAAAAGTGCCTTTTGGAGTATACTGTGAGTTTATATAATATGCATATGACTCATAAAGCAATTCATGTTGTACTACAAATTACTGGATATGTGGAATATTACTGATCATTGTCAAGAAAAAGCATCCCCTTTTCACCATAATGTCTGTTTTACAATGGCATTTTGAGATGATTCTTACTGGCTGAATGCACTATACAACCTGCATCTGATGTGTGTGCTGTCCACTTGGTACAATTTCAATATAATGTGTTAAAAAATTGGCAATAGACCTTTACATGTAGATTTGACTTCAAACTGAACAAACAGAAAAAAAAGCATTTGAGGTTGTTAATTTGCAAGTGCGAATTGGGCCCAGTGTGGGGCACTGGGCATGACGCAAGCTAAACAAAAGATCCTCCCGTTGCCATGACTCTAGTCTAAGGCACCAGATGACTGATATTTTGCTCTTTCTACTTTCTTGCTCTCATCTGGACTAGTCCCCCTATTTCCCTGTACTTCCCGCTATACTTGAGAAAACTCAGTCATGAACAATGTGTCACAATCTGAAGCTGCCCAGCACATACATAAACACAGCATATAATATATTATTTGTATTAATCCTTCATTAAATTAAATGGGGAATAAAACATCATTAAATGCAATTAAATTCTTCACAATAATATTTTAGTTTTACTGCCATTTAGTAGACACTATAAATCAGCATAAAAAGGCTTCCAAAAAAAAAAAAAAAAAAAAAAAAATCACATGATCAGCATCAAACGGATGGGAATCCCACTTTGTGATGCATTTGTAAAAAGTGTTAAGCCCCTTTATATCCCCTGCTATGCTAGATCACTCTTGGGATCCTTCTAATCAATGCGAAATACATTTCACACGGCAGTAGATTCATTTTCTCATGGATCATATGCTCTTGAGCGCTTAGTGCTGCATATAAGTGGAAAATGTGGGTCGTTCCAAGAAGAGAGAAGCATGCACTTAGGAACACTCATCTCAGCGTGATGCATCTTCAGAGGAACAATCACTTCAGAGCACATGAGAACTACCACTGCTCCAAACTCTTCTCATTTTCAGAATTAACCCACTAGAATTATTAACCCTCTGGGGTCTAAGGTGTTTTTGGGGTCCTTGAGATGTTTTGACATGCCCTGACATTTGTGCTTTTTTCAGTTGCTTATAAACATATTAATGGCAAAGGTGTAATTACACTCTATTTAGTACAAACAGGGCTGCCATAATATGTGAGCAACATGTAGCATATGTACATGTTTGTATTTTTGAAAGAATATTGTTTATGCATGGGTATTGAAAAAACTAAAACTTGAAGCTTCTGAAATAAGGCCACAAAACACATACTAAATATGTGTCTACAATACCTTTGCCATTACCACAAGGTAATGGATGTTGTCGCCTAGAATTTTTTCTTTAAAATGATCTGAAAATCATCCTGCCTTATCATTCACATAAAACAATACATTGATTTAAATTTTGTAAAACACTTATTGTTTGGAAAGGCAATATGCGTGGGGTCGTAAACGATCATGAATAATGCTCTAATTCACACCTGAGAAGACAATGACACGCATAATGAGCCTTCCATTCAGGTGTGTCACACAAGAAAGAATGCGAAGGGAAAAAAGAAAGAAAAAGAAATATACTAAAAGAAATGTACTAAAAATGTGCTTTTGACTTTCATTATTTGGATTATATATTATATATTTGGACTTTCATTATATTTGGATTATATATAATCCAAATAATGAAAGTCAAAAGCACATTTTTAGTAGAGTCATACCTGGAAACAAATCGTGGTCAAATATAGGCTTTATGGGCAATTCTACAGAATTGGTTCAAAGTAAGAGTTGGAAACATCTTTGGGAAAAAATATATATTTTTCCACAATGTTTTTATACATGCAAATTGTATAATATTCAACGTAAACATTTCTAGTAACTGTGCAGTTAATTCTCATACTGTATTTTCAGAAAGTTTTGGAATATATCCTCTCCCCAAATGGGTCACTAATAAAAAAACAATAATAAATAATTTAATGAGAAGGCTTACATTAACCTATTACAATTTTTTTACATCTACCTTGTAAATGTATTTTTGCTATTTTATTAAAAAGTGTTCACATGTAAATCAACAACAATACAATATTTCAAGTGTAATATTTCTTCTTTTTTTTAAAAAGTAGCCTATACATTTTATCATACGTATTTCAAAGTTGATTTAGCTTACATTGGAACAAACACTATAGCAATATCTTAGTTGATTAGTTTATTTTTGACAAAATATACCATATATTTAACATATGAGCAGAAACTGGCTAACACAATCTTATTTGATGTGGCAGTAATCTATTTTACAGTAAAAACTTTATAATCTATCCAAAACAAGTCAACGAAATGTTGTCTTTAATTTTTCATCTGTAACATAGTAAAAAATAGTGCCGTTCATTCATCACACACAGACATGCGATTCATATTTAAATAGTATTTTTGCGGTTTACATACTTCATATTCACGATTAGAACAAAGCACTTTAATAAAATAATAAATACTTACAATTCACAATCCTCGGCCGGACCCGTTGCTCCTCGAAATTAAACTAAACCAGCACTTCAGACTGGCATTTTTCCCAGGATTATTCCTCAGCCTCACAAGAAGACGTAAAGTACATTAATCTGATTAATTGGTGTGGTGTGTTTTATCGAGCTTGTGTGGGCGTTGACAAGTTTGCATACAGTACATTGCCTCCTCAGATCATTTGCGTTTGAATAGCGCGCATTCTCTGTGGGTGTGGTCACATTAACCGACAACGAGCTATAATGAGCTGAAATGAGAACGACCTCTCTTGTCATAAAGATTACATAAACAGAGAATATTTGTTTTCGTTTTGAATTAGACCATTTAAAAGTACACACTTAAATGATTATAAAGAGATTTATTGCTCATATCTGGATGACTAGTATTCGCTGAGTTTTGTTCAAGTTTAGAGACATGCACCAGAAAAAAAGTTCACGGAGAGGCAGCACACCCTGTTTATTTTCTTTATTTTACAAAAGCACAATGTTTTATTTCGATTGTAAGTGGACATTTAACAGTTGATTTTTTTCATATTTCTTAAGTCTGTATGACCAAAACTGACGGGGTATTGCAAGTCTATTTTGCTGCTATGTGAAAAACGTAACAGTGTGTTCTTAATAGCAGTCAACACCTGACAAAGAATGAAGAGACGTTTAGTTTGCACTCTAAGATGATTGAGCTCTCAGGCGAGATCCCAGTCAGTCATTTCACATAACGTTGAATGTGGAACTGAAGGTCTTAAATACACAGACAAACTAACCACATAAAAAACAGGTGTGCTCTAATTAGTAACATACTTAGTAACTATGACAACAAATGAAGAGCTGGAACACAGGAAAAATGGAAGCAGGAAAACAGAGAAACAAACTAAAAGTCTTTAAAAAGACCAAAATACAACAACAACGTGACAGAATGCTTTCAGAGTTTTTAAAGCCAGACATTGTAGTAGGGCTGTCTGCCATTCATAATGTACATAAAAATGCCTTTTAAATTTATTTTTTAATTCTTGAATTTGCCGGTAGCAAAAAGGATTCAAATTTGCAAGTAAAATTTGACAGACAGACAGATACTTATTTTTTGACACTTTGACACTAAATTTGGGGGTCAGTACAATTTTGACTTTTTTTCAAAAGAATTCTCTTGTTTAACCAAGGCTACAGTTATTTGATATTATTAAAATATCTGTTTTCATATTTTAAAAAATATATATATTAAATTAAGCCTGTGATGGCAAAGCTGAATTTTCAGCATAATTACTCCAGTCTTCAGTGTAGCATGATCCTTCAGAAATCATTCTAATCAGCTGATTTGGTGCTGAAGAAACATTTCTTATTAATGTAGATAACATTTGTGCTGCTTAATATTTCTGTGGAAACCATGATAATTTTTTTTCAGAATTCTTAGATTAATAGAATGTTTAAAAGAACAGCATTTCATTGAAATAACTAACATTGAAACAAGCATTTTCTGTGAAGTTGATTTGAAACTATATTGTGCAAAATGCTATACAAATAAACATGAATTGAATTGACCTGGAAAGAACAGAATTTTTGTTAAAGTCTTTACTGTCACTTTTGAATAAAACTTTTAATAAAAGTACTGATTTTAAAACAAAATATCACTGACCCCATACTTTTGAACGGCAGTGTATTCACTTTTGCATGCTGCTTGTACACAACCACCCAATAGTGATAAAAATCCACTCACTCCTTTTTTATTAATCCCCATAAATCATAAGCAGTGTCTCCCAACGACCTGTTTTCAGAATGTGGCTTTAGTGACGTCACTAAAGACACAGGCCCCACCCACGAATGTTGACAGACACTTGAGGTTTGAACATCGACCCACCCTGATCGAGTTCATAGCGAGTTGTACACACATCCGCCATTGCTGCACTGGCGAGAATGTCTCCCAAGCGTTGTAGGTGTTGTGTGGCTGCGGCTGGATGTATTAATCCACATAGCTCTCTCTATTTACTCCTGAAATCTGAGGCAGCAGCTGAAGACGAGGTGGATTCATTTTGTTTTCAAAGAAAATGCTCCCTCAACTCTACCGAAATAGTAGGTCCCCCATAATAGGTCCCCTTTAAACTGTGATTCATTCCTCTTATTGTTTTTCCAATTCAATCCTCTGGGGTGTGGGTGTGGCCAATGCATTATTTTTGACTGAATTTGAATTCTCAACAATCATGCACGTGATTTCATCTCAAATTATCAGTTGGAATAGGAAACTGTTGTTAGTTGAAATGGAACAGTACCAGTTAACTATAAAGTATGCTGGCTGGAAGTGCTGTGACAAAATATCCCATATCCTAATCTACCCAGAAAGCTTTCAGTGATGGAATGACATCATCAGTGACGTTGGTTCTTTTGTACGAAGAGCGTGTGTGTAAAGGCTCCTTTTTCCTCATGTCATTGTCACACAGCACTGTCTGATACCCCGAGGTGGACCAGTGTTACACTCCCTCCACATACAGATGTCACATGACATCTCCTGGAGTCTGGCTCGAAATTGAAACCCATGGATCAAATCACAGCACCATAGAAACTATAACCTATTACACAATGCCAAAGTAAAGCCAACTTCAATGATCTGTCTGTGCAAGAACTAATGATTAATACAGCAACTGAAGACCTTTGTCTGAGAGGAGAACTGAAATGAGCATTAACAAAGTTGAGGCTTTTCTTCTTCCTCTTCTTTTTCTTTGTACTTCCTTCTTCTTCAGGTACTTCAAAATGCATTGAGAATTTCACCAAATTACGAAAATGTAAAGAATGGCAATGTTCAAATGATTCAAAAGAAAGGACACTTCACTGTATTTTAAAAGTGTTCACGTCATCCACTTTTAAGGGAACACAGTGCTCACAAAAATGAAAATTCTCAAATTTATTTACCAAACCTATAATCCTTACCTTCTTTCAGAATACAAAAGGAGAAGTTTATAACAATGTTGATGCTGCTCTTTTCCGTACCATTTAAGTGAATTGTGACAATGGGGTGTCAAGCTCCAAGCGTGCGAGTAAATGATGACACAACTAGTTTTTAGCTGAACTTTAAGAAAACAACAAGAGCCCACCACCAAATACATGAAGACAACAAACTAATGCAAACCAGAGGTTCTGATTAAATAGTACCTGTGCCAAATGTAGTTGTTTGGGCAAATGGAAGTGGAAGAACATTTGATGTCTGTGTGTAGGCAGTGTTAACGTGACTATAAATGGTAGCCTTTGATAAGTCCTGTCTTATTCCTTTCAGGAGCATTTTTTTTTTTTTAAAGAACATGCATTAAAACTTGAAAGATTACTGAGTGGATAAGTCGGGGAGTGGATATTAAAAATGTCTTCATAAATCTTAGAAAATGCCTGCCAAATGGATACAGACAGGATCAAAGATAAAGAACAGAACATAGGGTGGAGGGAAGGGAAAACATTCAAATATGCGGCTGTCAATCACACCTAGTTCATAGTAGTAAATTCCAGTACCTAAAACACATGAAAATGTGCTGATGAAAAAGCCTGAATAATATGAACATGAATTTGTAAATAACATGAAGATAAGGTTAATGAGAATAGACGACAGTGGCACATCTTAGTTTTTTTTACTATACACTAGTTTAAAAAATTTTGTTCTTTGCTCCGAGTCCCCAAAGCTGCATTTATTTGATAAAAGATAAATAAAATAAAAATACAGTAAAGACAGTTATATTGTGAAATATTATTAAAATTTCAATAAAATTTTTTTCCTGTGATGGCAAAGCTGAATTTTCAGCAGCCATTATCATTCTAATATGCTGATTTGGTGCTGAAATAACATTTTCTTGTTATTACTAATGTGCTGCTTAATATTTTTGTGGAACGTTGTTATACTTTTTTTCAGAATTCTTTGATAAATAGAACATTCAAAAGAACAGCTTTTATTTGAAAACTTAAATCATTCGTATTATTGTTTGTGTCTACATCCTTGCTAATTAGAAGTATACAACACTTTTGAACCATAGTATAAGTATAGGGAAACAATATTATTTATTATTATTACTACATGCTCACATAACATATATGCACCACTTACTATCCAAATCTAAAATCACACAGCAGAACAACTGATATTTTAGCCAAAATATGTGTATGAATGCTGAATTTAATGTGATGGGTTTTAACCACAAAATAATGAAAGGGAAACAAATCTTTCTATAGCATTGTCATCCGTGGCTGTACAAAAAGACTGAATAAACTCATTGAATCACTAAACTGTATATCAGATTTCAATACATTTTCCATGTTATGGCTTTTCATTTATTATAATGATGGAATGTAGCATCAAATTAAGAATAAGAGTCGTTACACATTGTAAACAGGGTTCTAAATTAACTTTTTTGATCACCAGCCAATGTGGCTGGTAACTTTCTAAACTTACTAGCCAATCAGAATTTCCACTAGCCAAATTTTTTCCGGTGAAAATAAGAGAAATTATGAGTGCCACTGAATGCATTTGGTCATTTTTTTAACATTGTTGGCATGAAAAACACATACAGTACATTACAATACAACAAAATATACAGAGAAAGTACAAACATTTAATTTCAAGTTTGGGATCTATCTATCTATATTTATCTATTATGGATGTGCACGAATATTCGATCTGTAATTATAATTCGAAAAATGTATAATTTTAATATAGCCTAATAATTTTACTTTTTTAAACTTTTTTTCACAGTTATAATTAAATGCACTGTGGCGCTGTATGGCGTTTTTAACAAGTGGATTGTAGCCTATTTGATCACACAAGAGACTGATGAAAATTATATTACAAAATGGAATTACTTTTAATCAATTATTAATTAAACTGAGTTATCATAATATCACCACAATGAGAAATCCAAACAGCAGTCGACTGAGGAAGCAGCTGTCCATCACTGACTCGCGATCTTCAGTAGTGAACGCGCAGAGAGAAATGCACATTTCATACGGATCACATAAAGCAAAGAGCAGTCTGTGTCTGTTTTCTTTCGTTTTGAATTGTTCTGTTTAAAAGTAGACATGTCTGTGAGAGAGGCTTCCTTATAGCCTACGCTGAGTTTCGGTTCATGATACGAGCTCCAGTTCACGCGCCGGCGCCTCCGTTTCATGATTATCTATCGTCTGCTATATTTAATTCTTATTTATTAAATCCAGGCAATTGGTTGATGAAACATTGATTAAAATTAAGATACAATTTAATACAAAACGAAATTCACTTTAAAGAAAGGTTTTGTGCTCTCTGTTTGAATTCTCTGTGAAAGTTTTAAAGCATCTTTTAGTGCCGCTTTCAGAGCTTGTCACGTTGTTTTTTCCTCATAAATGCGAACACGAAAAATAAAATAAAATAAATATTTTATGTTCTGTGGAGACTACAGTTAGCCTACTCATACTTCTACTTCTAATGACGTTGTTCAACTATAACAGTCGGTCTCAGGGTTATATAATAACCGTCACACACCCGAGAACAGAGCCTTATCATGCATTTAATGCCTCATGCATCACCGGCCAAACTGGCTGGTAAGTTTTTATTAATACCCGCCAAAATGAATTTTTACCCGCATTTGGCGGGTTGGCGGGTGTTAATTTAGAACCCTGATTGTAAATGCCACAGAAATTAAATACCCATATTGCCATTTCCAGTATTAACAAGAGACAATTAACCTCTGGGTGAACAATCTGGCTGGTTAAAGGACGCAAATGCCACAGACCTTGTTTCCAGGGTAACCCTTTTGGCCATTTCCGCTACCTACATCCGCCATACAATATTGATCAGTGGCTAGAAATGGGCTTAGTGATCTTGAACCTGCAATTTGATTTGTTTGCACCTCTGCTGCCACAATGTTTCCTCTCTCTCTTCCCCAATGGCCATTTTGCTACAAAAGACCATGATACTGTTAGTGGAACACAAAGTTGTTCAATTTGATAAGTTGAGGCAAACGAAATGGAAGACATTAAATAAAGGCCACAGAATTGGAACACAAAGAGAATGCAGTTAAATGGAACTCAACAAAAACCCTATATCTAAAAATAACACATCACTGAGACATATATTTGCAATGGGAAAAAAAGTGAACAGGAAACTGGATCTGTGGATTGTGACACAGAGTAGCAGCCACTGATGGAATTGTGCTAATAATCTACTTCTATACAGCCATTAGGCCTCAAAACTCTAAGATGTTTTTTTTTTTTTTTTAGAGCATAAAGAGACTACCTCACTGCTTGTTCTTTACTCTTAACACGTTTATTTATGAGACGCATTAAAAACTGAAATGTTATTTTACTGAACAAGGGTAAGAGAAAAAAAGCTGAGTGGCCCCAAGAAGAAAATACTCATGCAACAAAAGGAGACGGTAATTTCTAGAAGGTGGTATAAGCGGCCTGTAATTAAAAAGCTTATTGACTCACTTTGAGGGCAGCAGGGAAATAGATTCTGCATAAGTAATATCAGCCACACAACCGCCAATTCCTCAGTAGTGTTATTGCAGAGTGATATACGATACCGGAGGTAAGAGAGTATAACTCCCATCTCATTAACTTCACCTCCTCTTATGTAAGAGTTGGATCTCACTCACTAGCTCAAAGAGATACGGGTGGAGAGAGAGAGAGACAGACACAGAGAACAAGAAAACGAGTTGTAAAGAGTTAGAGGATGTGGCCACTTTCCTAAACCCCATTCAGAAGCATGAAAATGAAAAGAAAAAACATTGATGTATTAATTAAATGAAAAGATATAACATAATATAAAATGACATGGTAACAACAATGAGCAAAACATTTTGTTACAGTATGTATTAATCTTTGTTAATGTTAGTTGATAAAAAAAAACACCTGTTCATTGTTTGTTCATGTTAGTTCAGTGCGTTAACTGATGTTAACAAATACAACCTTTGATTTTAATAATGTATTAGTAAATGTTGAAATGAATATTAACTAAGATTAATAAACGAAGAAGGATTGTTCATTATTTGTTCATGTTATAGGTAGTTAATTAAAGGGATAATTCACCCAAAAATTAAAATTAGCCCATGATTTACTCACCCTGAAGCCATCCGGTATATCACATTCGTCTTTCAGATGAATACAATCTGAGTTATATTAGCAAATTTCCTGGCTCTTCCAAACCTTATAATGGGAGTAAATGTTTTTGGAAGTCCATTAGAGCATATCCATCCGTGATAAAGTGTTCGAAACTGCTCTGGGGGGTTAATAAAGGTGGGGGGTTAAAACGAAAGCGATGCGTTCGTGTTAGAAAAATATACATGTTTAAAACGTTATCGACTAAAAAAACTAGCTTCCGGCAGACAGCCGTAAGCATCGATTTATGCCAACTTAAAGACGAACGCGGTTGCCCAGCCCTGTTTGTTTGAACCGCGAGAGGCGTCAAAGCTTAGGCTTCTCCTATGACATACATCATCAAGTGTTACTCTTTTGGTGTGGGACGACTTGTTTACGGCCGTCTGCCAGAAGCTAGTTATTTTAGTCGATAACGTTTTAAATATGGATATTTTTCTTACAGCTTCGCTTCAGAAGGTCGTTATTAACCCCCCAGAGCCGTTTCAAACACTTTCACGGATGGTTAGGCTCTGGTGGACTTCCAAAATCAAATACCCATTCACTCCCATTATAAGGATAGGAAGAGCCAGGACATTTTTGATATAACTCCAATTGTTTTCGTCTGAAAGAAGAAAGTCATATACACCTAGGATGGCTTCAGGAACTTCAGGGTGAGTTAATCACGGCCTAATTCTCATTTTTGGGTGACCTATCCTGATTTGAACTCTATTGTAAAGTGTTACCAATGACTATTCGATGTCGTAGGGCCGTGTTGTTATTGTTAACTAAAACTATTAAAAATTAATTTAAAAAAATATAAATATTACATGAAAAACTTAAAAATGAAAACAAAGAATTTTAGTCTTGGGAACTAGACTGAAATAAAGGGAATAAAGCTTCATAGAAATATTTAAAACAAAAAATAATAAAGATAACAAAAGTACATAACTTTTCTAAAAAAAAAATATATATATATATACAGATAAAAGCTAATTAAAAACATTAGTATACAATTAATACTAACATATCACAGACAGCTCCCTGGAGGAAAGCGTATTATCAACTGTAACATGTCCATGAAAAATCTTAGGAGTATACAATCATCATCATCCTCCTCATTATCATTATCATCATCATCATCATCAGCATCATCCAGACAATTCCCTTCTGTAATTTCCATCACTACATCCATCACCACGTGCCGTCAATGGATCTGTTATGCGACTGTTCCTATCACCGCCAAACGCCCCCATTCCCGCCCGCCTGCCTCCCTTTCTCTCTGTGTTCAGGAACATTGCAAATGTGGTGGCACAGATGGCAGCAGTTGGCTGAGCTGGTGCCGTCTGTGAACGGGGTTCAGCAACTTTACTGGCAGCGATGAACATTATAGGGCAAAAGGGGCATTGGATGGCCTGCCCTAGATATTAATAGAGGCATAAATACATTGCAGTTCCAACCTGCTCAACCTGTTTCTCTGGGGCCTAGACTTTGCTCCTATTTGCCCGAGTCAAAATACAGTGTGACATGCATGTTGAATTATTTATGGACACACAGTCAGTCACGACTCTATACTAAACTAAAATGCTATTGTCTTCAGAAACGGACGCTGTGATCAGCAAAATTTCAGCTTGCACAGTAGTTTAAAAATAGTTTGGCTCATAATTGATTCCCCTGTGAGCTTTGAGTCTGATTTGCTCTGACAACATTAAATTGTATTAAAAACAATGGCTGTTTACATTATATTATTAGTTCATATTCTTTAAGCTGAGCACTTAATGTAATGAACAATGTCGTCACACACCATATATTTATGATCTTAGCAAGGACAAAGCTGGAAGGTCATAGACATGTCTGAATACTCAAATAAATGAGGAAATAGGCACTTCTGCCTAAAAATAAATCCTTTTATTCAGCAAAGGTGTATTAAATTGATCAAAAGTGACAGTAAATACTTTTACGCTGTTACAAAATATTTATATTTAAAATGAATGCTTGTGGTGCTGGACCTTGCAGACCCAAACCCATGCTGACCAGTCAAAAATGGGCCCACTTGGACCTACTGGGAGACGTGATAGGGTTAAAAAAATAAATGTAAATGATCAAATCTTTCTATTCATTACCACATTGCCACAACAAAAATTATAAGACATGATAAGACGTGGCACCAAATCAGCATATTAGAATGATTTCTGAAGGGTTATTTGAGTAATGATTGGTGAAAATTCAGCTTTGCCATCAAAGGAATAAATTACATAATAATATATCTGTCACAATCATGTCTTGTTTAGTTTCATTATCTTGTTCTGTTTAGTTTTTAGTTCATGCTTTTCATTGACACTGTCTATACCCGAGTACTTGTTTGTTTGTTACTTTTTGCCATCCTCAGTGTATTTAACTCCACAGTTTTCTCTGTTCACGGTTCTGTGTTAATGTTAATGGTAGTTGTCACACTCTCTTTATTGGATTTATTGGAGGTAACTCTCTTTATTGAATTTAACTACACGCTACCGTGATATAACACACAACCTTAAACATGAGTAAAAATGGATTTATAAGAAAGTAGATTAGAAAATTAAGATATCCCTGCTGTGTGTCTGCTCCTGCTCGAGCAGGAGGATCGCTCCTTCGAGGACCACACAAAGGATTCTTTAGATCTGGCATTCCTGACTCGCTACTCGAACCGCTCGCTCTGCGTCTTCTTCCATACCAGCCTAAATGAGTGGAGCACATCGCCAGCCCCAATTCCACCACGGACGTGAGCTGGCACCAGCGTCCATCATTGAGGGCATACTAATGGAGTTCGGTGGAATGGATATGAGCTCGGCCTTGTATGAGCTGGATTGTATAATGTCTCAAGATGTACAGTCTCTGCTGGTCCTGTCCAGTACCAAGTCGTCTTCATCTCTGCTGGTTCAACCCAATCTATGTCTTCATCACCAGTGAATCGGCCCAGCTCTCCAAGTCTCCATCGTCCCCATTGGTTCTGCCCAGCTCCAAGTCTCCATCGTCATCATTGGTTCTGCCCCGCTCCAAGTCTCCATTGGTTCTGCCCAGCTCCAAGTCTCCATCGTCACCATTGGTTCTGCCCAGCTCCAAGTCTCCATTGGTTCTGCCCCGCTCCAAGTCTCCTTCATTGATGAAGAGCTGCCTCAGCCTCCCTCACCTTGCTCTTCTGCCAAAGCCACCTAGATCCTCGGCACCACCTCCACTAGCTCTCTATATTCCCTTGGCGGCTCCTTCAGTGGTTATGCCCAGCTGCTCGGATCCGCCTTGGGCTTCCCAGTCATTAGCTTCGCCTTGGTCTGTGGATTTCTCAGCTCCATATCGAACCTCCGAGCCCCGGACTCCACCTCCACCTTGTATATTATAGGCCATGTCCACACTAATACGTTGTGTAAAATTCTCTCCGTTTTGACCTTCCGTCCACACTGAGACGGCGTTTTAAGTGAACAAAAACGTAGCTTTTGGACAATGCCGTTTTCGCGTTGTAGTGTGGACTGTGGTGAAGGGTTTATAACGGTTCATAACGGCATTATGCCTGTTAATTATGTGCGATTCACTTTTACCCTGTTGCTCAAATATGTTAGTTTGCACACTCTTCACATCACAGTAGCCTACTGCAAAGATGACAGAAAATGTACTCACATTTGCTGTCCTCCGGCAATACAGGAGAGCAGTCGCGTTTTAGACCAAACATATGGTGACTGAGTGCAACCTGGACACATCAGTGAATGGTGAGATATTTAGCTAAATAAAATTATCCTGTTAGAAGAATTGCGCGATAACTTTATTATTTATTTTTCCATCTGTATCATCTCAGTAAGCTTTTGTGAGGTATCACACATGCGCAGTAAGGTGAATTTAGAAGTTTCTCATCCACATTGAAATGTCGGAAAATGCCTGAAAACGCTAGTGTGGACGGAGAGCGTTTTTAAACGAAAACTCCGTTTTCAAATGTATCCGGATTAATGTAGACGTAGCCATAGACTAAAGGCGAATGACAATGTTTTATGTACCACACATGAGACCAATATACATTTTCGGTGAACAATGAGGTATATTTAATTTAATTCAATTCATAATAGGCTTTAGTTATGTCTCAGTCATGAACCATTCCTTGCTGGTCCATTGCAAGAGGAGAGGAATTCTAACTAGAGAGCATCTGATTAGACAAAAATCCATATAGTGCAGTATGAGTCATCAATATCCTTTATCCATTTTCTGGGAAAAGAAAAACAGTACGTTTTAAATGCACACAAGTGAATCAAAACAAACCAACAAAAGAGCACTTGTTACAGCATGTGCAAAAGATTCAGCAGGAAAATCGATGACAAAATGTCTCAGTCTGAATATCCTACACTAATGAGAAATCGACCAATTGGCTCACATTCCTGAGTCAGGAAAACCTTTGTTACAGAGGTTCAGCGATCACAACAGGTTTATGGGGTGCACTTACTGTGCTGGGAGGAGAAATGAAGGTAAAGACGAGAGATGCCAGCGGTCAACCAGATACACAACCTGCTGTAATTTATACCCTTGGCAAGCTGGTGGGCCTGTCCCCATGGCAACATGCTGCGTATGTGAGGGGAATAATCACGCACATGTGTGTGTGTGTGTGTGTGAGAGAGAGAGAAACAGTTCATCTTAAAGTGATTTGTCTCTCAAAATGAATGTTTGATATGACAAGCATTTTTATGTGGCTTTAGTCTTAAACAGAAATAAAGCAGTAAAGGGTCTTTAAATATTTGCTTTCTTTGTTAATCAAATGGTGTATTACTAGAGCGTAGTAGGGGAATTTTAGTCTGAAATTTCGTAATGTTTGGACACTTTGTGATGAGACAGTTTTTGCACAACCAGGAAGAATGAGTAAATCTAAGGTCATTAGGAAGTCAAGTGAAGTGAGTTTAGCCTATTAAAACAAACTGTATCTTATAAAAGAATAACTTTTACAGTCACACTTTTCTGGGAAAATGGACCAGAAATTTTGGCGACCAAAAAAAATTATCCTGACCTAACCTTTCAAACACATGAGTGAAATCTGCATTTGTCAGTTCATTTCATGCATTCTTAAATACAGTAAAAAGGATACATCAATATCCCTTGTAATAAAGTCTTTAAAGTTTTATTGCAAGAGATTTCTGACATGCTTTAAAAAGTTGAAATACAAAAAAATAAGAATTATTGTGGACAAAGAACGTCCTGGTTGCATATGCAACCCACCGTTCCCTGAAGGAGGGAACGGAGGACGTAGTCGACGTCGACTGAATGGGGATCGCGTTAGAGAGCCAATTATCTCGATTACTATTGAACGAGCCAATGTAATTGACGTGCGTGACTCGCATTACACACTCCGCCCCCGCAGCGCGGGTATAAATACGGAAGTGTATGCACGCACCATTTGCATTTTCGCTGAGGAGCCAATCGGCCCCCGGAGTCAGCGGTGGTCCAGCAGAAGTGGCGAGGGGACTACGTCCTCCGTTCCCTCCTTCAGGGGTATGGAGGAACTCGACAGGGTTCAGCTAAGGAGAACTCTACTGGAGCAAGAATTGCGCACAAATCCAGTCCATAGGAGGGGAATGGCGCAGCAAGCCGACACTTCGAACCGGGCTCACAGTGAACTGGCTTCATAAGAAGGGAGCCCACGAGAAGCAGCGGTTTGACTACAGGTGTCGTCCAGCCCCCAACTCTAACATATCTGTCAGCGAAGCACTCCATGTCAACGCCTAGGCGGGAGCACACACTGACTTCAGAGGAGCTCACCAGTGCATCTTGGAATTCTCACCAAGATGAAGGCAAACAACTAATTTTAGTGGGCCAACCTCGCTTGGAAACAGCCTTCCCTTCCTGCTGATTTCCTTAACAGACAAGAGCTGGTCTGAGGTACTAAGCTTAAACTCTGTGCACGTATAACCGCAATGAAGCGGACAGACAGAGAAGCCAGGGCTGGGTCTGCCTCCTCCAGGCAGCGCTTGCAGGCTCACTACCTGGTCCCACCTTTAGGGAGAGGTAGGAACCTTGGGCACATATCCAGGACGGGGTCTCAGCTTGTGAGAGTTAGCCAGCCCGAATTCCAAGCACAACTCGTTGACTGAAAGCGAGCAAGTCCCTACCCTCTAGTAGAAACCAGGCGAGCAGGAGAACGGTTTCTTAAAACAGAATTTTTAACTCACTGCCTGCAGTGGCTCAGGGGCTGACTCTGCGGTGCAGTAGCACCAGAGATAAGGCCCAAGAGGATAAAGAGGGGCGCAAGGGGATTAATTTCCCTTGCTCCCCTCAGGAGCATGATGATCAGGACGTGCTTCCCATGCCACTGCATGATGATGTGCGTAAAAAATAGAGGCAACATAATTTTGAGGGTGGAGGGCACAGCCCTCACTCCAACCGATCTTGCAGGAAAGAGAGCACTGAAATGACCGAACGCTTTCAGGATCTCCTCACGGAGAGAAGACTCACTCAACAAATAGGTTCCGCTTCTAATTGGCATAAGCACAACATCCTATTCAGGGGTGCTCTCGCAGAAGTGATGGTGACTACCACGTAATCCCTGTAGTAGCTACCTGAACCACCGCGTCCAAATTTAGGACCGATCTGAAATCCTCCAGAGGTCCGAACGTGGGTGCCATCTGGGAAATCGGGGAGACCAGGAACTGAACCTTGTCCGCATCCGCCATATCAACCAGGCTGAGCCAACAATGGAGCTCCTGAACCACTTAAGTGGACATCGCCAGACCGATCGCGCACGCCACGACACTCATGCCCCAGAGGGCGAGGTCGGATGCAGTGCGGTGCTCACCTATGAGCGCACAGTCTGGTCTACCCACATGCATGTCCATGAGTGCCCTGGCCTGATAGACCTGTAGCAACAACATGGCACGCAAAAGAGGAGGCGGCTTGCCCAGAGGCTTTGTAAGTCCTGCCCGTCGGACGAGAACTCACAGGCCTTGGGGGGGGAACAAGGATCCCCCCAAAAGCAGTGGCCGCCGGACACAGGTGCACCTGTGTCGCGACAGACCGCCCCACTGGAGGGATAGCCTCATAACCCTTCACCACTCCTCCGTCAAGGGTAGCGAGGGAGGAAGAACCACTGAGGCAGTTTTCGGCTGTAAAAGGTGCCGTCCACGACCTAGTAAGTTCTCCATGCATTTCGGAAAAGAAGGGTACTAGGGCGGCAGGCTGAGAACCAGCACGGCCCGCCCCAAGATACCAATCATCCAACCGAGACTGAACAGGACACGGTGGAGAGTTCCACTCGAGCCTGGCAGCCACGGCGGCCCATTTCAGTATAGCTGACAATTCTGGATCCAGCTCGAGCAACATTATATTCCCAGAGGGAGATAACGCAGTCGAGTCATCATCTCCAGAGGCCAGCTCACCCTCCGATGCTGCAATCGGCTTCCTGTCCTCTGGGGGAGCCCCGGATAAAACGACTGACCCACCCATTACAGATGGACCAGCACGCTCCACAGGGGACTCCAACGACTGCGGTGGAAGGGAGGAGCCCACAGGGAATGGTAACCGGGCAAGACATCCAACACTATCCTCCTATCACCCATCCCACACGGCACCCGTAGGGCGGGGCGCGGTAATGGGGACTCGCGCTTCGCGGACGAAGGCGAGTCTCGATCTCAACACCTCAACAGTCATTTTCCCGCAATGGGAACATAAACCGTCCACAAAAACTTGCCTCATCGTGCTGTAAGCCTAAACACGTGATACAACAATTGTGACGGTCATAGAGGAACCGGGAACGGCCGCATCCAGAAACGTTGCTCTTTCAGGAAATAGGACCCATCACCAGTGCCGGAGCACACAGGGGAATGACCGCGGCAACACTGAACAGAGAACTAAAACAGTGAAGCACTCACTTTTAAGCCCTCTAACCAGCCGTCAACAAACATAAACAAACAGAAATTTGTTGCTGTTAAAACAGCAGTTGAGAGCTCAAAAGCTCGCGATCACCACTGCACTCGCGCTGTAGATACCACTAGCACTGGGAGAGTATTCCAGAAGAACACAGACACACTCGCTCGTTGTAAACAACAGCAATCTTCAGAGAAATCAAACGATCGGCTCCGAAGCGAAAGGCAAATGGTGCGTGCATACACTTCCGTATTTATACCCGCGCTGCAGGGGTGGAGTGTGTAATGCGAGTCACGCACGCCAATTATATTGGCTCGTTCAATAGTAATCGAGATGATTGGCTCTCTAACGCGATCCCCATTCAGTCGACGTCGACTACGTCTGACGTTCTCGACTGAAAGGGAACGTCTGTTGAATGTCTTGTTAAAATGTCACCAAATCGTATGCAGAGAAGACAGACTGTCCGTAACCGCAAGATCTTACTTGAATCTAAAACGGCCACTATCCACTCCAGCAACAAATTCTAGGACAAAGCCAAACAGCCTTTGATTTTCAATCGATGAGTGTTATAATAAAAATCCTACATAGCAATTGTAGATGTTTTCTTCTTTTTAAAAGACCTCATTTATTATTGTCACACATTAATCACATTACAATGCAACATGAAAACCAAAATGAACTTTCATGTTGTTTTTTTCACTATAAAAGTAAGGTTTTAAACAGGCCTTTTTATGACTTCATCATGAAACATTCTCTGGCAAGCAAGCAAAGGGATTAAGCAAGTAATAAATATTTTTTTTTATTAGACTTCATATTAGACTTGTTCTTAATGTTACAGGCATCTGTTTTACACTGTAAAAAATAAATGTGCAATTGTTACCTTAAAATAATAGTTAATCTAAAAACAAAAATTCTGTCATCATTTAATCACCCTCATGTCATTCCAAACCTGTCTGGCGTTCTTTCTTTTGTGAAACACACACAAATGGGGTCACACACACAAATTTTTTTTTGGGTGAAATAGCTATTTCTACGTGATATGATTTTATAAACTTATTCAGGTTGAGTATATTAACTAATTCTAACCAGTTAATTTAAATGATAACCCATAAGAGTCCATGTTGTAGTTTGATATTTCTCTAGCAAAACCTGAATCCTGGCACACAAATTAATAATGGAGCTAGTAATGTGACCAGACGTGCTGGCAATCGGAACTGAGATTCCACCAAAACCGCAATCATGATCAAACACATCTCATCAACAAAACATGCAACCAGCTGTGCTCCACCTGAATGTTTGATTTAACCAGCATTGTGCGAGCTACAAAAGAGGACAAAGCATCTATTGCTATTGGTTCCTTTGTATCTATTGTATTCCATGAGATGCAATAAATAGAAAACTTCTTTTTGATTTACAAACACTAAACGGAAACCAACAAGGGACCGTTTAGTGTATATCTGAAATCTTTTTTATCTGCTCTTTCTCTCTCTCTCTCCAATCTTCTATATATGTGCTTCTCTCCTCATTGTTCTCACTTTCTGCACTCCCAGAGGAGCTGAATCATATTTAAGTTGAATGCTGGATAACAGGTTAAAGTGAGACTGCATGACACAGCAGCCGCTGGTATCGACTGATTCTCAATTGCATTCATTTGAAAACGTAACAGGCACAATAAATCATCCAGCCAAACGAAGTCTCCAAATACAGATATTGTACTTTGCACCTTAAAATTAGTCTGTCTGTGTTTCTGCTGAACACCTATAACTGCATATTGTTGTCGAAAAATAAGTGAAGCACCTCATTTATCTTGATGATCCACCTACACGCACACACCATAATGAGTATAACTCTACAAGCTGTACTAGGATGACAGGCTCTTCAATTTGTGGGGCATTAATCCATCAACCTCCCTAGTGTCATGATGACCTGTGTGTGTTGGACAGGCCTGGAAAGAACAGGCCTGGAAAAAACAAAAAAATGTCTACCCTCCAGAACTCCATGTGGCGGTAAAATGTGGAATATTCCTCACATTAAAATAAATTATGAATATTGTCAGGTATTTTTTACAGACACAGTTTTATTTAGAAATGGATGCTGAGAGTGGTTCTCTCCAATATGTTATAGCCTAAGTAATATGGATAAATGATTTAACTGCAGGGTAAAATATCCATTATTCTCACATTTGGTCATTATTTTCATTGGTGTAATCTGTCTATTTAGTTTTTTTTTTTGCAACTTCAAAACTTCAAAAAAATATTCAGGCATAAATGTACATCTAAGAGAGGTTAAAAATGAATAGACTTAAGATTTTTGAACCCTCTTAAGTGTTTTTTTCATAAGCTATAAAGATGAGAAGTGACTTTGGACAAAGTTATCCAAACTGTTACCTATACTGTATATCCTTACACTAAAGCTACCCCTAAACATACCCATCACAGAAAACTGTTGGCATTTTTTATTTATTTTTAAACAAAAAAACACAGTTTAATAGTTTTTTTTTTAAGCCATTTGGATTATGAGGACATGGGAAATATCTTCATAAACCGTGTTTACATTTTTGCATTTGTGTCATTATAAAACATATATTACCATATAACCATATAACACACACATACAGTACACAATTTCACAACAAAGCACCAAAAATGATTTTGTGGACATAATAATATTGAAGTGGCATAACATACTGAAATACCATGGTATTACCATCTGGATTACTCCTTATTTTAATGGTTAGAACAGTAGAACTTAAAGGGATAGTTCACCCAAAAATTAAAATTAGATAATACACTCGGCTGAAAATTGAATTTTTAAGTTCACTTATCTGTTCTAAAAATCCGTAAAAAAAATGTGATGACATCAAATATTTTCATACTGCCAGAGGTGCTGCTTTATGGCAATTCGCTTCATGGCTTCATTTCTCGTGGCATCGGTAACGATAACACCAGCTGCTATTTGAGGTAAAGCTCTTTCGGTTAATACGAGTCGCAAAACCGTTTAGCAGAATGCTAGCGTGTTCCGGCCAACAACGGCCCAAACTGTAAGAAATCGAAAGGACATAAGCACTCATTCATTCAACTTTTGGACTATAATCTATATTGAACTTGTGGAATCAACAATAAAATCTACGTTGATTCAACAACAAGCAGGAGAAAGAGATACATTTAGCCATCTAGCTCAATAGACTCCCATTCATTCTGCACTCGCCCGCGATCACCTCCAGTGGAATTCTAATGGAACTGCAACCAAGATGATACAATGGGGCTAATAGGAAGTGCCAAGGCTCTCCGTAGACCGGCTCTGCCCCTGTATAACACACCGTTGCCATGAAAAACAGAGCATTGCCATGGATACAGCAATACAATAGTTTTTAAAACAATAAACTCCTTTTTAAATCAATATTTCGTGAGCTTAGAATTATAAGGTTCTATCTCCACTTTTGGTCGAAATTGAGTTTTTTACATAATCTGATCCATTAGGTGTTTATTAATGCCTGTGTGGTGTTATTTTTGTAAAAAAAATATTTTGTTAGTAGTTATTAATAAAATAAAAAGGTTCCAACAGTTCTGCCAGCTGGGATGTAAAAACTTTGATGCTCAATATCTCAGAACTACCCTAAACGGAGATAGAACCTTATAATTCTAAGCTCACGATTTTATGTCAAATTATTGATTTATTTGGTAAGTAGCCACACTTTCAAGACTCCTCCGCTTCAGGTCGGGTTCCTAATCAGCCTGTCGGCGTTGTATTCGCTATAACAACCGCCTCACTCAACATTGTCCCTTACTTAGCTGCCATGACTGCCCTCTCTCTACTCCAGCTCAGTCACACACAGCGGAGGGCTGTCATGGCGGCTAAGTAAGGGACAATGTTGAGCGAGGCGGTTGTTATAGTGAATACAGCGCTGACAGGCTGATTAGGGACCCGACCTGAAGCGGAGGAGTGAAAGTGTGGCTACTTACGCCGCCTTCGTGCGTGTGTGTGGCTGAGTAAACTGTGTGCATAGGGCTACCACATATTAATTAACAACAACAAGAATAAACTAAATGTGCAAATAATAATAATACTAATTAAACGCGTTTCATTTTTTAAAGCATTTCTGCTGTGTTGGACTACTGCGTCAAAATATTTCTCAAACGGCAGTGCCCCCCCGCCGATGACCCAATGCCCCTCTAGTAGATCTGCTCTGGCGCCGACTCTGGAGTAATGTGACGTCCTGCTGATATTTATGCTACGCCATGACGCACTACGTTACTTCCGACGTCACAAGTTGCGTAAGTTGCGCTTTGGGCGTAAGTATAGACTGCATATGTTCGTTTGGCCGGAAGCTAGAATTTTACTTTGTAACATGTTAAAAATTCTATTTTTCTTACACAAACGCAGTCGTGTGGAGCAATTTTATGATGTTGATTTGATGCACTTTTATGGACTTCAAAACAGAAACAGCAATTCACTGACATTAAAAAGCTTGGAAGAGCCAGGATATTTTTTAATATAACTTTGTATTCTTCTGAAAGAAGAATGTCATATACACATTGGTATGCTTGAGGGTGAGTAAATCATGGGCTAATTTTCATTTTTGGGTGAACTATCCCTTTAAGTTCTAAAACAACTCTTGAAATACACAATTAACACAAATTAATAATAATTTTGGTTTCACTTTATTTTGATGGTCCCTTTAACACATCCTGTTGACCATAAGTAATGTTGCTCCTACATGTCTACTAACTCTCATTAGAGTGTTAGTTGAGTATTAATAGACTGTATAGGGTTAGGGTTAGAATAAGTTGACATGTAGTTGCAAAATTACTTTGATTTAATCTTTGATAATTTACTGAGTGTCTGTTGGAGGACCATCACAAATAAGTATGCAGATATTAAGCAGACAGTCTACTAATACTCCAATGAGAGTTAGTTGACATATAGTTGCAAAGTTACTTATAGTCAATAGCACGTTCAAAAGGGACCATCAAAATAAAGTGTTACCATATTTTTTTGTTATATTATAGTTATAATAACCATATAACTAAAACAATGGTTTTACATTTTTAATATTTGTATTAAATATATATTTTTGTTATAAGGTACAAATCTCTCTCTATGTCTCAGAGTTTCTCTCTCGCTGCAGAGCAGAGCTCATAGAGTTATAATAAATGCTTATCAGAGAGAGAGAGTTTCACGCTGCTCTTGTCCTTACATTAACCTCTTTGAGGGATTCTTATATTCACTCATTAAATCAGATGCTGGACACAGCGGATCAGCCGCTTGAGGAAGCATGTAAACAGATTCCTGAAATGTGCTTCTCTCCTTCAACTCTAATGACTCATACTCTAATATGCTGTGTGTTTGTTTATTCTGCTATATGGCATATATTCAACATGAAAAGCTAGTCCACTGTGTCATCTAATTAGAGATGAAAACAAAATGTTCTCTTCTTTCTAAAATTAGTTAATATTGTAAATAATGTAAATATTAATATTTGAAACAATATGTTATCAATATATTACATGAAATGGAGAACAAAACTTTTGAACATAAATTTGTTCAATCTTCTTGTAGGCTATGATATGTTCCATATATGAAAATTTCAATACGCTTCACTACGTTACGTTTCAATATGCTACCATTGCTTGGTTCCTCTAATTAGAATGATTAAATTTCTGCAATTTTTGGACAGACTCTATTTAAGGTTTGTTTTGTAGACTTCACCCTGTGCTATTTTTGTTTTTGTAAACAGAAATGGAACCTATCCTCCCTAGAATGCATAAAGATTTTTTCCCTTCAAATGAATGCAGTAGAGTAGTTTCAGTTCTTGACAGTATTACAGTTAAACATAACAATTCCAAAATATTTCAGAGCCTTACAGCAAAAGAAACGGAAATAAACAAAGCCATTTTCCAAGCTGTATAAATGTGGCAAATGCTTTCAAATTTGTAAAAGATGCTTGAAGGACTCTTTCGAATTAGTAACAGCAGACTGGGCTGTTTCTAAAAGCAAGAATTTAAATCAGCAGCATGAGAAAATTGTTCTACAGAGAAAACTATTTAATAAGATTTGTGATAAAAAAAAAATCTAAAAATGTACCGACATGGTAACTGATCTTCAAAAAAATTACTCCAGAATGTTGAATTATTGGAAATTAATACACCCTTGAGGGTTTGCATTATTAATTTCCAATAATTTAAATGTCTACAAATATAAACATTGATTGGCCTTTTCTAGGATATATTTAACCATTTATAGCTGGATTCACATTATTACATGTTATTACATTCCTACAACTGATGAAAAACCAATGTGAGTGCTAAGTATCATTCAGCATTTCTAGCTTACTAATACTAATAATATTAATAATTTGCAGTCTTGCCAGCACTGGTATTTCCATCATAGAATGCAATCTTTCTCAGAAATGAAAATACCATTACCTAAACTTGCATTGAACACCGGTGAGAACGACTACCTTTTTGGTATCACAGCATTCCACTAGAGAAATGTGACACGATGACCTTCAAATGATGTGTGTGTTGCCAGATAGGAAAAGGTTGCCAATTGCCATACTACACACTGTGCATTCCAATGCTTCAGCTGCAAGACTGTGTGAATGTGGGATTTACATTAGTTTCCTTCCAATTTCTAGGAATTAGGTCTTATATACTGTCTACTAAAAAATCACTTGGATACGACTTATGACTAATCCACACTCAGAGATAAATGTCAACTGTATAGCTGCCTCTACTTATAGATGTAGGTGCATGAAATGCCTCAACTCTGCACAACGCACACAGATATTGAGATGTAAATACACATGCATGGATCAAGGAAAACATTTTGAGAGCATTAAATAGACTTTTCTGAGTGGAGAAGGCTAACACATAAACATGCAACACTCACATTCTTATGTATGTGCCACCTTACTTGTCCTTGTTATTGTGGCATGGATATTGTGATTACCATTGGAGAAAAAAGACTGACAAATTCACCAATAGTTCTCAGTATTTCAGCACATAAACCTGGGTAGACCAGCTACCGACAAACCAGTTTAGTTCTATCTGTGCCAGTCCAGCTCTGTGCCATGTATTGGCCATTTAATTAGGTCATTGTACTTTACAGAGCAAATATGTCTTCTTTCTATGCAAATGAGGGCTATTATTGTGCCATATTCAGAAATAGTCACTGAAAAGATGATAAAACAAACCAATCCAAGCTTCTCTGCCTGATGAAAATAATATTTCTTTCAAGAAGAGAAACTTGAAAAATGAAAAAAAGTGTAAAATGGCTCTTTATAAGAAAATAACAGAACACTCTTAACAGGGATAAAAAAAATCAATCGGTTTGAGTAGAATCAGTATTTTAACGTTAAATGTTTGTGTGTTCTTTCTGTGACATTGCTGTTCTGAAAACGGTTTGATTTGAAAAAATACCAGTTAATAACGGTTTTTTTCTTACTTAATTTTTTTTTCTATACTTTACCCAAGAGCTTGAATATAACTTTGTACTAAGAGCTTGTGACTATAACTCCAGTGGATCCACAGACAGTTGGTAAAACCCCACACAGTAGCTCCACCTGCCTAGCCTGGTTGACACTAGACCCTTCTCAGTCGTAACTGGGGAAGGTTCATTCACAGCCCATTTCCAAAGGGGCGTCACCAACGGACGTCTCTCAAATGCCTCTGGGTGCAATTGGATAGACCTAAAACCAATCAGAGCGATGAAGGAGATGACACTTCAACGTCACTGCGCTATCATCATCGTGTAAAGCCTACCTCAACGTTTGTGATTGGTGCCTCGATTTGGAAAAATTGGAAATGGGCTTGAAGGGGCTCTTGGCCAGAGTTGTATAGAATTATTTCTGAAGTATCATTGGATACTGAAGACTGGAGTAATAACTGCTGACATTCAACTTTGTCATCACAGGAATAAATTATATTTTAAAATAGCCTACAATAAAACAATTACTTTAAATTGTAATAATATTTCACAATAGTATTTTTTATCTATTAAATGTGGCCTTGGTGAGCATAAGAGACTTCTTTCAAAAACATTAAGAAATCTTTCTGACAGGCCTGTGACTACATAATTGACCCTTCGCAAAGACCCGCCCCCCTTAGTTACTGTCGCTATGTCCGACAAGCTACGCCGCTCTCATGTTCTCGCGCAGTGAAAAACACATCACGGAGCAGAGAGGAGACTGACAACATGCTGACAGACAGGACAGACCAGGTTACTTTTCGGTTACTTTTGATATTAAACATAGTAAACAAAGTCTCACCTTTCAAATTTGGTAATTTTTTAAAAGAAATTTAAACAATAGATACCGTTTTTTGGCTCTTTAAACTCGTGACAGATCGCTGTAGAGCATCAGTAAAAGCTGCTCGTGATCCGATCATCTCTTCCTTCTAGTTCATTTATAGCATCAAATAAACATGAATGAACATAAGAAGGAATTATGTTTTTAACCGCAGAAAGGCGTAAGTACACAATCCTCCCATGTTAATCTACTATCTCTCCTGACTGCTTTGTCGGACAAAATGGCGGATGGCGAAGTATGATTGGTCAGATTACCTGTCAATCAAGCTCCACGCGAAGGGTCAATTGTTATCATATTTTCCAAAAGTGCTATTAATCTCTTTGTAAAACTTTAAATTGCACAAAATAATTTTTGAGAAATTACCACAGCAACACTTAAGAACACATTTCAGCCGCACAAGCTCTTAGTGTTCTCTTTTAAGCAAGTATCAGATGGGGTTTTCTGCACAAATCTAAACTTTCAGTTTCACAAAGGACAAAACATATTCCCACAACAATGTCTCATGTCTGCGCTGTGCTGGGTACAGAGAATGAAAGTGATTTAAAAGACTAAACTAAATTCAGCTCCCTGTTCTAATTATAGTTGTGATTTGGGAGTACAGTGTGTAGGAGATTGGTCACCTGTGGTGTGTGTATATGTTCAATAGATACTCCATAATGAAGAGGCTGTTAATGAGCACTAAGAGTTTCTTGAGAAAGTGGGTGGACTTTCTTAAGAAGCAAAATTGGATCTCACAGGCACTAATGAGGCACTGGAAAACTGCACCCTGCTATCACTCTGTAGTGATTAAAAGAGAACATATATTCAATCAAATGATACATGCTACATATTTAGAGACCGCTTTTGAATCAAACATCAGATAAAGCCCCTATTAAATCTCTTGGAATTCAGTTCGGCAATCTGGAGAGGATGACAAATTGATCTGGTGATCCAATGACTCAAAGTCCACCTGCCATTCTGGAAATGCAAGGACAAAAAATATGCAACATACAGTCTCTTTACAAGTCATATTTTATTGCAAAACCAAGGAGGTCTATGATAAACTACCATTCAAAAGTTAAGAAATGTAATGTTATTCCTGTTATGGCAAAGCTGCATTTTCAGAAGTCTTCAGTGTTACACAATGGTGCTCAAGTAACATTTCTTATCATCACTGTTATGACAGTTAATCTTTTCAGAATTATTTGATTAATAGAAAGTTCAAAAGAATAGCATGTTTTTGAAATAGTATATTTTTGTAATAATGTAAAAGTTTAAAACTTTACTGTCACCTTTGATCAATGTAATGCATTCTTGCTGTAATGCACAGTTCTGCATGGAGAAGAAAAAAAAGTGTGCAAAAGTGTGCAATAATAAATTAATAAATTACTGGCTGGGAGATCTTGATGAATGAAGGGAGAGAGAGAAAGAGAGAGAAGTGTTTGCTTGAACTTCAGAACAGAAAGAGTAAACGGCGCCGTGATGTCTCAAGTATGCTTTAAATTAGAGCAGACCATTAGTTAATGTGTCCCGCTGGTACACAAACACACATGTAGCACAAGTCCGTTAAAGCTTTTCAACATAACACACTCAAACAACTGAGACACTAAGAGCAGTGAGTGCATTTGGCCTTTGGTTTATTTATGACAAAACCACTGCAATGGCAGAAGCTGCAATGGTCCCAAAATACATTGCGAGGGAAACTCTCCACGGGGTTGCTGTCCATGTAAAGGAAGTCAGGACAGTCAAAAGCTGTCTTTTTCAGAGACAACCACATTCAGAGTTGATCTTTCTTGTGCAAGCTCATCATGTTTTATAACAAAATTAATCAACAGGCTCATTGAAAAAAATTGCCTCTAAAACACATACCAATGCATACAAAACACTGCAGTTTCCAGCTGAAATGAACACTAGAGCCAGTGAAACAGCAACAACTTTAATTTTTTATTTCACACATGTGGTTCCTTGCAAAATGCACTATGTTATGACCTCAAAACACTATTAGCATAGTGCCACATTTGTAAACTAATACATTATCATGTTTGCATCACATAACCAGCTCCATGTGTAGCTTTTCTGACATAGCAGACTTGGTCAGTGGCTCACATTGCATTGCACTTATAATGCGGAGCGCTTACGAGTCCCTTGAAACACGAGTCATGACAAAAGAGCTCAAAGACTTGTCGAAGCAAGCCAAAATGTCATGGTTTTTAAATGTGTTTTTATCCCACATTTGCTTTTGTTAACACTATCGGTATGTTTAGGATTTAGAGCATTGACCTCTTAGCACCACTCACCTGATATATTTCTGAACTGCCATGGTACTTACAACAGCCAACATAATAAAATATTGCCAGATAAATATGAACACACTTTTAGCACCACTCATCACGAAACGTGTATAATCCAACATATCAATTTGCAGAAATGTTGCCACAGATACGTTTTCCCAATGAGCCTGGGTTGAAATAATTATGACTATTTAATTATTTTTTTTAAAGAAGTCTCTTACCCTCACCAATGCTGTATTTATTTGATCGAACATACAGTGAACCATGTAATTTATTTATTTGATGGCAAAGCTGGATTTTCAGCAGCCATTAATCTAGTCTTCATTGTCACTCACTTGATATTTCAGAAATCAAACAAAACAAAAATGTATCAAATAAATGCAGCTTTGGTGAGCATAAGATGATTCTTTTAAAAACATTTTTAAAAATCTTAATTATTCCAAACTTTATATATGTTATATATGTAAATATATACTATTTTACAGGAAATGTATGGCATTTACTGTTCAAGAAAAAATTAATCATATAAAAAATGAATTTGCAACATAATGGACCATAATCCTAGCATCAAAATATTATATATCTGCTTTAATCTCATACAATCCATGTAGCCACTGAAAGATTATCATTTCAGGGCATGCATGACATCAGCATTATTAACGTCAGTCATTAAATTAGCTCTTCCTGCAAAGCTCTATATTTCACAGTCTCTTGCTGTCCAGTTCGCTGAGCCCACTTTGATATCCTAATCACAGTTTTGGGACAAAAAACAAACAAAAAAACGAATGTCACAAATGTTTACTTTCAGTCTGAGACGCACTGATTGATTAAAGATCTAGCAGACAGCAAAATAAAAGGGTGGAGGGATGGAGGCTGGCAATATGTGTCAGTAAACAGTAATCACTCATTTGAACAGATCATTTTAAGCACTCTGATAATCATGAATGTTTAATGCAGTTTTAAAGCCTGCATGCATTGTAAAAAGTAACAATGATGCATATGTTATTGTATACTTTAAATTCTTCAGTTTTACATTTCAAATAATAAATAAAAAAATCAAGTTTCTTTTACTAAGAATGTCAAAAGAAGGTATTGCAGCTACATCTCGTGATATTAAAACAAAATTATATTTCTCGTCAATATGAAAATCTGTCTCGCAATATCAGCATGACAGTGTTGAGTATGTGGCAAAAGCTTACAGGGTTTGCATTATATTGTATTATACTCAGATTGTAGAACTGAAATTGCATTCATTACAAAATGATTAGAAAATTATATGAATGCACTTGCATTGTTTTGCATTTTGTGACTTTCAGTCAAATAAAATACTATTTTTCCAGTCATATTGTCATATTGTCATTGAAAATTTCTTAAAAATAGTGTTCTGGCCACCTGTTCAACTGCTCATTAACATAAACATATAATCAGCCAATCACACAGCAGCAACTCAATGCATTTAGGTGTGTAGACACTGAAGAGATGAAGACTTAAAAAAATGTGAAAAAAAATATATTGCTGCAATATTTAGGGTCAGAATTTGGCATAAACAACATGAACGTATGGATCCATCCTGCCTTGTATCAACGGTTCAGGCTGCTGGCGGTGTAATGATGTGGGGGATATATTCTTGGCACACTTTGGGCCCCTTACTGTCACATGTCTTTGCTCTGTTTTCCCGCCACTCTTCTGTTTCTATGGTTTCTGTCATTTAGTTGATCTGTTACACCTGTCTTGTTAATTATCATCTGTGTCACCTGTATTCAGTTCATTAGTGTCTGTATTTAGTTCTCTCTGTTCAGTTAGTCTTGGTCAGTTCTTGTGTTTATGTTACGTTGTCTTTATTGTGTGGGAACCGTCTGTCTGTCTGTCTGTCTGTCTGCCTGCCTGTCTCCGTGCGAGTATTTGTTATATTGTAAAGTTTATTGAAACTGGAATTTTGACTTCACCCTCTTCATCTGCCCACACCACAGGCGTAACAAGTACACATTGATCATTGTTTAAATGCCACATCCTACCCGAGTATTGTTGCTGCATGTCCATCCCTTTATGACTACAGCGTCCCATCTTCTGATGGCTTATTTCAGCAGGATGAAAAAAAAACATGTCACAAAGCTCAAATTTATTGACCATGACAATGAGTTCACTATAATCAAATGGCCTCTACAGTCACCACTCAATCCAAATGAGCACCTTTGGGATGTGGTGGAAAGAGAGATTTGCATCATGGATGTGCAACAGACAAATCTGCAGCAACTGTGTGATGCCATGTCAAAATGGACCAAAATCTCTGAGGAATGTTTCCAGCACCTTGTTGAATCTGTGTCACGAGGAATCAAGGCAGTTCTAAAGGCAACATGGGTCCAAAGAGTGCAACCCGGTACTGGCAAGGTGTGTGTGCGTGCGTGCGTGTGCGTGTATATATTTGCAACCCTTTGAAACAACTTCATATAAAACTTCATATAAGACTGCACTTTGTAAAGAGAGAAGTGAGAGACTATTTTCGCAGGTCAATTTACAGTTGTTTTTAAGGATGTGGTCAGCTTGATGGCATCAATTGTGAAACTTAGCTTTTCACAGCCTAAACTGCAACTGTAGTCCCTTTAGTGTTCACTTTATTAAGTATGTGGGCCTTGACCAGCAGTCTTGTGAAAGATAGCGTAATAATTATGGAGTAGATGAGACTGCAGCCATAAATCCAGCTGAGTGAATCTGCTTCCAGGAGACCAACTGTGTTCCAGATACTTCAGCCCTGGAGACTGATTAACTCGCTGGCAAAAAGTGACTACCAGCCTGAAAATGTCTGAGAGCCGGTGCATTAACAACAACCGGCAAGTCAAAAGGTCACATAGTTATTCTTACAATGTTGCCACAACAATGTAGTCTTTGAAAAGGAATACAGTGGGGTTCAAAAGGTGTAAAATTACTAAGCTAAAAGAATTTCAGGTAACAGTTTAATTTTAACGTGTCATTTTTACAGTGTAATTATATATTTAAGTACGGAGTAGTAATAATTAACATGTGCTTACTATAGGGTTAGGGAAGGATTAGGGTTTGGTTTAGTGGTAGTTGCATGTAATTATGCATAGTTTATAGTTATTACTATAGTAACTACATATAACGTGTACCAAGGACACTGTAAAACTTGTAATTAACGTGTAATCTTAATATTGTTATTATGAATCATGAGGCTGATGAGATCAAAGCATAGAGTATAACACACACATTGTATCACCTTTTTAGACCTTTAATTAAATGTACTGACAGCATAACAAAGGGCATATGTGTTTGTATGTCTGCAATAGCATTAATGATGGAAATAAAGCGTGTGAGAACAGAAATCAGTAGTTCAATTTAAATGTGTCTGCAGCAATGAATCATCTCTGGTAAAGCTGCTGGTAAATTTGTTTACCAGCAAGTTATCTTGACCTCTTAACCCAAATCTTGCAAGTTCAAATGCATCAGAGGAAGAGATGCCTGAACCACATGTCTATTCTACTTGTGCTCTTAATTGTACCTAACCTGAGGAGGCCTCATGCAACTGGTAAATTGTCAGTTTGGTTCAAAAAGCAATTGCCATTTGGCCTTGTATAACAAGAGTATGGCTGTATGTTACTTCTGTTTATCCTGTTACTCAGCACCTTGATAAAAGACCACACCACCCTCCTCCCTTGTGCTGATAGCAAGCAGTCAACATGCCTTGTATCGTATCTCTACATGTTCATGTCCCCTATGCCTAATATATTGTACAAAACATTAAACTAGCATGGTGCTAACTTAGCCTACTCGTAAAGCTCACAGTTTATTAAGACACAATAATATGGACAACAGGGTATGACATTGCACTCTAGCCCTTCTGTTTTTAATAATTGTGATTGGCCTGCGTTTGAATGGAAGAGAAATGAGTCCAATCTAGACTGACTTACAACTTTTGCAATATCTCCTAAACTGACAAATACCAGTTCCTTAATAGAGGTTGACCAATAATATATTATAAAATAGTGCTGATCTTTATTAGAAAATTAACAATGACTTAACCAAGATAATATGTTGAACAGTATTATAATACATAAAATACATAGAAATGGCCAAGCTTCATCACTTCTGACACATTGATGCTTGTATTATTTTTTATTTTAGTATCATATGAAATATATAAATAATGTAGAAGAAATGTGGAGAGAGAGAAAATGGCTTTGTATAACTTATGTGTGTCTTTACATGAACGTTACACCGTGCTCATGTTTTAGAAAACATTTCATTTGCGCGTAACTACTTCATAAAGTGTATTTTTAAGACTTTATAGAGTTATATAGAGTTTATAAGTTATAAAAAACCAATGACTTGAAAATGGAGATTTTTGTTGTTGATTTTTACAGATAACCGACAGTTCCTCGAAGCAACTATCGCTTCCAATTAATCGGTAAAAATTATATATTGGTCAACCTCTACTGCTTAATAACATCCAGGAAGTGACATCACTGGAGGACTGTACAAACATCAATTAGCATTAGCCATAAAAAAAAATAAAAAATATTTAAAATTAAAATTTGCATTAGCCATGAAGTGAAAACAGCAGGATTTTCTTTGCAGATTGCATTTCTGAACATCCTTAAAATTACAACACATATTTATTTTGTTCAGGTTATGGAATTCAAACAGCACTGCATTACAGTACAAATAGCTAATAGAATTCCTTTAATATTTAGAAATAAGGAGACAAAAAGATGAAATGCAGAAGTGCTATGCCAAAATCAGCTCATTCTGAATATTGTTCACATTGTGCTTGGTATAACAAGCCAACACGGAATTCACAAAAAAGGCTCAAAATCTTGACAAGAGCTGAGATGTGACCCCGTGGCATCTGATTCAAGCCTGTCACATTAAAGAAAGCAAATATGTAAGAGGATCCGCACGTGTATGAGTGCACTTTTATGCATGCACGAATCTCTCTTCTTATCTCACTCTTCTGAATATCAACCATTCCAGTCCAGTGGCCTGATGAATCCAAGGCAGAGGAGCATAAACACTTACACACTGCACAACACAGAGTAAGCAAGCACTTTCAAACTGACTGGGGACAGGAGAGCCAGTTTACAAAACAAAAAAAATACAAGACACGCCAACATAATTAGCCCATTTAAAAATGCAAGTCAATGATGTGTCCAAATAAAGTATCTTTAAATACAACCGTAGGTTTATAATCAGATTTCCTCGAGCAAACACTGACCCAAGTTTGAAGTGATGCAGAGACATTTGCGTTTGCCAAATATTCTATTTGAATAAAAGTCTTTCACACTTGGTTTTGCACCAAAGCCACAGTAACGGAAAAGAGTTGTTTGCTTAACTTTTAATAGAGCGTACCAAACTTTTTAAAGATTCTTCGGATGTTTATATATGCTAATGCAGTATAATGTCTCCCACAGAGAGAGGGAACAGATCCAAATATTAGGCCCTGGGGAGGCAGAATGAAAGAATATCTCATTAGATGAAGAAGAAATCAGATTAGTATGAAAAAGGGAAAGATGTTGATTTTTCTCTTTTTAGATACAGCTGAGGGAATGTTATCGTTATATATTTAGTAACATCTGCCTTGCACATTCCTCCATTTTTTAAATGTGAATTTGATAACCTTCAGATTTATATTCAAAACCTGAAGAAAATTGTCTAACCTTCACTAAATTCAGATTGTTCTTTCACTGTGTCCTCATGCAACAAGTAATTTGTCTGTTCACACTGTAAGTAAAACGGTTAGACAACAATCAGCAGAGTTGGGCAAAATTCTGAATGAAAGAATTGGCTCCTTTTCAGTTCATGAGGTGGGATTTGAATTTTTTTTTATCTGTTTATAATACTTTTTTAAAGGAGCTGTATGTAAGAAATTTATTTCAATTAATCATAAATTTTCCCTGATATGTCACTAGACATTAAGAATCATGTTCATTTCAAATACTTATATCACTGACAACAGTAGTCCGGCCAGGATATTGTCATTTAAAAAGTGAAGTTGCAGCCCTCAACTGATGTTGATGTTGTCATGTTGTGTTTTGGTCTGATGCTCCACCCTCCACCTATCTACCAATCACAAAGTCAGTAGTGTTGCGGCATCCGGGTTGCCAGCTCTGCTCTAGTTACCACAGCTGCAGATACAAACGTGTCGGAATCGGATCCTGCATCATATCTGGCAACCTCGAGTCAGTAATTTGAAAGTGATTGCAGTACCAGTTTTGGCCACAATCTTACATACGGCTCCTTTAACTTTCAAACTTTTTAAACTTCTCTTTCTTCACTTTAGAACAATGCAGTAAAAAAAATTAAAAATTGCTGAGGCCTCCATTCTACGCCGGGTCGTATGGTTCTCTGTGAGCCTCCTTGGCGGAACCACCCTTAGGGAACGTTGTTAGGTTCCCTCTTGATTTAGAGAGTTGTCATGCTAAGACCTCCACTCCCCAGAGCTCAGCATAACAAAACGTTAAAGTTGTGTGGCTCTCTGTAAGCCTCCTTGGTGAGGTGATCTTTCAGCGTAGATCTTAGTTATGCCTCCTCTCATTTTAGAGAGTCGTCCTGCTGAGGCCTCTGTTCTTAGAGCTACTATATCAAGTCATTGGCTCCTTGATGATATTTTTTAGAGTTACTAGGTCTCCTCTTATATGAGAGAGGTTTTCCTGAGACCTTCACTCGTCAGGGGTATAGTGTCCCCCGAAGTGACATGCAGGATATTCCTTATCCTTGGCCATATTCCCTTGAAGGTTTTCGGAAAAATACCAGGCTCTGAGCTCTGCCCGCGAGGTATGTAGCCTGGGTTTTAGGCCATAGGCAATAGAGTTACAACAGCCGCTGGTGCGTACCATCTAGGATGGGGAATTGTTACTCTGAACCTAGCTCCGTGGAGTCATTGACCTTATGTCAGCTGTTACGGCATTCATTCCTTCAGCATGGCAGAGTGGGTATTTGTTCCCCAAAGCCGCATTTGAAAGGGATTGTCTCAGGTAATGAATGTAACCCCGGTTCCCTGAAAAGGGGACCAAGACACTGCGTCTCGTTGCCATGCTTCAGGTGTGCCTGCCACAGATGGTTCGATACAAAAGAAGTTGTTGACGTGTATTACAGGCGCCCTTTTATACTCTGGTCACACTGGTAGTGACATCATAGGCTGTCATTGCCCAATGTTATTGTTGTGTTTAGACACTTGCTTCAGAAACTGGTCACGCTAGAGGCAGTCCCCGAAGCGTCCTAGGACACAGTGTCTCATTCCACTTCACAGGAAACAATGGTTGCATTTGTAACCCGAGACTATTTAATTGTGAGTGGGGCAACCCAGCAGATCAAAAAACTAAATGTCGTGTCACTTGTCGCAGCTGATTGGGACAGAAATTTAGGTTAGCATGGAAAAGATTGAAAGTGCTTATTGCTCGTCACACCTAGGATATGGTATTATATTCCTTTCTTAATTCAAGGTCAAAACATTGTAAAAAGGCAATTTTGTGTCAGAGACATGGCACAGCAGTTATGACACATACTAAAGACATTGAGTGGGTTTGAGTCTGACCTGCAACATCTCCCAATAATTCCTGTCACTTTCAAATAATATGAACAAAAAAAGACTTTTAAAAACACACCTAAGGTTAATCAGAGATTACCCTTCCATTTTCTCCTTGAACGTCATTTATCATGAAGGGATGAGGCTCTCTTCAGCATTTTCCACACCACTGCACTTGTCTTTTCTCCACCTCCATTCCATGTTCATGCACCACCTCACTCCCTCAAGACAATCCTGCCCCCTCCCTCCATTCCCGGTGTGTGTTACCTAACACAGCAACGACCAAACCAGAAAAAGAACTATGACACAAGCCTCCACTCACAATAACGTGGATGCTCTGTTGCACAAAATGTGAAACCACTGGTTACGCAATGCACAACTGTGATAAGACGTTCGATGAGTTGCAAAAGTTTAGATCCGATAATCTGAAGACGTTGAGGTTGCGTTTGAAATTTTCATGAGAACCACTTCTCTATACACAAGTTTGAATCTGTCAGATTAAGACAGGTATAATTGATGACAACCATAACTCTGGTTGATTTCTGATCACTCTGGTTCCATTTGTGGTTCAATTTATGAATGGTTGAAGTCCAAAGCCTGCGCTTCCATTGACAACGTGCGCAGCAGATTGGTGCTAAAAGTCTCAGACACCATAATTGTACAAATCACTGCAGTTATTGCAGTCTGCACCATTAAACTCCCCCTATTAAACACTCTTCTGTCTGTGTCTAATGGCTGTCTGGATGAGTAATGCATAGGTGCTGGTGGCTGTGTGACATGTTTCATGGTGTAATCCAGTCGCAGTGTGTATTGTACCTAACACATTAAACATTAAACACACACTGCCTAGCTAACTAAGCAGAAGAAGGGATGCATTTTGACACAGAATGAATGTGAAACAGTTACCATAGAGGCACATGTGTGGCGAATATCCAAGGCTCTATTCCAAGAACAACACATCTTACGGCTTTAAATTCTAGACAATAAAACAGGTGCAAAGCATGGCCCAATCCACATACATCCACATACAAGTATAGCGTAAAACTCGCGAACAAAACCAATTACCTTGCATTCTAGAACATAAAACTTAAATATTATTTCATGCAGCCTCTATTTTTCTGTGGGTCTCATAAAAATTGTCTCACTGTTCCATTGTTTTATAACATAACCGTAGCAAGAGTCTAGACAGGATGACAAATGTTCTATTTACTAAAGGATAAAACCCTTCCATGTCACATCATATCCTGCCCACATCCTCCTAGCACTGATCCAATCTCTTCAATGGACAGGAAGCATCTCACGACACAAAGCTTTCATTTTGTTACAGTAAGTGATAAGAGTGGATATGACTCTTGCTATGCTATTATTTTGAGCAACGCAAAACCTTCTTTTAAAGCCTATGCTTTGAGCGGCCACATTTTATGGGAAACGACGAGAATAGCAACTCATTTTCTAAATTAACGTATCAAATAATTAAAATTTTATTTTGAGGAGAGTTTATTTTGTATCAACATCAATTGCTTAGTAGTAGAAATAATTTACTAAAAAATATAGTTAATAGTAGTAATATTAAGTTATATTATGTACATAAACATACTTAAATTTAGAAACATCTAGTTTAATGCTAAATATTAAAAAGAACAAAAAAATAATTCAACATTACACATACACATTATACATTGTCTACATATTTACATGTTATGCAAAATATACAGTAAATATGACTAAGAAATGCACATAATTTCAAATACTTTGGGTTTGACTGTTTAGGCTATGATGTTGACATTGCCAACAGTGAAATAAGCCTATACAATTTTAACATGAATTGTCTCAAAATCTATATAGTAGTTTGCCGAGAAAGGGTTAACAGTCTTAACTCATTCCTGAAAGGAGACTGCGACGGTTTCACTTAGAGAGACCAAAGAGAGCAACACAATATGTCATGTCACATTGACAGAATTACCCTGTTTCAGCTTCTCTGGTTTGCAGTTGACACATCCAACATTATTCACTTGTTTCTTTTGTCATTAAGATCTATTTTTGGTCAAAGCAATACAATATCATACCTGCAGTGACATCACACTCCACTGACCCATAATAACATTTACCCAAACTAATTCACTGTCATTCATAAAAAACCTCAAAACAGCATAATACTAAAACCCTCACTTCCTCTCACGACCCATCACTCTTTACCCTTCATACCCCAGACACGCTTACCAGGTGTGTGCGACGGTGAATCGGCGCCTGTGGCGGCCGCCCTTGTTGACCATGAGCTTGCGGAAGAGGCGCGGGGAGCTGCGGGGAGATATTTTGGGGGAGGTGATGCGCTTGTTGCCGGTACCCAGTCTCGGAGGCTCCAGCTCCAAATGCATGTGCTCCTTAAAGGTACGAATGCAAGGGTCCGATTCCGGAGCACTCAACTCATTGGAGGACATGGTGATGCTGAGGATGGAAACAGCCCTATTTCGCCCTTTCTGAGTCACACTACCAACTATACCCTCCGTTTCTCTCAGTCAACTAGAGGTTATGCCATGCAGGCTGATGTTTTGTGTGTCAGACAGGAATAAATGTGTGCGCTTGAGCTGCTCTATTCTCTAGCTTCCTCTGTCAGCTTAGGCTTTCGGCAATGCAGTAGAATAATCCTCTCTCGTTCAGTTCCACTGACACACTGAGAGCAGTCCCCGTCAGTGCAGTCACACCTCCTTCCTGTGAGAAGAAGAAAAAAACTCTCTCTCTCTCTCTCTCTCCCCCCCCCCCCCCTCTCCCCCCTCTCCCCCCCTCTCTCTCTCTTTCTTTCTTTAACCACACCTCTCTCTGTCTTTCTCCTTTTAGGCAAAGAGAAAAAAAAGAGCCCTCTCTGTCTTCCCTACACTGGCGTAACTGACTCTTAAGATCTTCTTCTTTCATTTATTTAGATGTCTTTCTTTCTCCCACTCACTCCTCCTGCTCTGTTTCCGCAGACTCGCACTTACTTCACTCAGCTCCAGGAAACTCCGTCTTAAATTATTCAACAGTGGGCAAGAGCAGGTCTTCTCTCCCATCAGTGGCTCCTCTCTTCAGGAATTACCAGGCAGAGCTTCTCATGATGTGGAGAGGAGACCCAGAGGAAGGAACCAACTGAGCGCACCTAACTCTGCTACTCCAGGTGCTGTCTGTTTTTAAAATAAGCGGAATAGCTTTAAGATCCTTGGATTAAAAAAAAAAATTAATAAAAAAGCCCTAAGAAAATGTGCATAGTGACGGTAAAAGCTCCGCCCCTCCTTGCAACTGATTGGCTGAGCTGTGGTTAGTTTGATGGGTGTCTCTGGCTGAATTCTGATGAGGGCTTCTGCCCTTTCACAGCCCAGTAGCGTTCAAGACACTGATAAAACAAAAAAATATTTAAAAAGCAATTTAAGCCCAGGATTAGCAGTGTCTGGGGAAATAAATATAGCTCTGAGTTAAATGAGGGTTTAGATGCTAAAGTGGCTGGTTTGAAGGGAAAATAATGTGAGTGAATTGGAAAGAAAAAATTATTTAAATGGAACATGCAGGTGGAAATAAAACAAAGCAGGGAGTATACAACAGACACAAAAAGACGGAAACCGTAATAATGTGTGAATGTCCTCGATACATATTTAGCTGAACATGCTTAATTTCATCAACCACCCAGGAAAACCAATCCACAACCTTCTTTAAATAACATTTTGTTATATGTAATTAGATGTTACATGTTACATGTGACCTAGATAATTACCTATCCATCAATAAACACCTACTGAAACCGTGATGCAATTTCGGGAGGTAAATTGTTAAATGCCCTTCAAAGCACATTTGAACGTGAAACGGCATATCGCTCGCCCTGTGTGACAGCAGCACAGCGGGATTATCTCCGGCTCTCATAGAGACATGCAGAAGAATGGAAGTACGTTAGCCAGCTATCAACCTGCCAGTCAACACCCGCCGGCAGCCAGGACTTCACCATGGAGACAAAGGAAAGGAGGAAGTAATGAGAACAGGAAAAGATTAATGAATGAGAGGATAAACAAAAAAGTTGGAACAGATGGTAAAATCTTATATTTTATGTGATGTTTTGACAGATCTTTCAACACAGAATACCTATGATAGATAACTTAAATTCTAAAAAAAAGATCTGGGTTAAAACTAAAAGGGGTGAAATTCTGCAGATTGCTTTGGAGAGAACGGATATTAGAAAGCAACTGAGATCTGTATGGCTATAAGTATCAGTATGGACAGTGTCCGTATCAAGCTGATTTTGGGCTACTGAAACTTTAGTTGGTCTACTACTGCGTTCAAATTAAAACAAGGTCATCATAAAAATGCACTGGTCACCTGAGGATCTATAATTGTGACCAGTGAGGTTGTGTATATTTAAAAAGGAAGGGACCCAGAATTTAATCTTGAGGCACCCCACTTACTAGCTGATGAATCGTGGACATGCCTTCTCTCCAGGGAACCTTAAGGCCCGGATATGCATTATTTTTGCAGCGCAGGCCTTCAAAGTATTCTCTATAGACCATGAGTGGAGATGGTCATATGCACTGCCTAGTGGTAGGAGCAGAACTCAGACAAGGTGAGTATACTTTCAACATTAAAGTATATCCCTGTGAGGTAAACTTACTGTTTTATGCTCTGGATCTGTAAACACAGCCATAATACGGCTTCAGTGCAGTCTTTGAAGTGTAAAGGTGACTGTCAATGTTTAACCTGCTCTGTATTTCCCTCAAGATGTTCACCATTGTGAACAAAACTGGCTCCCACTTAGGGGAAACTGGGCTCAGTTTAGACATATAAAGTACCATGTAGAGAGATTACACCATAGTGCAATCTGCGGTGCACATCTGTAAACACCATTTGAGGGCCCTGCAGATGGTAGGACTTCCATTTAGCAGACACTTACACAACATCCTGGAGGACAATCCTGGAGGTTGGTCCTCCAGGATCAACCTCTTGTAAAATTGCTTGTTAAATGGTGTCCATACGCCACTGCTGCCAGGATTGGAATCGCAAACTTTTCGGTTGCCCTCCCACTATTAAACTACTATTACAAACAGTCCTTTTGTAGTGGTTTGAACTACTGTGTATTTCAAACCTTGTGCAGTAATGCAAGTTTAGCATCGAGTTCAATGAAGAGGAATGTGAACAAGTCACTCTGACCTTTCTGCGTTGTGAGCCTATTCACTGATGGAGCCTTAGTGGAGAGGTCTTACATAACTGAAGGTCTTACATAAAGACATTTCCTTACTGCTGACTGCTGCAATGAGGGAAGAAGTCATATGGCTCATAATGCTAGTTCATATAGTAAAAAGGATGAGAGATGCTGGCCACCAATGGGAACATTACAAGTAAGCTAAGACGAGAGAGAGTGTGGTATAGTGACAGAATGAGAATGAGGGCAAACACAACCCCTGCAGAGTGAATTTAAAATCATTTCACAGGATTACAATTTGTGAGAAGCTGTCTCATAAACTCAACAACTCCCCACTACATTTCTCACCCTACACAGAGCTGCTAAGTATTTTGTGAATCTGTAAGAACAAGTAAGATTTACTCTACCCCAAACACTGAGAGCATCAGTTGTGGTTTCTGCCTTTAAAGGTAAATAATGTATCAAGCTAAAGAGATCATGTATCTATTTACAGCTACTGGAAATCCATCTTTTTGAGTGCAGGTTATAGTTACAGTGATTTCAAATGCAATTTTCTGCTATTAATTCAGCCCAAAACATTTAACAAAGTCTTATCTGTTTAGTTTTTATAAACATTATACTGCTTGTTCATGGCAAAAACAGCACAGAAGCCTACTAATTGTAAAGACACATACTAATTGTACCGATAATGGCAAAACAGATCTGATGCTGTATTTTATTTACACAGAGCCGAGGCAAAAAAATTAAATGCAAAGGAAATGTAAATCTAGTTCAGTTACTGCTTTTGTAACTGTTACTGCACTATAGCCATGCAGTCAGTAACTACTGGAGTTGCACTGAATTGCAGTTCTTGTTGTTTATAGATCTGTGGGACAGACTCTCTGAGCTGTTAGTAAATTCATTTAATGATTAGAATGAGTACTCCAATCCACAGCAGGAGACATTGCAGTTGACAGTGGGAAATACAGGTCAGTTTGATTTGGAGGGAAGTTGATTACTGTAGGCCTACTCAGTCCCCATCCTGCCTCTATTACATGGTCTCTAAGCACAAATCGAGCTTGAAAGTCAAACACTTGATGCCAAAATAATCCAACAAAATTATTTGCACACACACAATATGTGTGACTATGACCAGTGGTATGATCATCAAGTTCTAATGATACAGCAGGTGAGTGAGTGAGCGAGCGAGTCCCAGCCATCCTTCAACCTGACTCTCGTCTGATGGCTCCTCTGCCATTTTCAGGTGAAGTGTAATGTGAAAGGAGATGTCTCAAAATCCTTCACCAAAAGCTTTGAAAGACACCGGACAAAATCAAAAAGCCTTTTCTAATCTTCCGCAAGAAAGGCCACTGAGAAATGAGAAAATAACAGACTGGGAAAGAACAACATAGACACACATTTTACTTCGCTATCTAAATGGGTATACCATTCCATAGACTTCTATTGTTTTAATTTGTAGCTAGTTTATTTGTAGCTATATTATATATGGTTTACCATCATAACCATGAAAGAAAATATTTGTATTTGTAAAAAAATATATTTTTCTACCATTTTAACCTATGAGGATGCCCCCAAAGGAGATTTAGTCACTCAGACATACTGGGTACACTGGTGGGTAGATATTTGTCCCCAAAATATGGTACAATACAGATCAATTATTTCTTTATATGTTATTAACTGGTAATATTTTAAAGGTTTAGACTAGAGCTTATAATCAACATATTGGCCAATCTAAAATATCTTTATGCCATTGATTTTATTGTATGGGGAAAAAACAACAACAATTATATTGTGTTCCAAAGAATAAAAAGGTTTAAAATGACAGTGAGAGTGAGTAATTTTCATTTTAGGTTGAAAAGGTGTTTACATTAATGTACACATTATTATTGTCATTAGTAGCTTCACAATTCTGCTCCTTTCTTCTGCTCCTCTAATTCTCCTTTTGTGTTCCTCTGAAAACATAGTCATGCAGGTTTCACACAACATGAGGGTCAGTATATTAAATATTGCTTTAAGACAATTGACTAAACTTTACAAAGACAGACGTGGTCTTACATCATCCAGTCATACAGGAAGCGACAGATTAGGACGCACAGACCTCAACCTGACCCAGACTAAAAGCGTGAGGAGATCTGCCCTGGAGTCTTCTATAATTGCATTTCTGAATGAATCTGTGTGACGTGATGTCAGAATTTTTTTCCTCTTCTCTCATGAACACACGCACATAAAAAGAGTGCTCGATCCTGAGAAAGTGGGTGAAGTCACTGATGAATTCACTTGGAAGACAGCTCAATGCCCTGTAGTGTCTTGTCCTCCAGCATCATTGCTTATGTCTGGCCCATAAAGCTATCCCACAAGCCACCTGGGAGCGCCCAAATCAATCTGCAACGGAGTCACGTCAGCAGAAAAATAATTGTGCTCCAAATATAGCACTTTCCCTAAACCTTGTCTCCTGATTCTCCTGACACACACATCAAACAGACAGCTCTAACAAGAGCAGAAATGCATGAGTGTGAGATAGCAGGAAAATAATGAATGCTTTCCTGTGTGTGTGTGTGTGTGTGTGTGTGTGCGCGTGTGGTTTCACAGCTTCTGCACAGGTTCATGCTTACATATGAGCCTGTATAGAGGTTAAAAAGGGACTAGTATATTTTTGTGGCTCACATATGCTGCAGTGCCATCAATACTGTCTAAAGTAAACCATTTAGACTGTGAAAATCTCACTTTAAAAGAACAGTTCACCAACAGATTAAATCTGAAAACTCACTATTTACTATAATCTCATATTGTTATAAATTACTTACTTTTCAAACAATTCACTGAAAATATCCTCAAAAGAATATTCACCTAGATCATTCACCTCTTGCTAGGTGAACTATTCCTTTAAATAAACATTCTGAGACAAACATCCAGTATTTCCTCAATTTGCTATACATTTGAAAGGGGCATGCAACCAAATTGGCCTACATTGATATATTTTATGGGTCTGTAGTGTTTTTGGATGGGCCAGACTGATGAATGTTCATGAGGTCTACTAAACCAGAGGTGTCACACACAGAAACATCTGAGAATAGGTGGCATGATGTATTTTAGTCTCAATGCTGCCCTCCACTGGCAAACAATAACATCTACAAGCGTAATAAATGTCATCTAATGATGAAAAAATGTATCCAATGCATCAATGCATAAAGCAAACCCCCCCAAACTTGACTAATCTTATCAAGTACTATAAGTAAGCACAAATGTCGTTTTGGTCTCGTGATGCATTTGCTTTAGGGTGATCAGACTATTGCAACTTTGATGTCAAATCACGTCTTTTTACCAGACAAATTGATTGGTGAATGATTGATTGATGATTATAAACCAGCTGTTGCTGCGTAGCCCAACTGCAACTAGACAGATTTCCCTCTCCTCATGGCAACAACACTGAGCAGCTACAGCTTAAATCACCAGTGTGTTGTGAGCAATATTGATATAGCTAGTTCATCTCCCATCATGCAGCAGTTTGAGATTTACATAATTTTAGGCTATATGTAAAGCATATTTCAGATGTTAAAACCAAACAAGGCATTTAAGGAGATTTATTATTATTCAATGCTCTGTACAAAATGTGTACTTTTACCAGCTTTCCAGACATTTCTACACATCTAAAGCAACTTCCAGTTCAATACTATTCATATCATTCAAATCTGAATGTTGTCAAAGAACATTGTAACACACTGAATTTTTTTTTATCAACTTCAGGAACAGCTACTACAAAAGCAACAGTCACATAAACCAAAACCGCCATGCAGAGACTGCATTTAATTTGTTTTATTGAAGAAAAAACAAAACAAATATTTGTACAAATTAAATGCCAGTGCAATAAATACCATTGTTTTAAATGTGTAATTTCTGCGCCATTCTAATGATAATTCTTATCTGGCCAATTTGGTTTTCTGAAAACATTTATGTACATGATCCATTTATTCCATGATCCATAGTCCAAACCATCAGCAAGTTAAGCCAAGTCAAGACATTTATTTAGACAGTGCTTTGTAGAATAGATTGTTTCAAAGCAGCCTCAACAAACAGGAAAATAACAGTGCTAATGTTGTAAAATGTCCAATGGCAATGCAGTGATATATTAATATTTAAATGTATAAACAGCACAAGCCTTCATATACGCTTTTGATATTGAGAGCTGTCATAAGAACAAGCACAACTCCTCTCAATATATTTTATAAGGTTATGAATCATTTACAGACCAGATAGCAAAAGAAACTGCCAAAACAAAAAAATGAGTTTTTATACATATGCTTTTCAACCGGTTTCATCTAAGTGTCACAGTTTTTTAAATTCCAAAGATGAGTCAAGAAATTCAAAACGAATGAGTTTTAATGAGAAAATAATCCAACGGAACATAACAGCGCATCTACACACAAACAATAACTGACAATGAACTGAGGAAACACAGGAACTAGGGGTGGAACGGTACATGTATTCGTATTGAACCGAAACGGTACGGGGGTCACGGTTCGGTGCACGAATTTACACGCAGAATACACGGTATAAAAAAAAAAACTCGCGTGCAAATTAATTAATGTAATGCGGAACTACTGTTAGATACGCGGGTTCTTTAGGGACACATAATCTGTACCCTCGGCTTAGCTCTGAACGCGCGTTCACTTCAAACGTTGGCTTTATACGCGCGTCCTATTCGCTTTGGAGTAGCGTCGAACTAGACGCGAATTTGACGCTCTATTCGCGTTTGGTGTGACCGCATAATGAACAGGCTGCGATGTCGAGATTGCAATGCTGGAGTGTGTGTGTGCGCGCGCGCGAGAGAGAGAGGCGCGGGCGCGATCGAACTGTGTGTGTGTGTGTGTGAGAGAGAGAGAGAGAGAGGCGCGAGCGAACAATGGAAACATAAAAAACATACTCCGTCATTTTGTTCATACAGATCATTAAACCTGCAAAGTGTTTACTTTGTGTACACTCGCAATAAAACACAACATTGTGCTTTTGTCACACTGTAAACTCTTGTCAAACTGTAACCTACAACTGTCACCCAACCAAAATCACACACACACACACTGTTTTAAAAGCAAAACATATTTATCCAACCCCATTTCAAAACAGTCTGTGGGTCCCATGACTTTTGGACATTCATCATATTGCATTGGTTTTCATTTCTTGTCCTCGGAGCACTAATCTGTTTATTTTTAAGTTACACATTCTACATTGATTAAAAAAGAAAATCGAATGTGTTTTTAATGGTAGTATTATTTTATACAGAAATCCATTATTTATAATTCAGATGAGAATAATGTTACATTGTTAAGTAATAATGTTAATTAAAATTAAGGAAAACAAATATATTGATCTGAAATATAGCAAATTAATTTTAAATTATTTCAGGTACAATTACCAAACACATCTCAAGGTCTTTTTATTAATTTAATTAATAAACTAATTATATAAAACTATTGTCAGTGCACTACAAATAAACTGGTTCTATGCCTTTATTAATAAAACTTATTTAAAAAATACAATGCCTTATGCATTTTTGTTTTGCTTTTCCCTCCATTGTACCGAAATCGTACCGAACCGTGATGTCTGAACCGAGGTATGAACCGAACCGTGACTTCTGTGTACCGTTCCACCCCTAACAGGAACTAATAATGAACTCAAATGCAAACAGCTGTGATGATTAAATTAATATCCATGGTAACAAACAAGCGGTGGGAAATGTGAACAAAGACAACAGGAAGTTATGGACTAATTAAAAGTCCATAAAAATGAAACTAAATAGTGACACTAAGGGCTATGCAGACTGTATTGTTGTCCATTCTACAACAACCCGACTTGTACAGCTAATAGGGTTTGAGGGCACCTGACATGACCATTTTTTTTAAATGCTTATAGAAGTAATGTGCACTACTGTATAAAAGTTTGGGTTAATAAAAGTTACTGTATATAGGCTATACCACAAAAATATTAGACCGCACAATAATCAGCTTATTATAATAGTTTCTGAAGAATAATGTGACACTGAAGACTGGAGTAATGATGCTAAAAATTCAGCTGTCATCACAAGAATACATTTTAAAATATGTTAAAAAAGAAAACGGTTGTTTCAAATTGTACTAATACTTTTGGTCAAATAACTGCAGCGTTGGTAAGCATAAAAGTCTTACAAACTTTTTACTAATCCCAAACTTTTGAACAACAGTAGTGTATTTATTATATAGGCTTATATAATATAAAGCTTATATAATATAAAACTTATATAATCTATGCAAACATAATTAATAATTGTTTACAAACAGGTTTCCCAAACACTTCAATTGTCAAGCTCAAAGTGCCACAGAATCGCAGAGTTTTAAACCGGAATTGGAGAAAGTTCCCAAACATCAGACATTTTACACACATGATTTTTAAGATAATCAGATTTCTGAAATTGGAGGAGCAATAATAGGAGCTGATTGAGATGGACTCACCATTCAGAGTCCACAGGTGTGATGTCAATGCGAGGGGGTGTGATGAAGGGCAGGGTAGTTGGTCTTGCCATGAAGTCGTCATCCGGACTGCGTGACCTCTCAGCCTGCCGCCATGATAAAGGAGGCAACTGTAGGTTCCCAGAGAACCGGCGCCTCCTCCTGTGCTGCTCTACCCCTAGCGTGCAACCAGAAGAGGTGAAAGATTCACTTAGTCTGCAGTCCGGAGGCTCTTTGCTGTCCTGGAGAAAGAGAGAGTGAAAGGAGAGGCTAAAGATGGGAATTCCTTTCAGTAGATACAGAACTGAATGAATGGTATGGGCGGCAAATAACTGCCTGCAGATGTGGGAAAGTATTTCATACCACTAGAGGGCATCATCGCCTTTCACTTAACATTCAATTGAAATCTTTCTTGTAGAAACTGTACATAAAATTACATTTAATAATGTTTTACAAACACATACGTTCTAAATGTGGAAGAATCTACATAAAACAGAAAATAGCTGCAATTAATATTTTACATTTAGTTAAGGAGTGTCAGATAAATCTTCAGTCTAATATATTCAATTGTGTTACAACACTAACGAACAAGCAAAAAAAAATAATGTTATATGGTACAGTTGTGTTTTTTGGACGTGGTATTGTTTTAGGTATTTTGGAGTGCCATGAGTTCTACCTAAGTTAGCTAAGTTCTACCACCAAAAATCTTACTATGATACTTCCATTGTATGTTAAGGTCAAGGAATAGAAACAAACAAAATTAAAACAAAACTCCCCCACAGATCTGAGATATGAGAAATACTTTGCATTGATTAATTGATGCCGTATAGTCGCTGTAAATAAATTTCCCACTACCATACCAGACTGTAAGTTTGTGTGTAGGCTACTTCAAAATCATGGCAAGCAAATGCTTCTTTCAATTTAGTCATCGTCACAAAATCAAACATACACACGACCTGTAGTCAGACACAAACAAATGGAGCTCCCAATGACCAATTTTGGTGGAAACAGGAGAGGCAAAGTGCGCATTTAATTCTGCAATGATATGGGCAGGTGTGTGTGTGGTTACACAGGTTCATGCTTACATATGAACCTGTAAAGAAGTTAAAAAGGGACTAGTATATTTTTGTGGCTCACATATGCTGCAGTGCCATCAATGCTGTGTGTGTGTATTGTTTGGATGTAATCAGGGTTAGTACCTGAACATCCCTTTCAGACGGCTTTATCTTGCGTCGACAGTTACTCCTGTTGGATGTGGTTCATCCTAAGTGGTGGTATGCTGACATTACCCAGGAAACCATAGCTCTCACCCACAAAGACTCGCTGTCCTGGTCACAGACGAGTCAGCGAAACACGCACCAACAATTTGTCCACTTTTAAACTCTGATATGTCTCCTAATTATGTTGTGTGGATTGCAATATTTTACAGTGCCATAGCTCTGCTAATTCAACCTTCACACTCTGCTCTTACTGATGGAATGTAATATTAGTGAAGATTGGCCAGAGTAAGCATATGTGTGAAAACTCCAACATTATGGCTGTATCTGGACTTGTAAGCTGTAACTTAGGCAGCTGACGTTGCTTAGCTGTCTTTTAGGCAATGACTCTGCAGGGAGCGTTTACACACGATACGTCACAAAACTGATTTTGGACAGACTTCTGGGGCAGCGTAACAGTTTTACAGCGTAAACAGATTTACAGCAAAATAGAGCGAGCTTTGGTGAGAACTAAACAAATATTTAATTATTGTAGTAGTACTTTACTGACCAGTAGTAAAAACTGACCAGCAACCGTAACTCTCAGATGCCATCTTTCTTTTTCTAGCTCAACTGTCACTGAATGGAACGCATAGGGTTGTGGGAGGGGAAGGATTCATTTATAATGCCTTCAAAAATCAATCAGATGAAGATATCAGGAAGCAGGAAGTGAAGCTAACACTGGATTCAGATCTGCCTTGATGCCTTCCTACCTTGAAATCCATCCTCCCTAGGCAGCATTTTTAAGTTTTCAAATGCAGCCCATATTGGCCAGTGTTTCAGTTTCATTGTCCACCACTATAGATAATTAACTGAACAAGGATAAATTTATACACTTTTAATGTCATGACTTTGGTCTGATCTGCTGTTTTTGTCCTTTTCCTGTGTGCCTTGCTGTCTGTTGAGCACATGTGTTTTGTTTTAACAGCTCACCATGTGTCTTTGTGGCGTCTCCCCTCCCACTCGTTACCCTTAATTATCCCTGATCTCTTCACACCTGTTGTCAATCAAATCCCTAATTTTCTCCCCTATTTTAGGTCCTCTTGTGTTCAGTCCTTTGTCAGACTGTTGTTGTGGATGCTGTTCTTCTGTGACCAAGTCAGCCTTGTCTGGCCTTGCTTTACTGAGTTTTCTAGTTTGTTTTTGCCGTTTTTGATTTTTTTTTGTCCTGCTTCCACTGTCTCCCTCTCGTCTCGCCAGGCCTGGTTTCCTTTACTGCCTGCCAAGATGTTACCTTCTGTTGGGACTTGGATGTTCCACCCCAGTCTGCACTAGGAATTCAGTGAGACTTGGACGTTGCGTCGGATGACGCCTTAATTTGTACCTTTTGAGAAGTGTTCTTCTGCCCCAGTGGATTTTCGTTTGGACTTCCTCGTTTCTTTTGTGTTTCTGTTTTTGTTACTGGGCTCATTTTGAGAGCAAAATAAAGATTATCTGTTACTTACTACTGAATCCGTGTGTTATCCTTGACATTTAATCCCATATTCCATAATATTTGCGTTTTATTTTTCTACTATGTGGATTTTTTTAATCCAATTGTTTTAAGGATGCACTACATCCCTTGCCTCCTCAAAGGAAACACCAAAAACATTCTCACAATTAAGCGTTTACATCAATTGTAAGATTAAAAAGTCGCAATTACCTTTTTTTTTTTGTGGCAGAAACAAGCTTCCATATACAATATCCAGTGTACAAGTTTAATACAGCTTTGTGCATGTAAGACAATTCACATTCCAATGTTGTGTGCTGTGCTGTCCAACACATTGATAGTGACTGTGATGGGAAGATATGTGGGCAGCTGAAGGTGTTTGATAGCAGACCAACACTGGCTAGAAAGCAAAGGAAACTTGCCAGCAACTGATATAATCAGTATAGCTGAGAAAAGAAGAGTATTTCTGCATAATCCGTCAGGGACCATGAGAAAAACTCTCAGAAGTGAAAAGAGCTCCATGTTATGAAGAGGAACATTGTGGACAGCATCTGCTAAAATTCTCATCTAAACAGTCAGAGCTGCAGAGCTCTAGATGCTAAGACAAAAAAGCACTCCTACACACTCTCTCTTTACTAGAACCAATTCGAGGGGAAGGTTTCAACTGAAAACAGCGCACGTGGAGGCCAAATGATGCCCTAACCTAATATAAAATGCATTACTGCCAATCAGATGTCCATACGTGGTCAAATTGTAGAATTATCTGAATAAGTCTTACTCTCCACAACCCTACATAGAACCCCCCCCAAAAAATTAAAGACTGTTAAAAAAACAACACCTAATGAAGTTCCTGCGCTTTATTTTTGCTGCTTTTGTCTTTAAATGCAATTTTCATTTTGACTTTTGGGAACAATTTGCTATCACATCCTGGGTGAATGAATCATGCTGACACTCAAAAACACTCTGACAGGTGCACAGCAGAAAAGTTAAACATTCAGCACAGACATATAGGGATATTTATTCAAGGTTTGGGGTCCTATCTTGCACCCGGCGCAAATGACTTTGTACACTGACGCATGTATCATTCGTATTTTGCACCCGCGCAAAGCGGACTTTTCCCTCCACATACGCACGTCGGTAAACTAGCGAATGAAATTTCGCGGTTCAGCGCAAAAAAGGAGGCGTGTTCCGGCGCAAACAATCCCTGGTGCTATTTTGCAGTTCCAGAAAACAATTGCGCCACTGACCAGAAAAAAACCTAGTCTAAAGTCAGTGCCGTGTTGAACAACGCGCATACACTGATGATTCTCTCATCTACACAAATGCATTTTCCTTTTTGCAAATGATACATTATAAGGAAAAATATTAAAACACGAGGGAAATCATTGTTGAGTCCATGACGATGGGAAAAATAGGCATAAAGCTTACATATTTACCCAAATTATTATATGCATGTATAACCGAAGCTAATTTGGGTGGGTTTGTCACATCCCCAATGTCACTTCTCTTTCTTTTACGGCCCTGACGAGAACATCGATCTCCTCGGCTGTGAACCGATTCTGAGGTGCGCCTGGTAAATGCGCCGTTATAATAGTATTGCTCCATGGAACAAGCGCACCTTGTTCATCATGCTCTTAAAGGGGATGTGATATGACGCTCTGATTGGTTTATTTTACGTTACGCCCAAACCACACCTATGAATAATGAAGCTACTTCAGACCAACCCCTTTTAAACTTGCGTCGGGCACAAGAGACATTTATCCCGCCGGTAAAATAGCAACAGCGCCGATCCCACCCAACAATTGAACCTGGCTTCTCTTAAGACCCCCTGCTTCGCAGCATTGTAAATGATATGCTAAAGCCCGCCCGCACGTTGAGGTGATTGGTTAGGTAGTTTGTGACGTAAGAAACAGACGATTACAAACCGTGTTTCCGGTGTATTTTTTTTTTTACTGCAGTAGGCTAAAGGAGAAAATACTCAGCAATGGTGTTGACTTGTGACATTTGTCTATAGACCTTATGTAGCCCCGCCCCTTTTCAGCGCTGCGCTCGTTGTCTTTTGACTTCCGGTCTGTATTTTCACAATGATCTTTCATAGATGAATGAACGGCTCGTAAAATGTGACGTGTAAACACAGCAGACTGCTGATTGGTCAGAGAGAATCGTCACTATTCACTGCGTCATCACTGCACGCGCAAGACGGAGTATCCTGAATAACCCCGCCATTTTTTAATAGTTTGGTCAGATTGCGTGATATCCCCATTACTACTATTTTTATGGCAACTCGGAAGAATACGCCTCAAACGAGGAGTGTTTGTCGCGACTCGCGGCTCGCGCAGAAGATTACGTCACAACAGTTTCCTGCAGCGTCGCTATGACGACCAGGTACTATTCTGGAGGTACTATCTGCAATGGAAAACGGAGCTAAAAGCGAGCCGAGTCGAGGCGAGGCGAGTCGAGCCGAGTCTAATTGAGCTGGTACTGGTAATGGAAAAGCGCCATAAGAGCACCTTTAAGACATCTGCTTTACAATGCTTATGATAAACATTACAGTGCTCGTGATAACTTTCATTAACTCTACAATAAGTAAATCCACTTCACCAGCGAATTTCTCCTCGACAGCGATGCCATAGAGATATACAGAGCGACCGCAAAAACGGAAGTTCAAAGACAATTTTCTAAAGCTATAGCTTCTAAAGCTATAACACATTTGTCTTAAAGTCCCCCTATGTGAAAATCAAGCTTTTAATGTTTTATTAATTGTTTTTATATGTGGTGTTTTTAATATGCTTTTAGACAAACCATGTGTAAATTTATAAGTCAACTCCACTGCTGAGTATTTTCTCCTTAAAGGGTACATATCATGCTTTTAAATCGTTCCTTTTTACATATAAATCATACATGTGTGGTCTATATAAAGCGGAACTGCAATGCTTGGGTCTGAATTCCTCATTATTATAGCTCCACAGGCCCCTTTTCTACCCCTTTTCTGATGTGCGTCTGAGAGCAACTCGTTTTGGTGCGGTCTCTTTAAATCCAGGCTGCAGAGGTGACACTCGGTTCAACTCCACCCCGTTCGGACATTTTTGTAGTTTGATAGCAGAGATACGATTATCTAGCGGTACAAAAACTTTTTATTCCACACGTTATTAACAAAATGTCAACAACGGAAGACTTGTCCATCAAGCCTTACATGTTCGAGCCAGAGTCGGAGCGAGATGAAAATAAAGACGACGAACCTGCAGAACAACGTCTTCATATGGATGTATCGCAATGGTGTGTTACTGCATTTACAGTAACGTCTCCATCCATGCCCACTACTACAATACTGCTCACAAAACAAAATATAAGTTATATTATAAACAATTAAAGAATAGTCGATTATTTCTCTTGTTAAAACAAGCACACTAACAAGACAACTGCTAAACCATGACTGCCGTGTGTTTTAAGAAAGTAGTACTTTATTTTTATTAACGTTATTTACAGCTTATCGAAGTGCTCTGTTCGTCGTCTCTAAAGATAGAAGGAACTGACCCCTCAATCTAGACGAAGTCTATCGGCAAATCCTTCTTTAAACTGGCGGAGGTTGCTGAAGTAACGTTACCTAGTTATCCTTGAAGTGCTTTACCCACAGATGTGGGTACATTTCCGTGAAAAATAAAACTCAACCAGGCACTTCGAAGAGGTTCTGATGCTGGGAGACGGTGTAATGAAGCGTGTGGGTTACTACATCCAACAACCGAACATTTTGACATACCCTCTCGTAACTTCTGCATCCTTGAACTTGGACTACAAAATTGCAGCGAGAAATAAAAATGGCGGATTGCTCGAAGTGTTGGGCCGGAAGTCGATGTCCTTATTTGGCAGTTCCGCTGCAAATACTGTGATGTAATAGTTAAAAAAAACGTCATAGATTACAGAAAAATCTAAACCGGTTGAAAAATTTGACCAAAACAGAATATAAAGATATCAACGAAGTTCCTGAAGAGACTAATTTCAACTTTTCTGTACTTATAAACACTCCAAATATACAGCAAAAGGCATTTAAGGGCTAAAAAAGTAGATTTAGCATGATATGTCCCCTTTAAAGGAACACTCCACCGTTTTTTGAAATAGGGCTTATTCACATTATTTCCTACATTTAGATATGTGTGCAAATGCATTTTTGTCTCAGTGCATGCATTGTTTTAGTTTGACAGTGTCGGCGCTAGCTTAGCTTAGCACAATGAATGGAATCCTTTGTTGCCAGCTAGCATGTCCTGAGTAAAAGTGATTAAAAAGAATAAACAAACCCACGTAATTACTTCTTGTGGCCTGCGTATTCACAACGAGTACAAATAGCGATGCAGATTAACACTAGGCAATTTCCTAGGCAGATATTGACTTGGGACTATATTAGGGGGAAGCACAGGCGAAGCACTGCTGCTTAGACGAAGCACTGCTACTTGGGCACAGAGATATCACGCAACACATGAGACTTCCAAGCAGCAGCAGTGCTTCGCCTGTGCTTCCCCCTAATATAGTCCCAAGGAAATCGCCTAGTGTTAATCTGCATTGCTATTTGTACTCGTTGTGAATACGCAGGCCACAAGAAGTAATTGCGTGGGTTTGTTTATTTTTTTTAATCACTTTTACTCAGGACATGCTAGCTGGCAACAAAGGATTCCATTCATTGTGCTAAGCTAAGCCGACCCTGTCAAACTAAAACAATGCATGCACTGAGACAAAAATGCATTTGCACACATATCTAAATGTAGGAAAGAATGTGAATAAGCCCTATTTAAAAAAATGGTGGAGTGTTTTGAAATCATTAGGGTGTTTCGGATACAAAAACACAAACTACCTTGTAACAAATCACGTCAACGTGTGATCAACGAGTGGATCTCTGAGCTGGAGTGGGTGAGTGGGGGCGGGGCTAATTTGCATATACTAAATGAGGCAAGGGTGTAGAGTTACATTCAAGCTATTTTAAGCATGCATGATCATTTGTTTTTCAAGGAAAAATGTCATTTTGGTGATCAAATTTGAGTTTTAAGGGATAAAATGATTGACTACAGGCAGACTTTAAAGCATTTTAAAACACAACATAAACTTGATTTTCACAACAGGGGGTCTTTATCAATGATTTTAATTTGGTATGTTTCTCACAAAGATATTATTAAGACATGATAATACTCCAGTACACAAGAGTGTGTGTGTGTGTGTGTGCGTTCACAGTGTTCAGATTCATCCCCCTATAAAGGCCAAATATGAAGATTTATTGCAGAATTAAGAAGTCCTCTACGAGCTCATTGTGTCAGGCACAGGACAACTAATCTGCATTTGACCAATCCAAACATTAGCTCATGGTAAACAAATCATTTTTGTGAGTGGACAGCATCCTCCTAAGTTGATGTTATCCAGCCAATTGGCCCGGCCCTGTTTGTGACTCATTTTTGTTTGAGAAAAATTATAGCGTTTTGTCCCCGAATGAACTCTGTGGGAGAGCACAGGAGCACGACGGAGAAATCAGACAGACCAGAAATGACCAAGGTGACCTCCTGAGATTCCCTGTCTTTGGAACACTCTGCGGTCAGCACCTGCAGTCACCCGAGACCACATTCTTTTTAAATTCATTAGACTAATGCAGCATCACTCTGAGCTATAAAACAGCCCTGTGTTCTAAAGAGAACCTTTTCTCCTTCAAACTAAAATTACCCAAAGCACAGACACTCAAACAAAATATCTTCGACCATATGGTGTTTGACTCTCTGACTGTCTTTGAAGAAAAAAAAAAAATCAATTCAGTATTTGGGGATTTGAAAGCCTCCACATGTCAGTCAGACGGTCCTCAGGTACAGACCTGAGTTGGTACTATACTGGAAGATTGTTACCTTTTTTTAATCGACTTTTGAACATGTGTCCACAACAAACATGATTCTATATACAAATCCCAAGTGTAAAGACATACTTTCACAACTAATTATACGTAATCCTAACAAATGTAATGAGGTAAATAGCTTAACTATGTTCAGTTCCTTTGTGAATGGCTAGTCCAATTATCCCAAATCAGATCAAGAGAATCATTAAAAGTGACTAGAGAGAAAGTAGAGACCCGTTACACTGTATGTGAGTTCAGGGGGCTACTCGTAAAACAACAGTTCAATAAATTGGACACACAACAAAGACTAATATACATTCATGCATTTGGCAGACACTTTTATCCACAGCAGCTGTGTTAATATTAATTCATTTTCTGTATTTATTTTTCACAGGTGTTTTACTTGCATTTAGATTTTTTGTATTGTTTTGTGTATTAGGAAATGTCCGCAAACTTGGCAGAAAGTTACTAATACTTTTTCTGTTTTTCTACAGATATTTTTCTTATAGTGTATAGAAATGCAAAACACACTTTCTGAACTGACAGAATATCAGATTCTGCAGACAGAATAATGCAAATAATGCATTTAACAGTATTAGGATTGTATCTATTTATAATAAACAATCAAAATTAATTACAATCATTAATTTCTATAAGCACCGAAATAAGTGACTAAAACTCTCAATTGCAAAGTTCTGAGCTTTCAATGGAATGAATAAAACAAGACAGACGCCCTTTCAGCTAGCCTGGCTTAGCCATCCAAAATAAATTGACCAATACAAACTATTAAAACATAAACAGAGAAAAACCTAAACCTCAAACATTGGACAGAAGCAACATCACAAAAAAGTACATTGGAGTGTTATCTATCGCCAAACAAAAAGTATAAATTGGCATAATATTTGAGCACAGTGACTATGAAAAGTACCCAAAGATACATGCAGAAAGGGACAGAAGAGAAAAAGGTAGACAGAGAAAGATGACAGTCTGTGTCCCCAGTGCACACAAATGAAGTGGAAACAGAAGTGTACTTCTTGACCTCATGTTTGAACTACGCACAGAACAGGGAGTCTTCTTTTCCAATTTCACATCCCACCACAAAGACTTCCATCTGAAAGCATACAAGGACAAACTCTCATGCCTGCAAGGTGAAACTCTAGCAAGCTAATAGCTGGCTGCAAGCTATACAGCATGTGATCCCCTGACATGACAAAATAGCAACCAGCAAGGACCACCAAAAAGAAATAATTTGTGCCTTTATTGTGGAGCTGAGGGACAGCTGATGTCAGAGTGCCCTGTGCGACCACCTCGCCCAGTAAAGAGTGACATTAATGTACATCCCAAAATAACCTCTCTGCTGCACATTCCTGTATCAGAAGCCGCGTTTCCATTACCCTTCAAATTGCGCAAATTGAAATTGCGAATTGAAAATATGCCCAATGGAAACTTCACAAAAACTCCCATATATCGCAAAAAAGTTTACACGCTCACATGAGGTGGTTTTTCAGGCAATTCTAAAAAGGAATATTTTGCAAACCTGCAATAGAGATTACACTGCAATGCGCATTTACAGATCACCTGACGTTGATGGCGGGTTTGGACAGAAGACGAGACAGAGTCCTTTATTAAACTCATAAAATACAAAAGAATCATGGGAATACTGGATTCTAAACCTCAAAGAAACGCCACAATCAAGACCTCAAAGCAGATAAGAGGGAGAAACATCCAGAAACACCTCATACGTGGCGCTCCCAAGTATAAGGGGCTTTCCTTGCCATTAATGCTTGCACGACGGAGAGTATCAGACAGACCAGAGATGACCAAGGTGACCTCCTGAGATTCCCTGTCTAACGCCTACGTCTGCACATCATTACGTTTCTGCAAAGGCCCTTATTGACTCATGCTGGAAACTTAATTTCAAGAAACTTCATCGACTGCTTCCAAATCCTGAATATCCCTTGTCAGAAGAAATTGAATGTTCATTCCATCCTATGTCAGTGACTCACTTACCCAGGGTAACTCACTGCACTCCATCCCTCATGCTCCGCATCAGAGTAACTTACTCTGAAACAATATCATTGATGGTGCTGGATGGATCAACAACCGATATCATTTTGGAAAGCCCCTGGTTACAACAACATGCCCCTCATATTTCCTGGACCACTGGCGATATTCTCTTGTGGGGTGAGGACTGCTTTAATTCCTGTTGAAAACTTCCTACCCAAATCAAATCAGCAGCTGATTCGTCCAATGTGTTCCTCCAAGCAACCACCGTTGAAAGTCCAGAGAAACATCACCAGGTCGAGATTCCTTTGTAATATGGGGAATCCAGGACATGTTCAGAAAACAACAAGCCATGCTTTTACCACCTCATCAGCCACAGGACTGCACAATCGAATTACTGTCTGGGGCCACCCTGCCTAAAGCAAGAGTGTGCTCATTATCCATTCCTGAACAAAAGGCCATGGAGGAGTATGTAAGAGGCTCTTCGTCAGGGATACATCCACCTTTCTACATCCCCTGCCACTTCCAGCTTCTTCTTCGAGGCAAAAAAGGATCCATCAACAAACAAACTGTCATGTACAAATATCCCTTCCTCTGGTCCCAGCAACTCTGAAAATGCTGAGAGGCGCTACTATATTAACCAAGTTGGACCTGCGTAGTGCGTACAATCTCGTCCAGATATGGAGGGGGTTTTCATAACACCATCACTACGAATATCGGGTCATGCCATACAGGCAGTCCAACTCACCCTCCGTGTTCTAGGCCTTCATGAATGAGGTGTTCCGGGAGCACCTCCATCGTTTCGTGATCATCTACATTCACGTTACCCTCATCTACTCCCGGAACAAGGCAGACCAACTGGTGTGGGAGCTGTGCTGTGAAAACTTCATCCATGAAACTTCATCCATGTGCCTTTTTTCTCCAAAAAGTTATCCCCGGCGGAACAGAATTATGACATGGGTCACCAGGAACTTCACACCATCAAGATGCTGTTGGAAGAATGGCATAACTGGCTGGAGGGGGCCATCCAGTCAAGGTCACAACTGACCACCAGAATCTGGAATACCTTTTGAGGTAAGTATCTACTCTGCGCCTGTCCCTTATGGACTCGGTACACTCTATCCTGAGGTCTAGACATTTAGGCTGTTAACAAACCCTCTCGCTCATTGTCCAAGGATGTAATACCTGAACCATCTCAAAATCACCACACCATCTTCCTAAAGGAAAACTCCAACCAGTGCCCATTCCTTGCCGATCCTGGTTACACCTAGAGGTGGACTTCATCACGGACCTACCTACCTCTGACTCATTTACCTGTATCCTTGTGGTCGTGGATCAATTCTCCAAAGTCTGCCGCCTCGTCACCCTTGCAGGATTACCATCAGCTATAGTGACTGCTGAGGCTCTGTTCACTCATGTGTTTTGCAATTACAGCCTACCTGAGAACATTGTCTCGAATCAAGGACCTCAGTTCATCTCCAGAGTATGGAGAGCAATTTTTCCATCTTCTAGGTGTCAGTGAGTTTAACATCCGGCTACCATCTGCAATCGAATGAGCAGACGGAGCAGAGGATACAGGAGATAGGATGCTTCCTGAGATCCTATTGCCATGGCCACCAACACAGCTGGAGCCGGTACCTCCCTGGGCCGAGTGTGCCCAAAACTCTCTGTGCCAACCTACCACTGTTTTAACACCCTTTCTGTGACTCGGCTTTCTGTTTCCCTGATCAGGAGATCCATCGGAGGTTCCAGTTGTCAACCACTGGTTCCAGTAGAGCGAGAGGGTCCAGGACTTTAAGGAGGCACAGTAAAGGGAATTAAGGAGGCACAAGAGTCAACCAGGCAACCAGTTGGAATAATTATCGACTTATCTTGGATACCATGTGACGATGTTATTGATTCTACCCTGCTCAATATTAACTTTTTAAGTTTTTTAAGGCAACCATTATTTTAACATTATTTGAACCATTAATAAAACACTTGATCAAATTATTGCAGCTTCCATAGACATCGTGGAATTTGAATTTAACAAACTATTAATGTATTTTTTATATAGTCCTTCATTTAAATGTATATTTAAATCTATGAAACCTCAAATAAACATTATGTGGTTGAAAACTGAACATTTTAATTGCACCGGTGTGATCGTACACATCAATGGGTTGAAATCAATCGCATTTCGGGGGTGAAGGGGAAGACAAATTGAAACTGAGGGGGCACAAATCAGATCTGAGGGGCAGTGCCCCCTTTTGCCCCCTCGTGGCACCGGCCCTGCCTGTCACTAATCACCTGGGACTTGCATATATACCCATTCTCACCCAGATGAAGTTGTCTGGTCTCGTCTCCACCATGTGCAAGACTTACCTGACTCTCTACCTTATCATTTACCTGACATCTTCATTCTCATCTGCAGTCTGCAACCTTTGGACGGGTCCCGAGAGTCACTCTGCAAAGACAATGAACTATCATCATCAAGTTAAGTAATTTTACTGCCTTTCAGCACGCTGTGATACTTACCTGTGCTGTTTCTCTGAATCTCTTCAATAAATACCTGAGAACGTTCTTCCTGTTGGCTGTTCTTCAGTATCGCTGACACAGTTTCAAACTGCTTTGAAACAGTTCTACCAGAAAAATGGCGTAACAGAGCATTAATTCATTAACAGACCAGCAAATGCAAGCAAGTATTATATTATGAGATTCTTCGGCGTAGTCCCCGTCCTTAGCTCACATTTAAAGGGTAACGGACTCTGCATTTCCTGCCTGAAGTTTAAGTTATGGGTGCAGCTGACCCCCTAGGAGGTATGGGCAGGGACCATCCTTTCATTGAATCATCTTGGGACTCAATTGGTTAAATTGATTAGAAGTTTCCCATCACTACACTGAATCAAATACTGTATGTTTCTATTTCTAAACATTTCTTTCGCCTCACCTGCCAATTTGGATTTCTTTTTTTCAGTGAAACCATCATGGGATTGTATTCTGTGTGAAGAATGCAAGCCATGGTGCCATAAGATTTGTAAAACTGGGTTTTTATGTGGCAGCATAATTAAAATGCTTAAATTGTAAATCAGCCTTTGCATTGCACTCACTAGTTTTTGGAACAGAGCATATGTTAACACATTAAAATACTCCACAACCAGAATTCTCTGTAATATAAATAAAAAAATACTGAGTCTGGTAGTGCTCTGCGGTTTATATTCAATATTTATTTTACATTTCAATCTGTAAGGACCTTGTGGTTATACAATCTATTGCAATTCATGTCTTCATCATGTCAGGCATTGGCAACAGCCTCTATCAATTTTTAAACACAGCTCTGTGTGCTCAGTTAATATGTCCAAGGTTGCAGACCATACTGTAGTACATTTAAAGACCAATCTCAAAAAAAAAAAAAAAAAAAGATTGGAAACAAAGACCTGAAGAATGCTCAGGTGGAGAATTAATTGAGAGTGTTGATAAAGATTCAGCTTTACACTTGCCATATAAAAAAGTATGTGATATGTCCACTAGGATGGAGTCTGCAGTGCTAAACAGGCACTTTCAATGTATTCTCTAAAGGAGTGGCAGACTCAAACAGTGTGCCAAAAAGATTTAGTAAAACTTGTTTGCCAATAAGAGGCGAAAAACTAATAGTTGTGATGTCAAGGGGTGTGATGGGGTGACGTCAGTCATAAACATTTTAAAATCTGCCAAAAGAGTTTCTGGTGCATTCAATGCATATATTACTATTTGCACACTTTTATTCTAGCTTGGTTATTATAAGTAGTAGCATTAAAAATTAATTTGTTTAAAAAACATGAACAAGAACTCCTGAACTTTAATTTTGAACCGTTGTTTTGATAGTACACATTTGGTACATGTGAGAATAAAAGGAAGAGAAGAAAAGCATCATAGTTTCCTTGAAAAAATGTGTCACAAACACTGGACCTTTGGTTTACCTTCTTAGATAATCCTCAAACACTGCTTCCAAATGTCATCAGGCAATGAAATTCACCAGCTACTATGTACAGCTATGTAACATGTAAACGTTTGTTAGGTCAGGGTTAGTAATAACCAGCCTTGTAGTTATAATATTCAAGTGGTTAATGTAAAATTATTCTAAAATGTTAAAATTGGGTTAATCTTGAATTAACCTAACCACATGAATTAATCAACATGCCACATAAAAAGTCAAAGAGTTTTTTTTTTTAATCAAGAGATGATAAAGAAACAGAGATCTTCACAGTGAAAAAAAAAGAATGTTGAGTAAAGAGAAAAGAGGATGAGTAAGAGAGAAAGTTGGAGGAAATGCAGTATATCTTCACCATTTATCCTTACAGACACCTATTCCTACAGTCTGCTTGTCAAGGAACATTTTGTACGGTTTGATCACTGGCTCAGCTCGTATCTGGGGACAATTTCCCTGCACTTCTCCATCTCTATTCCTTATAACTTCACTCATTCCTTCTCATGTCATTCCCTATCTCAGGGATATAGATAAACTTTTGACATCCTTGTCTTCACATTTGCTTTCAACAACCATTATTACGCACCTCCAGCCATTTTAAGTAATAACTAAACGGCAACATTCTAATCTGAAAAATTAAGCCTACCCAGAAGTGCGAAAAATTGCAATACATCGAAAATCCGCTAAGGGCAGGTCCCAAAAGGGAGCAAATGTCCATAGACCCCCATGTTAAAATGTCAATTTTCACAGCATAAATTCATGTTTTTACAGGTTGGTCCCATGGACTTTTATTGTATTTTTCAATAGGTTCTGAGGGCCTGACAACTGTGAGGAGGGTGAATTTTTTTCTAACTCGTTAGTTTAGATCATATTTAGATATAAAATGTATGACAAATAAGGGCGTGGTTAACTTTAATTGACAGCTAATAACGGGCTGCGCTGAGTGGAATTCCTAAAATTTGACGTCTCGGCCATGATCTGACACAACACATCATACCACCTCTGTATCCTTTCTGAACATTTGTATTGAAATATTTCCAAGATGGCGTCGCCCATACCCCCCATAAACGGCCTCAAAACCGTTCTTCAGAAAGTCTATGGGTGACGTCACAGACGCTTTGTCCATATTTTTTACAGTCTATGGTAATAACCCTTATATTTTAAGAAATGGTGGAGTTCCTAAATGAATCAGTATTTTTGAATACATCAGTTGATTCAATGCTTCACTCACAAAGAAGACAGTGGCTTGACATTCACTGGTTTCATTCCTGAATTAAGGTTTCAGAGTTTTTGAACTCTGCCTGTGGTGTTCTTTCGACACGTCTAAGAAATCTATTGGACGTCTCAGATGGACCCGATTTTCCCCTAAAATCAGACAGGAGGAGCTCTAGGACTGACTCACAGGGTAACCTCTGGTTCACTGCCCCATCAGTCTGCACCCCAAAGATTTGTTTGGGAGCTCTAGGAATGGAATCGTTCCAGTCCGCACTCCTCAGAACCTCGAGTTTAATTACACGTCAAACTCAATACTCCTCCACAGACCCAGGTCCACAGCACGGTTTCATCTCTCAATTTCCCCAATTAAGAAGTTTATGTTTGTCTCTTACCCAATTCTCAGTGCCAGGTCCTAGGCCATTGAGTGATTTATATACCAGTAATAATACTTTAAAATCAATCCTAAATGTAACTGGGAGCCAGTGTAAAGGCTTGAGGATTTGTGTGATATGTTCATATTTTTGGATTCTGCTCAGAATTCTGGCAGCAGCGTTCTGTATGAGCTGCAACTGTCTTATGGTCTTTTTGGGAAGGTCAGTGAGGAGTCCATTACAATAATCCACCCTGCTGGTGATGAAATCATGAACACGTTTTTCTAAGCCTTGTCTGGAAACAAAGCATCTAATTCTTGCAATATTTTTGAGATGAGAGTATGCTGATTTAGTTATTGCTTTGACATGACTACTGAAACTAAGGTCTGACTCCAGAATTACACAGAGATTCCTGACTTGATATTTAATTGTTTGACCCCTAGCGTCAAGGTATGTGTTCACCTTGAGGCACTATTCTATGCATTTTTGTATATAGTGCAAGTAGTGTGATCTCAATGAAAATTCCAGCCTGATCTCATTGGTAATATGTAGGTATTAATACACCTCTGTGGTCTGCTGTGTTTTCTGGGCCCTAGAGGTGTTTTGACATTAACTGACATTTGTGCTTATTTCAACATTTTCATAGCTAAAGTCTTATTACACTGTATTCAGCACAAACTCTGCTACAATAATATGTGAGCAGCATGTATTTAAAGGAGCTGTATGTAAGACATTTATTTCAATTAATCATAAATTTTCCCTGATATGTCACTAGACATTAAGAAATCATGTTCGTTTCAAATACTTATGTCACTGACAACAGTAGTCCAGCCAGGATATTGTCATTTAAAAAGTGAAGTTGCAGCCCTCAAATGATGTTGATGTTGTCATGTTGTGTTTTGGTCTGACGCTCCACCCTCCACCTATAATCACAAATTCAGTAGTGTTGTGGCATTCGGGTTGCCAGCTCTGCTCTAGTTACAACAGCTGCAGCTGCAAACGTGTCGGAATCGGATCCTGCAGCCTATCTGGCAACCTCGAGTCAAGGGTGAAGGGGGCCCTCCTTGTAGAGAATACACCGCTCTACAGTAATTTTACCAGTTTTGGCCACAATCTTACATACGGCTCCTTTAATGTATTCATGATAAGTGAAAAAAATAAGGCCATAAAACCCATCCTGAATATTTGTTCACAAGACTTCAAACCCATGTGAAAGTCACTCTGCCCCCTCCATTCACATAAAACAATATATTGATATGTTGATATATTGAATATTGATGTATTTTATACCTGGGAAGGCAAAGACCCCTCCCCTAATGGTCCTATCAGCTGAATGGGACTATAAAAAAGAATGTAAGGAGAATAAAATAATGGCTTTTTGATTGTTTGGATTATACTCACAACACAATCCAAATATACATAACAAAGGACAAAATTGGCACATTATTGAGCACACTGATCTACATGTAAACAGAGAGACTTGAACATTCACACACCTTTGTGCCGTTCCTGAAACAGTTCCTGTTCAAAAAGTGTTTGTTTTTTCAGTTTACCATGTTCATGTAGAAGCTTGTTGGTACAGTGCTCTCTAGGGCTGCAAAATTACGGTAATCAAATATTTAATCACAATTACAATTACGGATGACACAATTACGTAATCGTTCAAAGCCGTGATAATTTAAATTTTTCAATTTAAATTTTTCAATTTAAATTTTTCAATTTACATTTTTCAATTTACATTATTCTGGTGCTTAAGAGGTGTGTTTAGAGCATGTTACGTTGTAAGAGGCAAATCACGACTATTTCATAGAACCCAGCATAATGGGAACTACCAGTGACCTAAGTCTATGCTTATTGGTCATACACATGTAAAACCAGCACCCATCATTTAAAAAAAAGCAGTGTATACAGTCTATATTTTACTCCACAAACTAACTCTACGAACATGAAAAACAGTGATAGATGGACCTCTCTCTACCTTTACGCTAAGGAGAAAATCCAACGCAACTTTGAGGGGACCAAGCAAAACATGATTACTGTATGTATTTCTACTCAGCTAGTGACATTGTACATCAACCACAAGGCAAACGCTAATAGTTCTCTTACGAGAGGTTCTCTCGTATTGCGTAAGTTTAGCTTACGCTACGGGAAAGATTCATCTTCTCGAGATATTGAAGCCAAAAAATTATCCTTAATTTTGTATTCATTGTCAACGCAGTGCAGCAGCTAGCAGACCTAGAGCAGGCAGTCTTGCGTGCTCATTGGCTGCCCTGCGGGCAACTGCTGCAGCCTATCAGTGAGCCCCGCGTGACGTACGTCCAATGAAGGGCGCCCGCGCCTTCATAGCGTCATAGCCCGCCAGAATGGGCGTGGCTTAGCGTATAAAAGAAGGGGCTCTAGGCTGCATTCCCTGATTTCTGTCTCTTCAGCGAAGCTCTTCGCATCGCTGGATCTGAGAGAAGCCACCGCCGCCGTCGAACAGCGAACAGCCAGCTTAGGACAGCGCTGAGGAAGCCGGCCGTCTTCGCCACCTTCAGCCATCCGTGCGAGCTACGCTATCCGGCGACGTATCCTTTTTGCAAATTGTGTATTTTCTGTGTATACTCCTAAAAGAGCAGCGAGCGTCTTTGTCAAGATGCCTCGCATTTCCTGTGGCCCGTGCAGGGCCCCGCTCAGCGTCGGAGACCGCCACATGATCTGCGCTCTCTGCCTGGGCCAGGAACATGCACAACTCGCCGGGGGCTGCGAGTTCTGTGAAGGGGACCGCGCAAAGAAGCGCCGTTCCCAGAGACAGCCGGAACCTGTGGCCACAGCGACGCGCTCGCCGGAGAACCTCCCTAGCCTCGCTCTCGCCTTCCCCGCCTCCCTTCACCGACGCGCAGCTGCCGCTCACGAGCCTCACTGCCGTCGCGTCTGAGGTTGAGGGACACGCCACAAGGGACTGTTCTAACCGCGGCTAGCTTCCTTTACGTTACAAGGAAGTTACCGCGCCCCCGCAGAAGCAGTCACTCCGCCCTTTGTGGGACCGCGCAGTGATAAGCGCCGTTCCCAAAGGCAGCCGGAGCCTGTAGCTCCACAGCGACGCGCTCGCCGGAGAACCTCCTTTGAGCCTCGCTCTCGCCTTCCCCGCCTCCCTTCACCGACGCGCAGCTGCCGCTCACGAGCCTCACTGCCGCGTCTGAGGATGAGGGACACGCCACAATGGACTGCTGTTCTCACCGCGGCTAGCTTCCTTTACGTTACAAGGAAGCTACCGCGCCCCGCGCGCCCTTTGTTGTCTGCTCGCGCTACTTAAGCTTACGTGTTTTACCCCGTGGCTCAGTGGCTAAACTCTAAGCTTTTCGCGCCAGAGACCCGAGTTCGATCCCGGCTCTCGCAGCAGATAAAATTTATGCAGCTCTCCTCTGAGCTCGCGACCAGCTCTCTTACGTACAGAAAGCGAGCGCGCGCCCCGAGCATGCGTCACCGGCGAAAGAAGGAAAGAGTGTGGTTTTTGTCCCGCCGAGGCCTGACAAACCCCCTCTTTTACCGAAACATTTTCCATCTCCTCCTAGTTCGAGCGGCTGGTAATGTCTATACTGCAGTGAGCCTGTTATAACACGCACGCCTGAAACAGTGCCGACACACACACGAAAACTGTGATGACGCTCTCTCTCTCTTATCTGCTCGCGCCAACTAAAGCTTGCGTTGTTTCCCCTGTGGCTCAATGGCTAAACTCTAAGCTTTTCGCGCAGGAGACCCGTGTTCGATCCCGGCTCCCGCAGCAGATAAAATTTATGCAGCTCTCCTCAGCGAGCCGCCGTATTCAGATCCGGCTCACGCCGATGGTGGTTTTAGTGTAGAAAGGTGCCCACATCTCAGTGTTCACCCCTACACACAAGCACAAAACTTCCCGTGTTATTCACAGAGCCCACTCCCTTAAAGCGGGAAACCGCTCGAGTGTTGAACGTAGGAATTGTGTCCACGAGTTCGTGCCCACGCCTATTTTTCTGCCGCTCTATCACTAAAGACTCATATCAAACTATGAGAGAGAAAGACGCGCGTGTCCCGCTGCGGCCGGACCGCCGTCAAAGTTTATTTCCCTGTCAGTCCCCTTCAAACAGGCTACTGCAGTGGTCCATTTAGCAGCCAACGAGCCGGTTCATTTACCCTCTCGCCTGCACACATACGCCGTTTTCACGGCGACCCAGAGAAATCTCAAAAGAGTATAATGTCTGGTTATCCGGCTCACGCCGTTGGTGTTTTAAATGTAGTGAAAGTGCCCACGCCCCAGTGTTCACCCCTACACACAAGCACGTCAAATCTCGTGTCACTCTCAGAGCACACTCTCTCATAAAGCGCAGAAAAGCCGCTCGAGTGTTGAATATAAGAAATGTGTCCACAGGGCTGTGCCCACTATCTGCCCGCTCTGTTACACGATCAATAAAACAGGTTATGAATGTAAGTCTCGTGCCCGCCGAAGAGCGCTCGCGCTTACTAAACACACACCTCCCCCCGGGCGGCGCCCGCGTGTTTAAATGTTATGATAAGACGCTCCCCATCCGTTATGATCGGGGCGTCAAATACACTTGTAAGTCTCGTGCCCGCGCTCACGCTTACAGAAAGCTTTTCCACCCAAAGCGCTGCTCGCGCGTCAAAAAGTGAGAATAAAACGCTCCCCATCCATAATGATTGGGACAACTCACATAAATCAGACGGTCTCGGCTTTCAGCGAGCAGCCATTGCCCAGAACCGAGAGCGCGCGCGCCGCGCTTCGGCTCCGGCTCAAGTTTCACAAGCCCGCAAATGGCGGCGATCTGAACCCGGAGGCCATTCGCCCCCTAGCGGCTCACATAGCTGTGTGGGAAACTATCCCAGGGTTTTTCAGAATGGGTTCTGAGCACAATAAAGCAGGGCTATACACTTCAATTCATTCGCCGTCCCCCGCGCTTTCGAGCCCGGACCGCGACGATAGTGAATGCGGAAGTAGCACACCTACTTCACGTAGAAATAGCAGTACTGCTGTGCAAAGGGGCTATAGTAAAAGTACCGCCTTCTCTGAGCGAGTCAGGCTTTTACAGCCGACATTTTCTCGTACCCAAGAAGGACGGAGCTTTCAGGCCCATCCTAGATCTGAGACATTTGAACAAGGCACTTGCAAAAGACAGTTCAAAATGCTTACGACCAGAAAAATCCTCGCGCACGTTCGCCTGAGGGACTGGTTTATTTCTCTAGATCTGGAGGATGCCTATTTTCAGATTCAGATATTACCCCGTCACAGGCAATTTTTGAGATTCGCCTTCGACGGTCAGGTATATCAATACACAGTCCTGCCGTTCGGCCTGTCTCTAGCACCCCGTACATTTACGAAGTGCATGGACGCGGCGCTCGCCCCCCTGAGAACTCAAGGGCTGCGAATAATGAACTATCTGGACGATTGGCTGATATTGGCACAGTCAGAGACAGAACTGTTATCTCACAGAACAGTGCTTCTCAGTCACCTGGAAAACTTGGGTCTCACGGTCAACTGGACCAAGAGCTCATTAATGCCCGGTCAGTCAATTTCCTTTTTAGGAATAGAACTGAATTCTGTGGCCATTACGGCTCGTTTGTCGACACAGCGCGCGCGCCGTGTTCGCCACCTAGCCGCATCTTTCCAGAAGGGCAGCTTTCTCCCTTTGAAAACGTTTTCAAAGGATGCTGGGCTGTATGGCATCAGCTGCAGCAGTGCTCCAGCTGGGCCTACTGCGCATGCGCCCGCTCCAACGCTGGTTGAATGCTTGCGTGTCTCGCCGAGCCTGGGTTTCTGGCGGCCAGAAAATCAGAGTGTCTCAGACCTGCATAGCGGCTCTGCAGCCCTGGTTAGTAGCCGACTGGTACCAGCAGGGAGTGACGATGGGAACCATCTCTTATCAGAAAGTCATTTCGACAGATGCGTCCAACTCGGGTTGGGGCGCGCTGTTCGAGGGCAGACCGGCCTTTGGCCAGTGGTCAGACCAGGAGAGGTGTTTCCACATAAACTGTCTGGAGATGATAGCGGTCGAGAGCGCGCTGAAGCGCTTCCTCCCGTTCATACAGGACCAACATGTTCTCATCCGCTTGGACAACATGTCTGTGGTTTCCTATGTAAACCGTCAGGGCGGTGTCAGATCCAGAAACCTCTGCAATCTGACGGAACGCATCCTCATTTGGTCCCAGATGCACCTGCGCTCGCTGAGGGCGGCGCATGTGCCTGGCCATTTGAACGACGGTCCAGACAAACTGTCCAGGGACAACGTTCCCCCAGGGGAATGGTCCCTGCACCCCCAAACAGTCCAGAAACTGTGGCGCCTATTCGGCAGAGCGGAAGTCGACCTATTTGCGTCAAAAGACAACGCTCATTGCCCGATGTTCTTTTCGAAGAACGAGGACGCGCTGGCCCAGGTCTGGCCCAGCCTCCCACTGTATGCTTTCCCTCCGGTCCCTCTGTTACCACAGGTGATCAAGAGAATCAGGGAAACCCGCCACTCGGTGCTCCTCATAGTTCCGCACTGGGAGAATCAGAATTGGTTCCCGGAACTGGCACGGCTGTCACATGCAGCTCCGTGGCCTATTCCGGTGAGGGCAGATCTCCTCTCTCAGGCTCGCGGCTCGATCTGGCATCCCCATCCAGAGCGCTGGTCTCTGCACGCATGGTTGATCAATGGGTATTCGCTACCCTGCCAGAAAGAGTGATGAACACGATCACGCAATCTAGAGCTCCTTCCACTAGAAGGCTCTACGCGTCTAAATGGTCGGTGTTCTCCAAGTGGTGCACCGACAGAGATCTGGACCCGCGGACGTGCGAGGTTGCGCATTTGCTTATTTTCCTACAAGAGCTGATGGATAAAGGGAGGTCCCCATCCACGCTCAAAGTTTGTGGCGGCCGTGGCGGCGTTCGCAGAGTCGACGCGCGCCCAGTCACTAGGAAGACATGAGCTGGTCATCCGCTTCCTTAGGGGAGCTAGAAGGATGAATCTGCCGCGCCCCCCGTCGGTTCCTATATGGGATCTTTCCTTGGTCCTCGAGGCCCTGAAAGCCTTCCCATTTGAGCCATTAGACTCCGTGGAGCTAAAATACCTGTCACTATAAACCGTTTTTCTGACCGCGCTGTCATCAGTCAAACGTGTGGGGGACCTGCACGCGCTGTCAGTCAGCGCGACGTGTCTTGAGTTCGGGCCGAATGACTCTAAAGTCATCCTCAAACCTAGACATGGCTATGTTCCAAAAGTGATGGGCACTCCTTTCAGAGCGCAAGTCATTTCACTGTCAGCTCTGCCAGCGTCAGACAGTGAGACAGACGTGAATCTCCTCTGCCCAGTCAGGGCGCTGAGGACTTACACTGCGCGCTCCGCCGTTTTTAGGCGCACGGAGCAGCTGTTTGTTTCGTTCGGTGGGCGCACCAAAGGTCTCGCTGCCTCGAAACAGACTCTGTCCAGATGGATAGTGGACGCTATAGCGGCAGCTTATGCGTCAAAAGGTCTGCAATGCCCTCTGGGCATCAGGGCTCATTCCACCAGAGGCATGGCCTCATCGTGGGCGTGGTCCAGCGGGATTCTATCCACGACATATGTGTAGCGGCGGGCTGGAGCTCCCCGTCTACCTTTGTCAGGTTCTGTAACCTAGAAGTTCCCGCCCTGCAGGCTAAACTTCTGTCAGTTTAAGAGAGTTGTGCGTTCTGCCCAGATATATCATGCTCAGACCACTCTCACGTGACTCAGCTCTCCTGGTTGAGCTGCACTAGTAGGGTATGTGCTATATGCTTATACAGACCAGCGCGCTGCTCTGTATTCCCTATGTGTGCTTATGTACAAGTGATGGCCCGCGTGGCTGGCCACCTTATTTTTCCACTTATTTGGGTTCCCCGAGAAACCTCGGCGACTCATGGGTGGTTGCTTGGCGCGCACGGCGTTGACAAAAAGTTCCCGTAGCGTAAGCTAAACTTACGCAATACGAGAGAACCTCTCGTAAGAGAACGTACTCGGTTACTAACGTAACCTCGGTTCTCTCTAGAGAGGGAACGAGTATTGCGTAACCGGCCGTGCTCGCGCCACGAGCGACTTCGCTTCAGTCGACAGAAACCAGGGAATGCAGCCTAGAGCCCCTTCTTTTATACGCTAAGCCACGCCCATTCTGGCGGGCTATGACGCTATGAAGGCGCGGGCGCCCTTCATTGGACGTACGTCACGCGGGGCTCACTGATAGGCTGCAGCAGTTGCCCGCAGGGCAGCCAATGAGCACGCAAGACTGCCTGCTCTAGGTCTGCTAGCTGCTGCACTGCGTTGACAATGAATACAAAATTAAGGATAATTTTTTGGCTTCAATATCTCGAGAAGATGAATCTTTCCCGTAGCGTAAGCTAAACTTACGCAATACTCGTTCCCTCTCTAGAGAGAACCGAGGTTACGTTAGTAACCGAGTACGTTTTTCATATACTACCTATTTTGTATAACAGTTCTATCTAATAACATATTAGACAGGACTGTTAAACAGATTGTAAACTAATGAAGATGGAGAATGGGAGCGCTGTGTGCTCAGGCTATGCCGTTCTCAGCGTCATCAAAATAAAAGTCACAACAACAGTGGGTTCCATCACTTCAGTGTTACTACTCGCGGTGCGAATGCAATCAGGAAAACGCCCAGAGGGGAACATTAGTTCTCAGGCAAACCATCCTGGTGGCTAGTTCTTATAACTAAGAAAAACAGTTTAAAGAGTTGTGTGAAAGTTTGAGTGAGCAGGACTCATCAGTGGCATCTGGTCCATGTAAAAAACAAAACAACTGTGAACATGCTGATATCAGGATCAACTAGGGCTGCACGATTTGGGGAAAAAAATCTAATTGTAGTTTTTCTGCTCAAAATTCTGATTTAAAATTCACAAACAAAAATATCAAGGTTTGTTGCGCCTACAGTGCTGTATATAATAATAATAACAATAACGCTAATAACAATTTTACTTTTCAGAAAACTTATTTTGGGGGGAAATTCAGGCGGCATAAAACAATAAATCATTAGAAATTAACTCTTCAGTACACTACACTAGAGAAAAATATATGGATTATCATGTTACTTGAAATGTTTTCATAAGTTATGACGTGAGTTTGGAGTAAAAACATGTAATGTTTGGCGCGTTTTGCTTTTCAAATGCACAGCGTAATTAACTCACATCGCTTGCAGAGACCATTTACTGAACTGATCAAGCCGCTCCTCAAGTATTGCATTTACCTGAGGTAAAGTTTAATCTCAATAATGCCAAAATCCCATTATAATCGCATCACTCACTATGAAATATTTAGCACTTTATAAATATCTAAGTTTGAGCAGATATCCATGAACACAGTATTTCAGAGTAAACACTGATCTAAACATTCTAATATTCATCATGTAAGTGTAAACTACTTCATTTATATCGTACTGTTTGTTATAGATCGTAAAAACATCCTTGTGTCGTACATGTATATTTAGCATTGAAAGGTTGCCTACCTGTCTATATTTCAAGAAATGTTTCCATCGATTTTACATATTTTAGTAGTTTTTTACATATTTACATAGTTTAACTAAAAGTTTATGTAATAATATTTGTTTTTTATATTAATTACTTAATTTAAAAGTGGACACTTCAAGCTTTCTAAAGACATCTCTCATGTCTGTGTGGCAAGTATTCGCTGAGTTACAGTTCGGTTTCTTCAGAATGGACTTCACTGAGAGAGATGGCAGAACCCGCATCATGTTTGTTTTATTTTTTTGCAAAAAGCACAACATTTTGTTTTTATTATGAATGTATACAAATAAAAGTAGACACTTAACAGTTTCGAATGATGTATAACACTTATCTGTTTGACAAAAATCAACTGAGTAATTTAAGTGTCTTTCTCATTGATAAGAAAAAAAGCGAGGTGGTCGCGCCGGTAGAATGAGCCCTATGCCTAGAGGTGAAGCTTGACCGTGTGCCTCGTAGGATAGGGAGATGGCATCCCTCCCCCAATGCGACATTGTCTGTATTGGAGCCCCCACAGCCCTGTGACAAATGAAAAGCTGCTCTGACTTACGCCACTGGATAGTACAGTGGACGTAAATCTGAAGAGCACTAACTGGACACAACAAGTGGAGTTTCTCCTGCTCCAGCGTAATGAACGGCGGAGGACAGATTGCTTCAAGAATGACCGGATGCATGGTCGAAAATGGAACTTTCGGAAGTTAGTCGGGGGGAGGGTGCAAAATAGCCTTGACCAGTCCAGGGGAAAAGTCTAAGCAGGATAGTGAAATCGACAGAGCCTGTAAATCCCCAATTCTCTTTAGTGACGAGTTAGCCAGAAGGAAAACCCTCTTTAGAGTAAGAAGCTTGACTGGTGCTGACTCTAGTGGTTCAAAGGGGTTGTCGACTAGCCCCTCAAGGACCACAACTAAGTCCCACAAGGGAACTTTCACTCTGACGGGTGGTCTCAGTCGCCTAGCTCCATGAATGAAGTGGGCGATCAGAGGGTGTTTCTCTACTGAATCCCCGTCAATCAAAGCTTGGCTAGCAGAAATGGCAGCCACAAATACTCTGAGAGTAGGATATATGCCTGCTGACAACTTTTCCTGCAGAAACTCCAGCACTGAAACAATCTGGCAGTGAACTGGGTCTGCAAGATGTACACCACCTTTCAAAAACACGCCACTTAAGGGCATACATTCTTCTAATGGAGGGAGCCCTGGCACTCAAAATAGTCTTTACTACATCCGCTGGGAGTCCCAGCTTCTCTTAGCTGGTCCCCCTCAAGTGGCAAACATGAAGGTTCCAAAGCTCGGGGACGGGATGGGGTATCGTCCCCTGTCCTTGAGACAGAAAGTCCCTTTATAAAAAATCTGACAAACAACTACAGTAAATGTGGCCATAAGTGTATAATATATAGTATGTTATTCAGAACACAACTATTAACACTCATAAAGACTTGTTGCCATCCAGTGGTAAAACAATGTAACCTGCATAAAGGATCAATGAAAAATCACCACAAAGCGAACAGACTGAACGTTTTCTGTAACGCACGAACAAAACGCTTGCTCATCTTGAAGCGGTGCAGACTGATCGGTGTATGACATCAAAGTACCGCTCTTGACATTCACACTCTTTTCTACCAATCAATTTTGAGGTCCGGAACTAAGTGTGGAAAAAATTACTCAAAAATATTCATTGTACAAAACCAATTCAATAATTCCAAACCATCTGACTGCTTAATGCTGCACATTACAAAGAGCTGTTTGACACAAATTAGTCAACCAAGTAGTCGTTTAAAAAAAATATGTGATTACATAATCCCAGAACTCACCTCATTAGGTGACACAGTTAGAACGCTCCGGCTCTTCCTCATCTTCTGTGAAGTTTTCCTCTCCCTGTCTTGCACAGGCCTGCTCCACTGACACTCCTGCACAAAACAACACAAACACACACATCTCTCTCAGCAAAGACAAAAAAATGAGGAACGAAAAGACATTTGACCTTGCTTGCTCGTGAGAGATGCCTCAGTGTAAAGTTCAGATGGAGAGTCTTTCTTTATTCTTCAGTGAGTGATAGAGAGAGCAGCAGTTTGTCTGCAGTCTGACAGTGACAAGTATCTCTTAAACCCTTGGAGTAACCTCTTTAGCAGCTTTTACACTCAATATTTTTTTTGAGTCTAATCTGACTTGCAAAAACAATTTCAAAAAGATCCCTGTACAGAGACTGTTTTTTACATCCCTTGAGCATGATGCTGCTGGGTCACTTGTAATAGCGAAAATGAAAATAAAAGCGTTTTGTAGAAATGTTACTTTCAAATGAGGCTGCTCTCTTTTAATTTGACAGTAAAAATATGTTACCTATATTTTGATTGCCTTAAGTTTGATTTATGTTATGCGGGTTCTTTCAAACAAAAATGATAACCTAGGTATAAATGCATTGCAATAACATCATTCATTCTATCCCATACATATTCATTAATAATTTCATCCCACGATAATAAATAACTTCCAGTAAATTCTTAAAATTTTATGACTACATCTTACTGAATCATGCTGTTCACATAAATGTCCAGTTGAGTATTATGAAATCGCACAATACAGAAAAACCCAAACAAATGCTTTATTACTCCAGAAAGAAAGCCAAAGATCACAGGTGAAACAACACACAACATCATGAAATAAAGACGATACCAGACAATGTACTGAGGGCTTAAATACACATGGAGATATAATGATTGACAGGTGAACATAATCAGTAACCAAGGGAACAAAGACAAACTAGTGACTAATCAGGACTAAACCGAACCACCAGAAATAAACATATGGGAACAAAAAGACAACTAAACTAAACATAGTCCTGACATAAAGCTTGTTAGCAACAGTAGCCAGGGAAGGCAGAGCTTAGAGAAGAATCCTACTCTTCTATGGATGGACTGGTTTTTATATCTGAGCAAATAAGTGACTCTGAATGAATTAAATACTGCAAACCAGTTTGAATATGACATTAAAACAAGCAACATTAACCAGAAAGAAAATAATTGACAATGTGATGTTGCTGTAAATTGGAGTTGCTCAACCATAAAGATTACAAGTGCTTTAAAAAAACAAAACAATTTAAGGAACAGTCTATTGAAGAAAAATAAAATAAAACTATGTAACCCTGTCAGAATGAAACACATATACAGGATGGAATATATCAGATTTATTATATACGTGTGCGTGTTTGTTCACCATAACTTCTACAGTAGTTTACAGTCAGCTCAAGACTGACCTATCTCATCATGCCAACCCCATTCCTCTCTCTTTCCATCTTTCCATATACTTTCCCGTCAATCTTTATTATCTTATTGGCCATATATATATATATATATATATATAATAAATAATCAAATACAAAGTTCTGTCATGAAACTCTTGATGGCTCAGGCTGATAGGTCCTTAACCTTAATCTGTTTGCACATTGTTCTCTATAGGGCACAGCTGATTGTTCCTGTTGTATCAGCAGCCAATGAGCTCACTGCTCAACTTTCAAATACTTGGTCAGTGTTTGCTTTAGTAGTTTGCAGCGCACTTTAGAAACCCTTCACCTCCCCCAGTTCCATCTGCTACAGGTAATTCATACATGTGATATTGTACAGCAGCAGCATGTTGTGTATGTGTTGGCAGTAGCGAGTCCTGTACTTTCTCTAAAGCAGCACCAATAATCAACAGCAGCAGCAGCGTAGAAGATACATTCCACCAAGACCAAACATATTAGCATTGTCATTACCATGCCAAAAAAGTAATGGTGTATGAAGCACTTTTCCCCCCTAAGTAATCCTTCATAGTCGTCTCGCAGCCACTCTCTCTTTAAAGGGCACCTATTATGCCCCTTTTCACAAGATGTCCCCAGAGTGTGTATGTGAAGTTTTAGCTCAAAATACCCAACAGATAATTCCATATAAAAGCATGTTTAAATAGTCACTTTTTAAATTTTAATTTGGGATTCATTGTATGCTTTTAAATCCAAATGAGCTATTGCTGCCGGCACAGAGAGCGGAGCTTCACGAGCTCACGCTTCAGTGGCAGGACAATCTCATGGAATTATTATATCAGAACAGAAACTCTCAGTAGCGGTGTTCATTTTGACCTGGAATCGGACAATACATTGTTCCAAACATTGATATTTTAGTGCAACAATACCATGCTCAGGCTCACTGGCCTTACGCCTCATTTTAAATGTTTTATTTTATTTAATTTTTTTATCAAACAATATGATTTTAATGGTGTGGAGTGTACCGTTTTGATGCATTTTAAAAAAGATGGATGATATATATTCTTCAATCTTTCTGACAAAGACCAAAAGATAATGTGAATTACAGTATGTACCATGTTTTTTTACTTTATTAATTGTAGTGCACAGTGTTTATTATAAAGGGGTAGAATCCGCAGCTCACTACTCACTAGGCTACTCATGAGTTAAAATAAGACTTGACTTAATGACATGACTTAAATAAGCTACTTTTTTTTTGGACAAGTACTTTTTACTCTACTCACTCTACATTTTTTGGAATGTAATGGTAATTTTACTTGAGTATGTTTTTTCAGTCCTCTTTCCACCACTGCTGCCAACACACATTTATGTTCAAACGCATGTAAAAGTGAATTTTGCATAATAGGTGCCCTTTAAGTCTGTGTTCTCTTGTCAATCCGTCAGCCTCTTCTGTGCCAAGCTCAATCCTTAGCAATTGAATATGACAAACAGTCCAGCCCGCAGGGAATTTGGAATTTGGCAGCTGTCTATCAACAACTGAAAGCCTGAAAAGACTCCATCACCACTTTCTATTGATTTGACCTCTGCTTTCTATACCTTGTCTGTTTTATGTGCTTTCAGCCACCTGGTCATACTGACATTAACCAGAGAAGGATTTAAATGCCCTGTCGGGTCTAACGGTAAGAGCTCACTTTACATATTGCCTATGTCACTGACTTTATTGAATTAGGTGAATATGTGGTGTGTAAAGTCTCTGGGAGTATATGTGTCTTTTATATGACAGCACTCATCCTTCGTCAAGGATTCTCACGCTGCATCAAGAACTGCGTCCTGAAGCACGTGTGAAATCAGTCCAATGGCGTGACGGAACATCATGACCTATAAGCTATAAAGCACACCAGACCATACAATGTCAGCTTTTGATAGGCCAAAGCAAGTCGATCACAGAGGCCCGCTGGAAGTATGGCTAGGCGACGCAGCGTCTCGTTCCCTTTTCAGTAAAAACAAAGGTTACAGTCGTAACCGAGATATTTTCCAAGAATCTTACAGGCAGTTTTTTTAAAGGAGCCGTATGTAAGATTGTGGCCAAAACTGGTACTGCAATCACTTTCAAATTACTGACTCAAGGTTGCCAGATATGCTGCAGGATCCGATTCCAACACGTTTGTATCTGCAGCTGTGGGAACTAGAGCAGAGCTGGCAACCCGAATGCCGCAACACTACTGACTTCGTGATTGGTCGATCGGTGGAGGGTGGAGCATCAGACCAAAACACAACATGACAACATCAACATCAGTAGGGCTGCAACTTCACTTTTTAAATGACAATATCCTGGCTGGACTACTGTTGTAAGTGATATAAGTATTTGAAATGAACATGATTTCTTCATGTCTAGTGACATATCAGGGAAAAATTATGATTCATTGAAATACATTTCTTACATACAGCTCCTTTAAATGTTCAATAAAAATAATAATAATAATTTTTAAAAAATAACCCAATTCTACATTAATCAATATTTCATTGTGTTGCTGACATTTGTTAATGTCTTCCAATTTAGGATTTGTTCAATATTAGTATTGATTAGTATTTAGTATTGATTTATTAGTATATCTTTAAAATACTTTAAAATACACACAACTATGGAAACACATTTCAGCCTCAGCGTGAAAAAATAAAACGGGTAATTATGATAAAAAATCACATTGTGAAATATAAATGTACAGTCTGAGATTTAAAATGAGACATTAAGCTGTAATTATGAGAAAAAATCTTAATTACAAGGGAGGCATATTTCATAATATAAATATCTTGAAGGTCTAAAGTGGTCTACAGTCTACATTTCCACTAGACTGTTATCAGAAACTCTTGAAATAAAAGTCACAGGAGTTTGACAAACCATTAAAAGAATGGATGCACATTCACTGCGGCATCAGAAAAAAATATCTGCTCCACAGACACTTCACAGGCTGAGGGCCTAATTACCTATTTACCTATTCACCTCTCCCCATTCAAAGAGTAAATGAATGATAAATGTGTTCTAATATAATACTGTAGCTGCTGCAATCCGCACAATCACCAGCACACAAAAGAAATTGTGTGAGTCACTGCTAGCTAAATTACCATCCCCATTAAATCAATATACGCCCCCCTACTAATTACAAAGCCTTGTACAGATGCAGCATGAATATGTCAGTATCTGTGGATCTCAAATCCTGTTTTCCTTCACATGTTATGTTCTCCCATAGACCTTGAACTCAAATTGTTTGTTCTCTGGTTTAATAAAAATAAATGCATTTTGCATTGATTCCTATTGTTTTAGTCATTGTATTCAACGAAGTACTTAATATTTTCATTTACTCTGTGGCTACATTACATAATTTGCATTTATTTATTTATTTATTTATCATCTTCTCAAACATTTAAGTGAGCTTTTCCTTGACACTATTTTTTTTTAAAGTTGCTTTAGAATAATAAGCATATTTAGAAGCACTTCACAAATAAAATGAATGGAATACTAAATAAGATTTAGTTTTTCTTCGACCTAAAAGTCAAGTTTGTTGTTTTGCTCTTTGCTTGCTTGCTCACTTTGCTACAATGTTGAGTTTTAAAAACACCATTACATGCACAGACTAGTCCATTCTCATTAGACAATAACATAAAAGGGTTATAATATTTGAGGTGTCCTCTGGGCAACAGCACAATCTGGTCCCACTGCTGTCGTTTTGTTGTTCTTCTGTGAAAGGCTCTGACATCCTGATAATAATTACCGTGACTAAACCGCTTCTTTTGCCAGATGTTTTGACATCTGACAGACAGCAAGTATAATGCCCCTTCAAGCAAAAATACATATTCTAAGACAGTGTTTCAGTGGTTAAACACAATTAGTTACAGTCCATTTGCATGCAGGAGAACTAGTGACAACATTGAAAGAACTTGTTTCTAGGAGACAATGTTCAAGTATTTATTGTTACCATTATTACATTATAAAACACATATAAACAATATAAGCCAATCTGAAGAACAACGTTTTGCTTCATAGAGTATAGTGATTAAATAAACCCTGTCATCTGGTACATCCCAGTTGAGTTTGGCATTATACTGTGCTCGATTTGTTGTTTTGTGGAGGTACCTACTACACATAAAATTAAAACCATAAATTTTCTCGCAGGATTTACTTAAATAACAAAATATTAACAAAATATTATAACAAAATATTAATTTTAGGACATTGCTAAGCTGGAGCTGTTTAAATTACATTTTTGTGAGTCATTATCAGTTGGCCAATCTTTGTGTGAAAGTTCATTGAGGAATAATACATTTACCGTACTTCCCAGACCAGATGTGGGTTAAAGTGCACCTATTATTATATTTTAAAGGCTCCTAATTTTGTTTTGGTTGTCTCCTACACATGCATCACAGGTAAAAAAAAAAAGCCGAAGCATGGCAGTTGTTCAGTGTTTGGATGTACAAATGAACACAAAGGTATTTAGTTCCTTCATCCGAGCCTCTGAAGAAACAATGGGTTGATTTTGTTTTCTCTGGAAATTTCCAAACATTTCACCGACGAGACTGTTTCCTCAACTTGGGCCAATACAGAGCTGGCCTCGAACGTCTGAAAATATATCGATCGAGCTACCAAGCAACACTTTCTGATGTGTAATTGTAAAAGTTCAGACAGGTAATCTTTCTCTCAAAATCGTTCAATACTGTATTTACATCATCGTGTTTGCATTGGTGAAAGCATTAGAGCATAAACTGCGTTGCAATGATAAGATCTTTATTCTCGCGATCAACACACTGTCATCTGTTTGCTCATCGCAGCAACATTTTATGTGATGGAAATAGATCTAAATACTTTCAAAACATCTCACGATTCGTTAATCTCGATAGCTGTAATAGTAAAAACGTATAATATCTGTAGTAAAAGTATTCAAGAGAGTTTCACATGTAATACGTAGCTATATTTCATATGCAAGCATGTCAGCCAATCACAGCAGAGGCCGGTTACACACAGCAGACACGTCCCTTCAAACAGAGCTTTCAAATCGGAGGCTAAAATCAGGCTAGGAAAAATGCCTTTTATTTCTAAATTATGACTATTTTTGATCTAAAAAACATACTAACATTATAAGGGCAACCCAGAAAACACTATACAATAAAAACCATTCTAGGGCACCTTTAACAAGAGTATATCCATCAACATCACTAACTTGAATGACTGATGTAGCATACGTAAACGTTTGTAAAACAAATATTGCTCCATCCTTTATCTTTACTCAAAGTTGAAAGAAATTAGATTAGAAACAATTTGCATTACAGTTTTTCTCAGTCGCTTTGGTACATTTCTTGAATCATCCTCGACATTTGCAAAACAGTAAGTGCATTTCTCAAAACAATTCGTACAAATAGCAAAACACCATGGATTACCTGCAAAAGCCAGTCTCTTGCTCAAAATCCTTATTCATCTCTCAAAAGTAAATATCTGTGTCAATGAACATGTCCGTGCCATCAGAATGACAAGTCATTGTATACGGATAAGACAGTCAAATTGAAATTGCTTAGTCATGTTGTCAATATAACAGTGTCTGGAGGGATGTTCTGATGTAAACTATGGCTAAAGTTTTGATGCCAATTATTGTAAATTGTAGGTTACACCTTAGTGTATGTGTAAGTTTGATTGCAAGAGACTGGACAAGATTCTACCCTTCTAAGATCTACACTTTTACCGTTTGTACTGTAATTTGTTGACAGGCCATGTCATTGCGATATATACAGAAAGGAAAAGACAGCACTGCATAGCTGTATAGGGAGGGAGGGAGGGAGGGGGGGGGGGGGGGGGGGGGTGAGACTATTTAACAAAGACCCATTATAATACATTTTGATCAACATGACATAAGAACTTGATAATGTATAGGAAAGAGCTGAGAATTGGACATAATCGTTTGCATGGATGTACCAAAGCATTTGCAACTTCTTCAAAGAAATGAGAAACTGCTTTTTTGATGTGCACAAGTGACACAATGATGTGAAGAATGAACAGGTAGTTTTGAGAATTTCAATTCTGATCTGAGAAATGTACCAAAGCGACTGAGAAAAACTGTAATAGAGACAGTTTTAGGTAATAGAGGCCCACAATTGCTAAGCAGAAGTATTTCAGTAAGACAGTAATAACATGAGTTAGGCGGTTAGCTGGAAATGTACACAATATAAAACACAAAACTTGATTTATCGTGCACTTTCGACTTTACAATTTTACATGATGCAAAACAAAAGGCATGAAAGGGAATATTTGGGGGGAAAAAAACATAATAGGGGTATTTTAAAATATTTGGAAGTAAGGGAATTGATGATATACAGCTTCTGACAAATAATGAAAAACTGGAGCAGAAATCCTTGTTGATTTGTGTATTTTGTATTATAGGGAACATTCCCGTGGCAATGTTTACTCAGTCACACACACCCATTTGAGCATCAAAACAAACAGATAATGATTACAGTTGGATAAAGGGTCTTTGAGTTTATATCATTAGGACAGATTAAACACTAATGAAAAGGACCTCAGTCACTGAGCTTCTCTCCCCTCCAGTGAGGCAATTTAGGTTTCCTTAATAACCTGTGTTTGAAGTAGGGGATTTCTTCAGTAAAGCAATAATCCAGAGTGGAAGAGGGGAAATGGCTTACATGTATCAGGGATCATCAGAATTTATGTTGAGCTTTATTGGATGGATGGATGGATGGATGGACTTTTATGTTGAAGTCTATTCTTGGTTCCCATTGTTTCTGTGTTTGGTTCCTGTTTTGCCTTGTACCTTGTTTGTCGCCATAGTTACCCTCATTAGTTTCCATGACATCAAATCACCAACACCTGCCCCTTGTTAACCAGCCTCATCCCAAGGCGTAATATAATGACGCTTTTGCCAAAGCGTCTATATCGAACGCGCATGGCACCCTTTAGCGTCAATATGAGACGCCGATATATATGGGTCAGAAGGCGCCTCCTAGCGGTCTAACCCTAACCCTACACCATACCTAAACCTACCCATCTCTCTGCGTGTTATATTGACGCTAAAGGGTTCCATGGGCGTTGGATTTAGACGCTTTGTCAAAGTGTCAGAATATGACGCCTTGGGATGAGGATGCGTTGCGTTAACCTGTCTATTTAAACATCTGTGCTTCGTTTGTTGTTGTTACACTGCATCTCTGAGTGTTATTGCTGATTTGATGTATCTTGGTTTTTGGATTTTCTGTCTCTTGGATTACACTATTGCCTGTGTTTCCTGCCTTGTTTATTTGGATTGTTTGCCTGTGTTTTGACCCATTGCCTGCTGTTTTGATTACGATTGGACTGTCCAATAAATGCTGCATTTGGATCTTCACTTAAGTCTCGGTACAGTTTGTGACAGAAACCTCACCATGTAAAGATCCAGCAGCTGAGTGAGACCCAGAACATCATGGATCCAGCAGTTCGTCTAGTCCGCCTTCGTCAGGGAACTCCCTCGCTCCATTAATGAATGAAGCATTTATATATAGGACCACATCCAGGACTTCCTAGGTATTGCTAATTTCACTGACCTTCCAGACTTTTGTTCAATCTTATTGATTTCTTTAAATATGGACTCAACAACCCATTACAATCCACACTGATCAACGATGGTGCTCTCCAGTGGCTCCAGTTGCCACAGCACAACCACACAGCTTGTGACTATTAGATGCTTAATTAAAAAACATTCTGCTTTAGTGTTTCAGTAGGAAACAACCAAATCCAAACCTTTCTTTTCCAAATATTGTCATAATCCAGCGAGATTTTTGTAAAACAATTACTGCAACAGATGATATGACCCACACAGAGCCCTGATCTCAACCTCATCGAGTCAGCCTGGAATTACACTAAGAGACTGAAGCAAGTGAAGAAAAAAATGGCAGTAAAAATTCATAGATGAAGTATGGGAAAGTTTCCAAAATGCTCAACAACCTACCTGCAAATTACCTTGAAAGTGTACTGCTTTGAAGGCACCAAATATTATTTTGATTTAGCGATGTAGAAGTAGTTCAATGATAAATTGGATATTTTTTTTTTTTAAATATCCTTATTTACAGCATCATTTGCACAGTACTGCACTTCTTTTTTTACCTTTGGTGGACTTTTAATTCTTTCAAAGAGAGTAAAATGAGAGTATTATTTGCTGAAATTGAAAATAACAGTTTTATCAAGCTATTCACAATGCAATTACATTCCTCCAACCAATTTAATCAGGTTGCTGAAGCCTCCTAACTTCTTGATTAGAAATGATCTTTTGGTCAAAGTTGCTATTTTGCTTTGCTGCTTATTTATTTTTTAAAGTGTGGTTGATGGTCAGCCATGGACCACAGTTTGCTTTAACCGAGCCCAGATAACATTCCTCAATGGAAGCCAGAAACTCAGAAAGCTATGGTGAATGTTTTTACATCACACAGTGTGAGCAGTGTGCCAACACCATATCAAAGAACAAGAACAAACAAGCAACAGCAAGGAACAGATGCTGTACTGTTATACGGGCAAAACATATTAATAGAAAAGTTAAGAGTTTTAAGAAAAAATAAGTGACAAAGATTGGAAAGACATGTCATTATTTCTCACTCAGTACTCTGCAAACTCAATACCTGCACACAGGAGGAGGCACAAACATCAATTACCGAGCAACCGCAATGTTACAGCACAGGAGCTTGTTAAACACACAAACAAGGCCTCCAGGACTCAGGAGGAAATAAGTTTAAAGCAGTCCCTGAGCACATCATACAGCTTATCTAATTTCTAAGGTGTCATAATTTGATCTGTTAAATAATGAATGAGAGACTTATTGCACCCAGTGGGTCTGTGCCTTTTAAAGTCTTCCCTATAGGACAGAAACAAGTTTCTGTACGTCAGAAGAACGTAGGAATCAATGCATAAGGTACCATGTAAAATTTCCTGTTTGCTCTATCTGATCTGTTGCGTGCAACGGATTCCCAGCTGACGTAATGTCACCACCAGATACCAGTCACACTGGCATTCTGCTCTCATGTGGGACATGGTGAATAAACAGTTCTTTTGCTTCTCCAAACTGGAGTTCTGAGTACAGCAGTTCAGAACAGCTATCTGGGGAACCAATACCAAGAATTTACTTAACTGCATCAGGCTTAGTTTTTGATTAGTTAGACACATGCTTTCTAATTAAGAAGCAAAATACAAATCAAACCTTTGTTTTTCTTCAAGGAATATTAATTCCAAGCTTTTGCCATGGGATCAAGGTTTGGCTGGTTATGACACTGTTAGCCCAACGCAATATCATGGTAATCCATAACTATTTAACATTTTGGCAAATTGGTGGGTAATTTGTATGTATTTGAACTATCTCATTCATACATTTTCATATGATCTTCTTACGTTCCAATGACGGGTATGTTTAGAGGTAGGGGTGGGCCTTCATGCTTACTTTTTTCTAATAATCGTACATTTGTGTATGATTCACATCGAACAAATTCATAAAATCGCCACCTGATAACATAGTTCTGTTTTCCCGTGAAAGTCTGGCATTCATTATTAGAGCATCACATAACATGGATAACAAGTCAGATACATAACATGGAAGTAGTCAAAACAACAATTAACCCAAATAACTATCTGCACTCAAAATGCTGAAAATTGTTCATTTAAATTTATCACTTATTCATACATTTTAACAAAACGAAATGTTTTTTACATAAAGCAAACCGAGTTCGAATGAATAACTTTACAGATTTTTCCTATACATCAAACCATTAAAATGATTGAAATGCAGCATATACAATTAAAATAACTTGCAAAATCATTCATTATAATTCACTACTGACTTCCTTTCTGCTCACTGATCTCTCTCCATATAGATTATACATATTATTTGACATTATCTATTACACATCAGTGTTTCCGCAATGTTTAAAATCGACACTCCCCTACTAACATCACAACAAGGCAACCTATTCATTATATACAGTTTCCCACTTAAAGCTACACTGTGTGGGATTTTCTCCCATCTAGCGGTGAAATTGTATGTGACTACCAACTGAATATTACTTTCTAGCCCCTCCCATTCCAAGGGCGTTTTAATGGGAGTTTAAACGTTAGTGTGCGCACCACACCTAACACGCTGCATGTACTGTATAATGTAAAACGCACCCTTGCCTTGATTGAACAATTTAATCTGCAAGTAAAATTTTGGGCACCTCAAACACTGTGATCAAATGTCTAAAGTGAGCCCGATCTCATGAAAGTGCGTATCAATACCACGAATGTTATTTCTCGTGCCATTTATACGGCAAAAATAGTTTTTGCGAGTATATGATACGCAGTTTTCGCGTCCATATGATACGCACTTTTTGGCGTGTAATACGCACGCGACCCCCTTCCCCCCTCCCCCTAACCCTACCCAAGCGGTTTTCAGTGCGTAGCATTTACACGCAAAAACCATTTTTGGCGTATAAATGACACGAGAAATAACATTCGTGGTATTGATACGCACTTTCATGAGACTGCGTTGCTAAAGTATAACATGGAAACAAGCACTTCAGACTTATTTATGGTGACAATGTTATTCTGCCTATCTGTCATTTCTAATAAGCACTTCTCTATTTGAATAAGCACTGTGAGTGAGATGTTAGAAGTCAGCGCCGTCTGTGTGTCTTTAAGCATCTTTGCTTGTGTTCAGATGAGCAGAAGGAGAAGTTAAGTTGTGATGTAACTAATACCATTCCTGGGTCCAAGCTTTCCACTCCGTTTCAATTGAAAATGGATTCACAACAGTCATTTATGGGCACTTGTTTATAGCATACATTTAAGCTAAGCTTTTAAAAACTCACTGTGTATACTACAGTCTCTGGGATCACGGCATCCTGATATTTTGACGATTCAGAAAAAATTTATCACTATCATGGCCAAAAGAGATTTCAGTATGGAGATGTATACAGTATTTCAGTACTACAGCACAAAGTGGGTGTATATTAGCACTGTTTGTTGTTTGCTTTTGGGATTTGATAGAGTGCATGGCTCAGAAACATTGGTAGGCAATTTGTTTTAGAAACACTTTTTGTTATACTGGTTGAAACTCTCTTCACATCCTGATAGCAATCAATGATAAAAGTGTCTAAATATTAAAACATGTTCATACATTTTCTGTGGAAGTCTCAGGACCAAATAATGTTCGTCCAATCATTGCATTTCACTGTCAGTCGACATATACACTCACCTAAAGGATTGTTATGAGCCTGAGTCATTTTAATGTTTACTCACTGATTCCATTATGTCTGTGTATGTGCTTGTTTGTGTTACAGGTGGGCGTATCTGGTGATAATTTGTTGGAGGCTCTGATTGGTTCTCCTCCACACCTGATCCACATATAAGGACCGCCCCAAACACTCAACAAGAGGCCCCACTATTGTGCCATCGTTGATTGTTACTACTCTGCTATTGTTTTGTATCATCGACTATTCTAGAGTGTCGTATCAGAGAGTTTGTGAGTGTTTATTTGAGACTGTGCTGTGAGTGATTCTTGGAGATTGTGATTGTTATTTTGAACCTTTGTTTATCCTTGTTAACTGACCTATGCCTGTTTGACTACGATTTTGGATTCCGTTTCTCATTGTTTGCTACGGACTTTTACATTTATGTACTGTAAATATGGTTGCTAAAATAAGGGACGTAGGGGGTTTGACGCCATTTTATTTTGGTACATCTTTTCCCATTGTTTTTGGTTTAGGGATGTAGGTAAGTTTAAATTGTATTTTGTTTTCTTTTGTTTTTAGGAATTGTAGAGGTTTAACAAAAGATGGTTTTTGTTTGTTATTTTGGCCTTGTCTCCCCCTGATGCTAAAACCCTTTGTAAATAAATGCATGTTATTTTTGATATTTCTCTGGAAGTTTGACTTATTCCTTTTCCTGTTACGGCCGACCCCTAGCGGTCGTAACAGGATTATTAGGAACACCTGTTTAATTTCTCATTAATGCAATTATCTAATCAACCAATCACATGGCAGTTGCTTCAATGCATTTAGGGGTGTGGTCCTGGTCAAGACAATCTCCTGAACTCCAAACTGAATGTCAGAATGGGAAAGGAAGGTGATTTAAGCAATTTTGAGCGTGGCATGGTTGTTGGTGCCAGACGGGCCGGTCTGAGTATTTCACAATCTGCTCAGTTACTGGGATTTTCATGCACAACCATTTCTAGGGTTTACAAAGAATGGTGTGAAAAGGGAAAAACATCCAGTATGCAGCAGTCCTGTGGGCGAAAATGCCTTGTTGATGCTAGAGGTCAGAGGAGAATGGGCCGACTGATTCAAGCTGATAGAAGAGCAACTTTGACTGAAATAACCACTCGTTACAACCGAGGTAGGCAGCAAAGCATTTGTGAAGCCCAGAGGTGGGTAGTAACGAAGTACATTTACTTCGTTACATTTACTTGAGTATTTTTTGGGAAAAATTTCACTTTTAAGAGTAGATTTAATTGTGGGTACTTTTACTTTAACTCAAGTACATTTCTAATGAAAAAACTGTACTTTTACTTCGTTACGTTGGGCGACGTTCCTCTCGTTACTTTATTTTAATGTAATACGTGTTGTTAAAAGCGTAGTTTATTCTCAGCGCGTGCTCTATATTTTTTCTGGGCATGCTCAATTCACAAATGAATCACTCTTTTGAGTTGATTCTGTTCAAAGATGTCATCAAACAAGTTGGGCAGATCTGTCTAAATCGGTTCGCGAATCAGTTTGAATGATCCGTTCAGTTTCCTGCACGCACTGAATCACTTTCAATTCACACTCGACTCGGTGTCGTAACAGGAAGATTTAAGAACATCAAGAGCGTTGGATAAAGTTGCCGTGGACCTACAGTACAGTCTAGAAAGTAAATCTGCAAATGCATCATATTTTTTGCCAGCGATGAAGATTTTTATTAGTTGAACATCTTCGTATGTTACTTCGTAAGCTGTCTGTGAATGAATGATTCCACAGGACGATACATTCGATTTCATTACATTCAGGTAATACATTTTACAACCAAACAGATTATTACGCCACGATAGCACTACTACAATGTTTGACATTACCCTTTTTTGGACATATACATTAATTTTAATACATTAAATAAGATATCATTGTCCAGTTTATGAATGTGTGTACACAAACTGGCGTGCGACCTCGACTTGAAAACGAATGCCTTTGCCTGCCTTAGACACAGTTAACCAGTTTAAAGATGGTTTCAGAAATATACATTTAAATACATTTTGGAGAACAAACAGAAGAAGAGTCCGTGTATTTGATCGTTGTTTGTGTTCAGATGTTCAGTATTGGGCATGACATGACTGCGAGCACATGTGAAGAGTTTTAACTCTTTCCAATCTGTGTCAATGGTTCCCTTTACATGCCTATGAATGCAAAACTCCACAGAGTCACTCTGGAATAAAGTCAGAGTTTATTCCGACATTGTCTAATAATCCAAATGTAGTTGTATAAGTTACTATGTTATTATACAAACCAAGGGACAGGCAATGGTTTTCGCGCTATACAGATACGATAACACAGGTACAGGTACAGTTTTTGGATACTCTACCCACCTCTGGTGAATCCACAACACGCACAACCTTGAGGCGGATGGGCTACAACATTAGAAGACCCCACCGGGTACCACTCATCTCCACTACAAATAGGAAAAATAGGCTAAAATTTGCAAGAGCTCACCAAAATTGGACAGTTGAAGACTGGAAAAATGTTGCCTGGTCTGATATGTTGCCTGGTCTGATGAGTCTCGATTTCTGTTGAGACATTCAGATGGTAGAGTCAGAATTTGGCGTAAACAGAATGAGAACATGGATCCATCATGCCTCGTTACCACTGTGCAGGCTGGTGGTGGTGGTGTAATGGTGTGGGGGATGTTTTCTTGGCACACTTTAGGCCCCTTAGTGCCAAATGCCACGGCCTACCTGAGCATTGTTTCTGACCATGTCCATCCCTTTATGGCCACCATGTACCCATCCTCTGATGGCTACTTCCAGCAGGATAATGCACCATGTCACAAAGCTTGAATCATTTCAAATTGGTTTCTTGGACATGACAATGAGTTCACTGTACTAAAATGGCCCCCACAGTCACCAGATCTCAACCCAATAGAGCATGTATGGGATGTGGTGGAACGGGAGCTTCATGCCCTGGATGTGGATCCCACAAATCTCCATCAACTGCAAGATGCTATCCTATCAATATGGGCCAACATTTCTAAAGAATGCTTTCAGCACCTTGTTGAATCAATGCCACGTAGAATTAAGGCAGTTCTGAAGGCGAAATGGGGTCAAACACAGTATTAGTATGGTGTTCCTAATAATCCTTTAGGTGAGTGTATATTTCCATAACTCCGCACACCCTGCTCACGCTGTTTTTCAGGGTTGGAGATGAACTGTGCAGGACAGCCGATCGGCAGGAGCAGGGTTGGGCACACCTGGTCTAAATGAAGCAAATTTTGGTTTGCACCTCTATACATAGTTCCCACAGGCCAATTAATGTCACGTGACCTCCCTGGAGACGCTATCTTTGAGGGCATAAGCTGCTGTGTTTACAAGGTTTTTACAAGCAAATTTCGAATATTTCTTTCTGTTTATAAAATTTACGAAAATCATAAAGAGACAAAGTGACAGATTATAAAGAGACTCTATTAACACAAGACAGAGAGAGGTACAATGCTAAAATTTCAATCATAAATGGTGTGGATCCGTACTGAGCACTGATTATGCAGCTTTGCCTCAGATACTATCATGCATTTGTATTGAACCGAAACGGTACGGGCGTCACGGTTCGTTGCATGAATATATACACGGTCTCAAAATAAATAAAACTCACGTGCAAATTAATTAATGTCATGCGGAACTACTTTATACGCGGGTTCTTTAGGGACATAATCTGAGATTGCAATGCTGGAATGTGTGTGTGTGTGTGTGTGTGTGTGTGTGTGTGTGTGTGTGTGAGAGAGTGTGGGTGTGAAAGTGAGAGAGAGAGAGGCTCGCGGGCGCGATCGAACAGTGGAAACAATGTTGTTTTTGTATGTTTTTAATACCTCGTCATACAGGACATCATTCAAACTGCAAAGTGTTAACTTATATTTGTTATACAAGTCGTTTTTGTCGTTGTTCTGACAAAAACTCACATTCATGAAGTCTAATGACGTGACGGGTATACTGTAAAATCCAAATTTAACTGAACCTCCGGCACAATTTGAACATCCATTGACCCAGCAGGAGATGACCATTTTCACTTTTTATCACGAAATTAACTCGTTTCAGCTTCTTCTTCTAATGTTCTGCCCACAGCCTGCCCACAGAAATGGCGCCGGCTCGGCATGCCCGTATGTTGTGACGTCATGTAGGAACTATGTATAACCGAAGCTGAATGTGTTTTCCCATGTAACACATCAGCCCTCCCACACCGGCTTAACACCCTCTGGCTCAGCCGGCTACAGTAGCCATGCCCAGCTGAAAAGTGATTGACGGATCTGAGCGGACCGCTCTCAGTGTTTTGATGGTGCCTGGGGAGGCTCAATATTTATACTATTGAGGGAGACAAACCCATGAATGGCATAGTAATAGCAGACAATGAACAATAAACTAGTTTAAGAGAGTGTGAGAACGTATTTTAACATTAAAAAAAAGATCTTACATCACTTTTAACTTTAACGATCATTAATTTGAATGGAACTTGATTATTAATATTCCTGAAAACTGAAAATGGACCTCTCTAGTCATAATATTTCATATACAAGTTGTAGTAATATAAATATTAGGCCAACACGATTTGTTTGGAGAGTTTTTAGAAATTCTTTCACAGCTCTGAACAGGACTGAACTACTGAATACATAATTTAACAAAATCCTAATTTTATTACAATATCTCTAAATTAAATTGGTGTGTGTATCAATTTTCTTCTATGCAGCTGTGCCTTTTCTCCATGCCCAGCTGTCCCCATTATTATTCTAGATACTAACCTAAATAGAGTGAAGACTGGTAGTTAACCTAATGTGTAAAGTTAATTACCAGTACTGTTGAAGGACTGAATATTTGACACTTTACTTAATTAGTTTCACTGTAACATAACCTTGCATGAAAAGGGTCAACAGAACTGAGCCTGATAACTGTGCAATGAAACAGTTGAATTAATCTGTAGTCAAGTCTCTCTACTTCCTATGGGCAGACAAATCAATGTTATTTCGACATTAAAATGTATTATAAACTTCAAAGTGAAAATAAACAGCGTTAAGTATGGCAGATAGGAACTAATTTCTTTCATCTGAACACAAGCAGAAATGCTGAAAAGTGCAAGTAGTCACAGACAGCACTCATTTACAGAACAATCATGTTTGCCAGAGATTGTGATAATGATGCACATTTAGTGATGTTCCATTTAAAAGTTATTAAATGGTTTATCATGTTCTGTAACTGTTGTTAATATAACAAGCAAGTATATATGTAGTATATGTAGTAATAAATGGCTATAATTACCTTAGAAATTGTATAACTTGGTCATTTAGTAGAGATAATAGATGGTATCAAATAAAATAAAAAAAGAGATCTTGCCTATTGTCACTGTGGTGTAAGTAGAAGAAAGGCGAACAGGCAAAAAGCTCCAATATAAATGTTGACTCACAAAAATATAATATGAACAGTAGAAGGCTCACACACCAATTACAACATAGAACGGACCATGCACAAGGCAAACCACAGAGCTTAAATACATGGGGACTAACGAGGTGACAGGTGAGACAGATGAACTAACGATAATGACAAGGGATAAGACGACAGGTAGACAAGTCCAATGAAAACAGGACTTAATAATATATTGAAATGAATGTCCAAGCATCAGACAGGACTATGTGAATGGTGTGGAGAAAATGAAAGAGTAGAACATGTTATCATGTATTGTGCAAGATATAAAGAGGATAGAGATAAATTATTTGAAGAGATTCTGAGGAAAGAGCAGACTGATATAACTTTGAGAAACATATTAAAACCAGAGCAAGGAAATGACAATAGAGAAGCTTTATTTAAATATTTGGAGAATACAGGTCTAATTAATAGAATGTGAATTTTTTGTAAATTTTTTTTTATAAAGCCAGAGGAGCTGAACACGCAGCGCGTGTATAAAACAGTATGAATTATTTAAATTATTTTTAAATAAATAATACATTTTCTATTAAATCTGTGAACAGATGAAAAATAAAGGTCAAATATTTATTAATTGGAAGTCTTGGAATTTTCCTTTTAATGGTGATTCACAATGGTTAGCAATGATGACCACTGGCATTGACCACAGAGACCACATTGTGTGGGCGATAGAAATTGTAAATATTCTCCTGCCAAACTTCATGTTGTGATACATTTAATGTTTCATTTTAATTTAAGAATAACTTTGAATCACTACACAACTTTGTCTCTGAGGGTTATTGATAAATAACTTGAGAAGTGTCAAGAATCTGAAGTGCGGATTACTGCAGAAAACCAGGCATTAAGAAAAATGACTTTGAGCACAGTCAATAGAGCACACTCTTATCCTAAGATTAAACATCCAGAGGCTAAAGTTCTACAGTATGTGCAAAGCTGATGTAGTCTCTGCCCCCAAATGACACCAACTTGTGTGTTTACATCTATGCAAGTAATGCCTTTAGGGCTGTATTTAATTGCATTTCTGAATTTCTCTGCATATTGCATCTGTCATTAGCAGCTATTTGCACGTGTATATTTGTTGCAGCAGATAAAAGGTCAAACAAACATTGAAATAATTGAGTAAAAATTGCTCATGTCATCCTGAACATTAAAAATGCTTGCTGACTGACCTGAACACATAAAATAAAAATAGAAAAACACATAGCTTTATCTGAGTTATAATAATAAACTTTATTTTATATAGTGCCTTTAAAGCAGCTTCTCAAGGCAATTTACACAATAAAAAGAATACAAGGGGGAAAAATACACAGATAGAAATACAAAGCGAACAACAACAACAACAACAACAACAACAAAATCCCACACTGGAATACAAAATAGTTAAAATCATCAAGAAAATGTTAACCCTGAAAATTTTGTTTTTAGATTAGATTTAAAAAACTTAAGGCTTAACTTTTGTGCATCTTTATTATGAGTTCCAGAGTCTAGGAGAACAGGATAAGTAAGCCCTGTCCCCTAATCACAAACGCGTTTTACATGGAACAGCAAGTAAACCAGCTTTAGAGGAGTGCAAATGACGCTTAGAAATATATCAAGTTAAAAGCGCAGACAGATACTGAGGCCCTATACTGTATATGTAATCATAAGGATTTTAAAATCAATGAGGAACCTGACTGGGAGCCAGTGTAAGGACTTCAATGTTGGACTGATGTGTTCATTTCTCCTGACACCAGTCAGGATCCTAGCAGCAGAATTTTGCACACACACTGCAATTTGTTAAATGTGGTTTTAGGAACCCCAGCAAGAAGTGCATTGCAGTAGTTAATGCGGTAAAAAACAAAACTATATTGATAAGCCTTTCAGTCATAGGAAAAGATAGCATGTTTTTTTATGAATACTTTTATCAGTACTTTTATCATTACAGAATAGTCTGACAGAAGTCATTGAGTGCTGCTGTTCATCAACATACTGTATTGTACAAGGTTTGTTTCTTTTGGTGACCAATTTAACTAAAATGTAACTTAGTTGGAAGTATGCTCCTAAACAAAAATAGAAATATAGAGCATTTTGGACATTGAGAAAATAATCTATTTAAAGAGTTGGCCTTTTGCATATCTTGCTTCCATAGTTATATTTTCATGTGTGGAGGGAAGGTCAGAACCCCACACCTGTTCTTCTCTCCATGCATTTATTAACACCTTGGTATCAACAAAGACACAGGAAAGAGACAGATGAAACATGAAACCAAATAAATATTTAAAATGTGTCTACAATCTTGCAGTCTCTGATATTTTCCATAAACGTGGATTTATTATCACAATGGTTAGCATAAGTAGCCTTTAGCATCGCATATAAATATATTTCTACCTCATTCTGTGATCAGAACACAATCGTAAGTTATTTTATACACACTGGTGTTTGAAAGTAAGTTGAGCCGAAAATTGTTTTAAATGTCTTCAAATTTTGAGGTTAGCTTGTAGCAGGGGCGATACATGTCCCCCCCACATTTCAAAATCTAAGTTTTGTCCCCCCCACTATTTCCCAATGTAAGATTTTGTTTTGCATTGCCTGCCTATCTCTGCCAATTTCGGAGTCTCCAAATTAATCCATCTTTTAAATTCATAATTCAATTTTTAATAACGGCCATATTCTTCAGCTGCTTATGTCGCTGCTTTATAAAATATCTTCTTATTAAACTGTCTGTACACTTACAACGTTCTCAATGCTTCAGTGTGCAGGTAGGGACCCTCATTATGCTAACGTGTTCGTGTTGGGCTATTTTGAGCCTTGTTAGTGGTATTAACTAGCTATTTTTATTTTCATACTCTATGCCCAATATACTAGCGTAATAAGCTAAACAGTTTTTAGAGATAAAACTCTTTACATTCAACAATCATGAAAACAAATCTCAGAGAACGGTTGACTATGTACCAATGTATAATTACCAAAGGTTCATTTTGAGCCGGAGTTGTCCTTTAATAACCAAGACTAGGTTGGTATTTTTCTCAGGAGATGTTTTGAGCATTTTACTTCAGACACCAGATTATCAGCAAACTGCCAAGAGAACTGCTAGCTGACTACTCAAAATAAACTAGCAATCTATTCAGTCAGCATATTTGTGTTTGATCTGTGTGAATTATAGAAATATAAGACTTGCTAGACCTACTTTTAGCTACCAAGCAACCTTTCCGCAAGGGATAGATTGATTTTATTTTTTCAATCTATCCTTGGGGGGTAAGCTTGGTGGTTAATGGAAATTAAATCAACCATTTATTTAGTACATGACTGATTAACAGTAGAGTAAATGCTAAATGTCCTAATACATGTTGATACTACAACAATGCAAAGTATATGCTCTTAACCTTGCAGTTTTTCACATATCATGTAAGACTCAATTTCTCCATTTCTTTGCACAAAACTCTCCAGAAAGTGGCATTTAATGGTTTATTTTTCAAAAAATATTCCCGGGGGGGGGGGGGGGGGGGGGCATACCCCCCGACCCCCCTAGCATTTACTGTCCCCACACAGGTTCATAATTGCTTCTACGCCCCTGGCTAGTAGTCTGGTATGATAATATAGGAAATGAGCAGCAGTGCTGCTGACCCTCTCCTGACTCAGGTAAACTCTGCCTTCGTTCATAAACACTCCTCAAGCTCCAATTACTCCGAGGTATTCGGCGGGTCAAAAAAACCATGGCAATTGGCCTCAATAAGGCCCAATCAAGCCCCGGAAGTGACAGTGTAAATGCGATTGGCCCGCACTAGCACGCTCGCCTTTGGCCCGACAGTGTAAACACGGCTATTGAAAGCAGCAGGCCCAGACAGCGTTTTACAAGCCTGTCTGAAATTCTGCCCTGACCAGCTGGCCCCTATCTTCACAATGACCTTCAACAGATCACTGGAGCTATGCAAAGTCCCTTCCTGCTTCAAATGCTCACCCATCATCCCCATTCCAAAGAAACCCAAAATCACAGTACTGAATGACTATAGACCCATTGCTTTAACGTCTGTGGTTAAAAGTTAACGTCAGTAGTCATTTGAAAGACTGGTGCTGGCCCATCTGAAGGACATCACTGGACTCTTTCTGGACCTCCTGCAGTTTGGTAATTGGGCAAACAGGTCTGTGGATGATGCGGTCAACATGGGACTGCACTACATCCTGTAACATCTCATCAGACTTGGGACTTAAGTGAGGATCCTGTTTGTGGACTTCAGCTTGGCTTTCAACACCATCATTCCCAACACTCCTCCAGACCAAACTAAGACAGCTCTCTGTTCCTAGCTCCATCTGTCAATTGATCACCAGCTTTCAGACAGCTAGGCAACAGCTAGTGAGACTGGGAAAATTCACGTCCAACACAGCACTGGCACCCCCAGGGATGTGTGCTCTCCCCACTGCTCTTCTCCCTCAACACCAATGACTGCACTGCAAAAGACCCCTCTGTTTAGCTAAGTGAAGTTTGCAGACGACACCACAATGATCGACCTCATCCAAGACCGTGACAAGTCTGCTTTCAGACAGGAGGTTAAAGAGCTGTCTGTCTGGTGCAGTCACAACAACCTGGAGCTTAACACGCTCAAAACAGTGGAGATGATTGTGGACTTTAGGAGAAACCCCCTAGCCACCCCCCCCACTCACCATAATGAACAGCACTGTGGCAACAGTGGAGTCATTCAGGCTCCTGGGCACTACCATCTCTCATGACTTGAAATGGGACACTCATATAGGCTCCATTGTGGAAAAAGGCCCAGCATAGGTTGTTTTTCCTTCATCAGCTGAGAAAGTTGAATCTGCCACAGGAGCTGCATCTCCAGTTCTACTCTGCAGTCATAGAGTCTCGGCTCGGCCACCAAATCAGACCTCAGAGGACTAGAGGATAGTCCGGACTGTTGGGAGAATCATTGCTACACCCTCTTCCCACTCTCCAAAAACTGTGCTCATCCAGAGTGAGTAAAAGAGCTGGTAAAATCACTCTGGACCCCTACCATCCAGGTATTTAGTATACCATACCTCATGTTCACATTCCCTTGCAATGAATAACAAAGATGTACACACATATATTGTCTATTGTCTATTTTGTATATTGTGTATTTTTATATATTTATTTTTATTATCTGTCTTATTTACCGCTGTAATTCTGTGTGTACACTGGAAGCTTCTGTCGCCAAGGCAAATTCTTTGTATGTGTAAGCATTATTAGCCAATAAAGCTCATTCTGATTCTGAAGTAAAAGTTCAGCGGATGCGGCTGAAGGGACGGCTGATTTCAAAAGGCTAAGTGGTAACACACTTTAGATTTTAGAACACTTATCACTAGTTGCTTATTAGCATGCATATTAGCTGTTTATTAGTACTTACTATAAAGCACATATTAAGGACTTATTCTGCATGACCGGATCCCTTAACCCTATACCTCATACCTAAACATAACCACTACAACAACTACCTCATTAACTAGCAATAAGCAGTAATTAGGTGTTTATTGAGAGAAAACTCCTAGTTAATAGGAGTTCGTTCATATAGTTTCCGTAATCTAACGTGTTACCAACAAAGCTTAATTTAGCTTTTATGAGTTAATAGAGCTGCCAAGCTGAATTGAAGTATTATGGCTGCTGTTTTAATCTCATTCCACAAAGAATAATTCCAAAGAAAAATTACATGAAGTCAAAAGCATTTCTTATAAATACTTTTCTTTGTGTGTGCATATATTCATGTTTGTGTAGGCATGACTGTGTCTGTGGGTGGTTGACAGGGCACGGTTATTTAAAAGTCCAGAATTTTAAAATGAACATCATTATGAGCATATGGTGTGACAGAATGGTTTCTCTCAGATTTATGCTGAAATAAATACTATGGAAATAAATCCGAATTTAGACCTAAAATATCTTAAAGGAACATAAAGAGTTAAACACAAGTCAAGCTCTATCGACGCCATCTGTGCTCTGCTGTCAATTAGCGAAAATAATGTCACCTCGCCAATGTTGAAATTTTCCCATTCAAAAATGAAGCTTAGCTGGTCAGTGCCAATAATAAATCAACACAAACTGAAGATTTATGGATGAGTGTTAGAGGATTCAACAGCATTAAAATGGTTCTCATAATAAATTGTTATTAAGATGAAGATGTATAGAAGAATAAGGCATTAATTCACAATTATCCCTTGCAGATGAGAGACTAAAGAAAAAAACTTTTTTTATATTTATATCTCAATATATTTATGTCTATCTATATATGTATCTATGGAGCTTAAAAACAGTGTTTTTGGAAACTAAGAATGAATGGAGAAATGCCTCCCTCGCATTATAATTGGCTGTTCATGCAATAAATCCTGTCCCTCGTTTTTGAGTGCACATTCCACATCTGTGAATAGATCTGGATAAACAAATAATGGTATTAATGGAAAGACTAAAAAGTAAGTAAACAACTCACTCACCGATTTATGTCATGTCACATTTAAACATGACATCTGAGGGTTTTTAGTGAGCAATGAGCTGAGCGCAATTATACATATATACACTGAACACAAATCCTTTAACACAACAATCCTTTTAATTGTAAAATAAAAAACCTATTTAAATCATTGTGATATTCAGATAGTGTTTAACTTTATATAGCTAAAATTATTGTGTATACTGTAAATATTCACATTTTGCTTTGTACCAAATATAGCACAAAGAAAGAAGACTGATGAATGTTCTTAGAGACCATGGACAAGCATTCTGCTGCCTCTGTGTGTAATGGAAAGAAAATAGCCAGACATCATCCCAGAGGAGACCATTTCTGAGGTTTATACGCCACTGTGGAATCTTTTCTGTCAGTGATTTGATTCTCTTTTTCATTCTCTCCAAACTTCTGTCACTTCTGTCTCCTTACGTTTCTGTGAAAAACACAGCCAGTTATCTTTTTGTCCAGCCATTTCATGAAATCTCTCTCACACGCTTCCATTGTTTCCAGCCCAATTTCCCTCTCTTATCCTCCCACTCTCCGTTTCCATTCGTCACCTTCTCTCATTATTTACTGAGAAAGTGCATGGAGAAACGTAAAAGCAGAGACACGGCAAACAGAAGGTCCCTGGAGCCGCGCTTGTTCCGCAACAAATATTCTGAGATCATTACCTTTGAGCCAGCTCCAGCAATTTGAAGTCACCGGTGGACAAGGTGCTTTGAAACTACAGTATGGTTTCCAACTAATTACAAGGTGTTTTCTGAGAATCCTCCCAAGTGGAATTGCCTATCATCCATCCATTTGACTGCCTCTCTCCTGCTCCCTCAAATCCAAGTATTTCTGCCCCTTTCATCGCATGTGCTTTTCTAATCCTGTTTTCTATTAAACTTACCGATGTTTCATCTCATGTACTGGTGAACACCAGATGGTGCAAGTTGGCATATCTGACAGTCTGAAGAAAAAAACTTAAATTTAATACAACAATTCTTGTTCCATCATGCAGGGGTCTTCAACAGCGAGCAGTACTAAAAGGGGTCTGCCAATTATTCCTTCTGTGAAAAAAATTAAATAATTATATATATATATATATATATATATCAAGTTAACTTCAACCACGGCTTAAGTTTAACATTTTTATTGTCCTGCCAATATCAAGTAAATTTGGAATGTAATGTACAAGTATATGACTCTGTACCTCAATAATAATTACTGATTCGTGTACAAATTATTGGTAACACTTTAGTATAGGGAACACATATTTACTATTAACTACAACTTTTGCCTCAATAAACTCCTAATTTAATGCTTATTAATAGTTAATGAGGTAGTTTTTGTAGCGTTTAAGTTTACTGGGCAGGATTAAGGGATGTAGAATATGGTCAGGCAGAATAAGGCAGTAATGTGTTCTTAATATAGTTCTGGCATGCAGGTCACGTTAGTCAAGCTCGCATCAGCTGACTCACAGCTGATCCACATCTACCTGTAGGAATACGACGCCTATCACTGTATACATATAAGCTCCTTCAGGATTATCATCAGCTATCGAGTTCTCAGGAGCTAATTACCCTCCTCCATCCCCAGCTCCTCCTCTCGCCCAGTCAGGATTTGGCCTTCTGAGTGCCCATTGAATCAGAAAAAAATCTCGAATTATGTTGTACTTAAAATCTTGAATTAATGATATGTGCAATACATTCATGTTGGTTCTGTTCTGTTCACCCTAAGGGGTGTTATTGCTGCTCTCCCTGCTCTTATCCATGCTAGAGTTCTCGCCCAGAACAGAAACCATAACGTCAATCCAAACTATATGGTATTGCTCAATCATATTTGAAGATAGTGGTCCTGACATAACTTAAATTTATTGACTAGCGACACCATGAGAAAACCTTAATACATTTCAGGGTTTTGTTCTTCAATTTCCTGCCACGTCAAACTCTAAATAAAACGTAACTGTTAAAATGACAAAGATGTCACTTTCCTCAGCGGACATTCAATCGGATTTTGTGATTATGAATGTAAGATTGACCTGAAGATTATCAGGTAGATGCAGATAATGCACTCGCTTAGTCGATCTCTCTCATAGTACTCTACTAACTCTACATAATTCAATAATCTTCAATGAAGTGACTCAACGTTCCTTCGCTGCCAGTTTTAAAGTGACTTTTTAGAATTAGTAACGGAGGATGGGCTAAACTGTTAAACTGTCAACTTGAGATTTAAAATACGTGGCGGAAGGAAGTATGTCCCCACAAAACAGGGATTTTAGAGACACTCTGTTGTTGTTCCTTATTCATTTACACACTTGTGCCGTTGAACTGTTGTATAAACGCAATATCACACTCGTAGACGTGCACACTCGCACGCACCTACGGCCGAATCACAGCCGTGTTGATATAAAGCGATATTTCTTCTTGTGATATTGCTCGTATAGCTATTATCCAGCATGCAAAAGGGTATCCCTGCTCTGTCTTTCTATCGGCCAAGTTTTTGGATAGAAAATCTTTAAAACACACACTCACACACACACACACACACACACACATTCACATCCCTATATGACAAACCCAAAACAATAGCCTGACAACAACATGAAATATTCAAACTAGGCCACGATTTCCATAAACAGCTCCAAATTACACACTAGGTACACCTGGGAACAGCATGCCAAGCTGTTAGCTCTTCCCAGCAATTGACATTGTGATATAGTGAATTGGCTGGCAGAGACGCATTCAACATCTGGCCCGGCAGAACCTGAGCAGCATTGGCTTGATTTTGGGCACAGTCTCACAGGAACATACTGTATGCTTTGGGTTCAGACACACATTCAAACACTTAAACAAAAAAATTTAAATGAAAAACTATTCTCACAACAGCCATCAGCACTATGCGTATTCATAAAAAAGAAGGCTGTGTAACAAATCCTAGTTCAGCCAGCGTTCAGATCAAATATGCGGTAACAGGAGAATAAGCATGAGGGTCACAAAGGCTTTAACTGTTTTTGCTACAAATTTTAGTGGATGGCATTAATCAGTTTAGGTTTGGTTTGTACTGCATAGTTGGCACATTTTTATTATCCTAGACAAAATTGCATAGAGACATATACAGTATAGTGTTCACACTCTTATACGATGACCAGCTCTCTTACCTGTAGGTTGTGCATTAAAACAGCAATGCACTTTTGTTCAGGTTCGTATCTCAAAGAGGTGCTAGAAATATGAGGCCTAAAATATCTAAAGGTTGCACTTTATTTTACACTACATGTACTTACAGTGAACCTAAGGAAATACTGGGTATAAGGTAACTACAGGGGTTTAGGGTTATTACTTATTACCTATATTGTAATTACTGTAATATGTACATCGTATGTACATGGGGAACATGACTGTAAAATAAAGTGCTACCCATTTAAGTATCCTTACATTGAGCCAATACATTTTTATGTCTCTTATGATAAACAAAAGCGTATATATTGTTCAAAAGTTTGGGGTCAGTAAGACAAAAGTTCAAAATCATACTTTTATTCAGCAAGGGTGCATTTAATTGATCAAATGTGACACTATTTATAATGTTTTATAAAAAAGTTAGAGATTTCTATATCAAATAAATGTTGCTCTATTGAACTTTCTATATTCATCAAAGAATCCTGGGGAAAAAATGCATCACAGTTTCCACAAAAATATTAAGCAGCACAACATTGTTTTCAACATTGATAACAATAAGAAATATTTCTTTAGCACCAAATCAGCATATCAGAATAATTTCAGAAAAATCATGTGACACTAGTAGTAAAAATTACATTGTAATAATAAATTTTTACTGTATTTTTGATCAATTAAATGCAGCATTGTTGCACATAATAGTCTTATCTTATCTTATAAAATCTTATCAATCCCAATCTTTTGAATGTTAGTGTGAGTGTGTGTGTGTGTGTGTGTGTGTGTGTGTGTGTGTGTGTGTGTGTGTGTGTGTGTGTGCGTGTGTGTGCTCATGTTTATATTACATTGTCGGGACCAAATGTCCCCACAAGTATAGTAAAACCTGAGATCACCTACATTGTGGTCCCCATGAGGAAAACAGCGTATAAATCACACTAAGTAATGTTTTTTGAAAATGTAAAAATGCAGAATGTCTCCTGTGATGGGTAGGTTTAGGGACAGGGGCAGTGTAAGGGGACAGAATATACAGTTTGTACACTATAAAAACCATTACGCCTATGGAGAGTCCCCACAAAGATAGCGAACCAGACATGTGTGTGTGTGTGTGTGTGTGTGTGTGTGTGTGTGTGTGTGTGTGTGTGTATGTGTGGCCTGGTAAACCCTACGTTATGGGGACAAAATGTCCCCACAAGGATGGCAATATCCGAAATCCTTGTTCGTGTGGGGACATTTTTTGGTCCCCATGAGGAAATCAGCTTATAAATCACACTAAGTGATGTTGTTTGAAAATGTAAAAATGCAGAATGTCTCCTGTGATGAGTAGGTTTAGGGATAGGGGCAGTGTAAGGGGATAGAATATACAGTCTGTACAGTATAAAAATCATTATGTCTATGGAAAGTCCCCATAAAACATGAAAACACAACATGTGTGTGTGTGTGTGTGTGTGTGTGTGTGTGTGTGTGTGTGTGTGTGTGTGTGTGTGTGTGTGTTTCTTTATTTATTTATTTAGTATACAGTATACTCAGTGCCTGTGGCCATCCAGAGCCCATGTATAACTAAAGGGAAATTTTACTTGTATAAAATCTGTACAATCACAATTCCCAAATAAACCATCTAGGAGCAGCTTTGTCATTCTATAATCTATTAAAGGTTATAATAGCAGAACTGAAACAATATAAATTCTCAAAGGGCACACATGCAAGCATCAAATGGAGCAGCTTGGCCAGCCTCATCATGATGTATTAGCTCCTTCCAGACACCCTGAGGAAAAAACAGGTTTCCTCTCTCTACACACACACACACACACACACACACAATGAGCCTATAAGTCACCACAGAGTAAAATATGACACAGCCGCTATACACCACACTATGCACCCTCCTCCATTTCCTCTATGATTAAAAAGCTAAGTGGATGGATTTTGGATTCAGTTAATTGTCCACATCAAGGATCTGAAGCTTAAATTGGATATGCTGTTTCCTATTCTCATCCTGCTGTCTTCTAAAGACCTAACTGATTTAACTACAGACCTTCATTGTAAACAAAGCATGTTTTAGAAACCAATCCCTGCTGCCATTTGACTGTGATTTTTTTTTTCATCCACCTTGGTCATTTTAGTTTCATAATATTCTCGGGGCCACGGATTAATTTTTTTTTAGGCTTTAGCTCAATTCTGCACATCTCTGCTTCACTCTGCATTTATAATTTTCTCTAACAAAGATGATTTCAGCCAAAGCGCGAACCTATGATTTTTACTTTTAATCATAATAATTAGTGCCCTAATTTAGAGGCTGTAAAACCATAGTGAATACAGTTTTTTTTTTTTGCTTGTTAAAATACTTCCATGCATTAAAATCTAAAGAGATAATCTGACTCTGCATGGGATCTAAAGCTGCGATAACCACAAATCATCTCAACAGCAGCTTTTCAAATCACTGTCACTGTTAATGCCATGTTGAATCAGGTCAAGCTGGCACTGTGCACTGTGCTCCTACAAAAGAAATCTGTCAATTGATCGGATATGAATGTCATGTACTGTACATTCAACACAAAGCTCAGAGACTCTCAACTAAAAAACATTTTAATCGATAGCAACAAACCACATTATTATTTTAGAATTTGTAATGCTGCTTTTTGAGCCTATACAGGGATGATTTATGGTGGTTCATTAAAAGCTATAAAAATATATTTTATAAAATCAATTAAAATGTGGAATGGACCCTTTTCACAGACTGTGATGACGCATTTTAACGGTCACCAGCATCGTAAATCCTGCAAAGTTTTTATATATATATATATATTTATTATGTTAATTTATAACACGATACTTAGTATTATATTACCTTTGCATCAAATTACAACATAATAGTTAACACTGCTGTGAGGGTGTTTCTAATCAGCCTGTGTTCTAATACAGTGACTATGGGAGTGACGGTGAGGGTGACATCTTTCTCTCTTCTGACGGCCATTATCAACCTCTCTTTATTTATTTTCTGTTTTGGAAAGTTGTGAAAACACTGTTGTTGAATGTAAACGTATGTATCATAAACTAAATAAAACAAATATTTTATTTATTCTCTCATTCACCTCTATAATTTTACCCAACAATGATGACTTTCGCTTCTATAGACCTTATGCACCAGAGAAACGAGGGCGCCGCCATCTTTAGAAAATTATCTTTGAACTTTATCTTTGTTTTTGCGGTCGCTCTGTATATTTCTATGGCATCGCTGTCGAGGAGTAATTAACTGGTGAAGTGGATTTACTTATTGTAGAGTTAACAAAAGTTATCACAAGCATTGTAATGTTTATCATAAGCATTGTAAAGCAGATGTCTTAATAAATGTCGACCGGGAACTTTTTTAAACGAGCCGTTCATTCATCTATGCAAGATCGTTGTGAAAATACAGCGCTGAAAAGGGGTGGGGCTACATAAGGTATATACCATTTCTAAACCATATGCAATCATCACTTACTATTGAGCTATTAAAGTCCTGCATTTATTACCAGTCAAAACTATAGGCTATATTAAATGAGTTGCATATTGCCCTAAAGATAGGATTGAATAAGAGCTTCAGTGGGCAAATAAAATAGATTAATCTTGACGTGAAGAATGATCCAATCATTCTGTCTATAGTAGACTTATGAAAATGCCACTCAAACAGGGGCAAATTCACAGTTGACAAAATGCATCTACTTATCTCATCAAAAGTGAATAAAACTCAGCCTTTTATAGATTCAGATTTAATGAACTGTGTTACATAAAACTGAGCGGACTGGGGCCAATGCTGACAAATATCTCATGGCTAATATGCTGTTCCCAAGGTCTCATGCAAAAGACACAACACGTGCTCGGGGCATCTAGAAAAAAAAATAGGCTAAATAAAACAAGCAATTGCAATGACAAGACAAGACATGAGACAATGTTCTGAGGGTCTTTTTTCCAACAAACACCTACAGTCCACATAATGGAAACTGAATACTATTATGTCTTGCTAAAGACCATCAAGTATTTTTGTATAGATTCATAAAGCTCCAATCTACAGAGAACATGCAGAAAATAAATTATGTTACTGTGACTGTATGTATTTAGAAGAGTGATAGTGGTGTGCAAGAGGAAATGTCTGTTTTCAGATAAGCAGAACAAAAAATTGTATCATACCCATTTCAGTTTGCTGAAACCTTGCAACCACAACCATGAAAGTTTGCACAACAGCAGCAGTTAATGTGCTCTTCCTTCCTAGAGGCTTGTCAGGCTGTTTGCATTCGAAACTCATTGACTGAAACATTCATTTTGTAATTTCTCTGTCATTGTTTACCCTTTCAGTTATTTCAGTTACCCAATTCAGTGATTCAAGACAACAAATGTTAGCATGTTACTAATAAATGAAAAAAGCAGAACATGGACATACTGTCAGCAAGTTCATTCTTCAATAGCAGTAAATGTCCTATTCTGTGCGTTTTTCAAATTCAAAACATGTGCTACAGAAATAACAGGCATGCAAAGTTTAATAACTATTAACTTTGTGGTCTCGAAGTAAAAACAACAAAAAAGAACACTAAACAGAAAGGAGAAAAACATCTACAAAAAGCAATAGCTTCGGTAATAAGCCTAAGATAGTGATATTAAGACTGCATCTGTGAATGTTTTCAGAAACGACTGAGCATAATTGCCTCATTAAAGGAGTCATGACATGTTTTTTATCATTATTATTTTAATATGTCTCTTGAGGTTCACTTACAATGTTAATCAAGTTTTTTTGCCCAAAAATACATATATTAGCACAAATTATTATTTTCAACCCTCATTATGACTGTCTAAAATGATCTGTTTTCAGGGGCCGTCACCCTTAAGACTTGTTAGTAAATGCAACTATGACTGGCTTACGTCATTGCATTGAAAAAAGTATCAACCCCTGCATCAAAGCAAAAGTTATTCTTCATTGTTCTGTTGTCAGGATCAGCTCAAGTGCATGGATGCAGTAGATAAGAAATTGACAAGCATATGTCTACTGTCTGTATCCAGTGTAAAGGTGTCAATGATAATAATGAGTTATATTTGCATTTTGACGAGACACTCGGATTTGCGGGCAGGTGTCAGCTGTTTAGCGACTGAATGGCAGTGTGAGGGGCTTATGGTGCGATGATGTAAAAGTATTCATCAATGTCTTGCACTAGAGGCAGTCATGTGCAAATGTATTTGCCCCTCTTAACAAAAAAAACAAAAAAACATTTAAATGTGCCATTTTGGGATCTTGTTTATTTAAATCCTCTTTTTGTATTGATGAAGACATTTTAAGCTATGAAACTTGCAGGATGCATTAATGGTAATGTTTTCATGGAAAATTAGTTTACCCGTGTCATGACCCCTTTAAGGTTACAGCCAGTTTGAAAATTATAAATATCTGCAATTAATCACAAACCTGAAGCTAAAGCAGAGAAGATTCAAGAAGAAGGACATTAAATTAAGTTAATGATTAATTTCATCAGACTCTCATTGTTTTTAACTGATGGATGTTACAACAATTTATGTTAATATCAGCCTTAATATCACTTCCTGTGAAATTTGAGAGCACTCTTTATATCCATCTTCATGCATGCAAACAGACAAAGAATCAAATGCTATAATCAATGTCACACTGACCCTCCTCTCACTGGCCCATGGCCAGGCTCACAATAGGAGTGCATGGCAATGAGGAGGTGTATGAGAGCTGCTGGCAGAGTGCAATGAGACACACCTGCTGCTTTTTGCACCTTATCACCACTGCCTAACCCCTCCACCTCAATCTCTGCACCAGTCCTTACCCATTGTCTGATCAGCCTGTCGGGCACAAGGAACGCCAATTCACGCCAATTCTGACTGCGCATAAAGAGCTTGTGCTTGAGGTCCAGTATAGCAAAGCTTAACTGGGAGGCCACTTAAACAATGACCACCTGGCTCTACTCTTCTGGATCAACCATAGACAGTAGAAGAAATGGACAGAGCGACCCCATAGACTTCAACGGAGAAAAGTGAAGTCAATTAGAAGCACTCACTTCCTGATTGCCAAGCATACTGCGCAGGCTCAAACTGAGCTTGACGATGTAGATGTGACGTAAGACACCTGTCTGACAGTGGTGAGTCTTCTACTAGCTGTGCCAAGAGAAATCTGAATTCCTCAAAACGTTGTTGAAAATATTTTGTCCCGTTGCTTTTATGGACTCTCTATGGGCTTCTTCCTTGACTTTATCGAACTTTATCCCTCCTCGTCCCTCCAATTGCCTCATAGACAGTAAAAAATTGAGTCGCGTGTAATGACGCAATCGTTAGCCTATTTTTTACAAAAACTACTTCTACGAGGCCATAACGTAAGATACAAGGTAATGGAGCCCTTTATACATTGTCGTGTTTCTTTAGAAATAAACAATGGACAAATGGAGTCTTTAAACGCCTCAGATGTAAAGTTATTCACTGTCAAAGTGACGCAAAAATGAATGTGAGTCAATGGGATGCTAACAGCAGGTGAAGGCTTGTAAAACCAATGGCGGCCCCCTGGCAGACTTCAGTTTCCGGCTGGTGGATTACCCCCTTGGGATCAACCCATCCATTCTGTCTTGAACATTGGAGGTCACCATATACCTGACTTTTGGCCACCCTCAGAAGACTCTTCCTTTATATTTGTATTTTTGACCAAGAAAAAGAATTTCTGAAGCATGAAACTGTGTCTGTCTTTAATCCCTGCCATATTTGGAGAATAGAGAGGTTTATTCAGTATTCTAGATATTGTTTTTAAACAATGGACTGAAATACCGAAATGTATGGTTTTCATTAGCCAAAGTGAACAAACAATCAGGGAGATTGATGACAACTGCCATATGCTACAGTCTAACAGATGGTTCTGCACCAACAATTATCCATGAGAAATCATAGCACACAGTAACATCAAGAAAAGACCTAGGATATCTGCTCAGGAAAGCAAACTAGCCAAGCCTGTAACAAATACCTCATAACATAGATGCACAAGCTCACAACACACATTCAGTTGAGTGGGAGAGCAATTCCCCACACTCACACTTTAAAATACAGACTTTCTTGCAAGTCAAGCATTAAATTTGTTATTCTTGTATGAAATTTATCAGGCAAACCCTTTATCCTGTGTCACTGAGGGTCCATCTGTTCAAGGTATGATTGATTGTCCATAAGCTGATCACAGCAAACATGTTTGTCTGAATAGGGCAAGTAATTATGAGGAAAGCCTCAGAATAGGAGTAGCATTAGGAGGCCAAACAAATTCACATATAATCTTTCTCATAAACACTCTCCTTCTCTGGAGTTTTGTGAGATATTTAATGCATCAATGGTTTCTAGTATGTGGTATATTCGAACATAAAATAACACAATAGTCACTTTTAAAAAAAAATCTTAGAGCAATGTGTATAATAATAAATAAATAAAAAATCTGTACATGTAATTTGATTAAATAATATTTTTGTATGTGTAAGCATCGCCTAAATCGATCTTACATTTTTCTGTTATTCTAGAAACATTTATTTGCTATAGTTATGCCTGATATGGGCCTAGAAAATATATGCATCAAAGGAGCCTCTGGACTCATGTGAACAGTGATACTAATTTAATTAAAATGTTATTATTTCATCAAGATTGACTACAGAAGGAACTTGAGGCTGGTGAAAGAATCCATGAGAACTAAACTGGACCTATAACAGCTCCCTGTGGAACACCATATAGAGATGCTAAGAGTCTGATAATTGCTAATTCTGGTACAATTCTGTTTGAGAGATTACCAATACTGCTAAACCGAAGGGTTCTTTTATCAGCAGAAAATATGCAAATATCTTACATATCAACAATACAGATCTTACTCGCTGTGTTGGAAAAAAAAAGTTATATTGACAATAATGCATGGTGCAGATAATGTGTGACATACGTGTGACAGGACTGAAGAGGGAATGGAGAATTATTCAAGACACAAAAAGTCTAATGGGGTTATAATAAGAAACCACACCTTTATTTACTTCAGAAAAAAACATGGAAATATAATGTGGTTGTGTGGAGATATCATTTTGCATGGATAAGTCCAACTGAAAGCAAGTACAACTTGAAACTGAGTGCTTGCAACAGATTAAACTAAATCTGACATAATCATTTCTGGTCCATCAGATTAATTGAGGAAATAAATAAAAAAAACATGCATTTTATATTTATTGTGCATTTTACTGTAACAAGCCTCAACTTAGCTCAAATATGTCCGTTTACTTTACTTGCATAGCCTATAATAGGTCATAATTATAATTTGTTAAACTGTTTTTAGGCTATATAATGGTTTGCCACATGAGCAATATTGCTTACTAATTACAACTTTTTCTGATGGTTCAGAGAACATTGAAATAAAACGTTCCCATAATACTTGCAAAATTATGAAATGCAGAAAATAGTTAAACATAGGCCTAACCAAGAAAAAAACGTTTTTGAAATATTAAAAATAAATTGATTTTTGAACAATCAGAAATAACGTTTGGAACGTTAGCAACCCGTTCTTGAAACCTTTTTTTTAAAGCTGGGGTTCCCCGCCTTATCGCTGGCTGCCTTTCCAGTCTATATGAATTAACTCTTTTGATCCCGAACATTTGGTTACAAAAGACTACAATGTGCTGCGGTAGCCTACAACCAGAGACAGATTAACATTACTCAAAAAGTACCTACATCATCTATGGAAACCTCATTTTTATAGTCGTTGTTGTAAATAAAAACCCGCTGTTATGAGCTTTGGTACAAAATCTAGCAGAGCAACTTAATCAGAGGTCACTGAATAATCCTGATGAACAGCCCTCAGCATCCCAACTGAGAATCCGGAGATGAAAACACACACTCCGTTTTCAAAATATAGCCCATTGCCTAGGTATAATGTTATAACACTCTAATATAAAAAAATAAAGGCAACAGTGTAATGAACAGAACAAAAGCAGGAACAAGCATCATAAAATAACATTCTCACCTCAAATACGGATCCACTTTATTGCACGTGGGAAACAAAAGAGGCACAAAAGGATCCCGTTTTAAACTCGTGATCTATTACACGAGTGATGCACCGTTGTGTTTTTGTGTGTATAACCCATGGGTTGGACCAGAACCGTCAATGAAGAAGAACCAGCATCTTCTGTCCCGGTATCGAAACCCGCTCCGCTTCTGTCCTTCAACACTGTCAGTATCAGACAGTCTGAACTGGTACACGGGGTCCGTACAGAAACGAGCTCTCCAACTACAATGATAGTAATAAAAAAGATGCTGGTAATGTATTCGGTTTTTGTCTCGCTTTGGCAAGATGCAGGCGGTTTTCACGCGCACCAGGCTTGCGCTTTCGTTCTAGGGGCTGAGCGATACTGTGCCTGTCAAAAGCAGAGGAGGATCTCCAATACGAGAGCGCTTATACACTGAGACGTGGGATGCGTGTGATTAAGTCACTCGATTGGGGGATGAATGCTCAATCTATTGCATTTATGTTCGTATCCAGGCATTGGTTCAAATAGAACATTTGTCCATTCCTGCATGAGTCATTTACCACATCCATGGTTGAGACTGAGGATAGTGTCACTTTTTACGACAGTTAATGTTTTTTTGGTAACACTTTATTTTAAGGTGTCCTTGTTACAGTTATACAAGTACAGCGTAATATTAAGTAGCCTAACTACATGTACTTACTATAGGGTTAAGGTTGTACTTACTATAGGGTTAGGTTAGGATTAGGTTGAGGGTTAGTTGCATGTAATTATGCATAATTTACTGTTATTACTACGGTAAGTGCATGTAACATATGTAACAAGGACACCGTAAAATAAAGTGTTACCGCAACAACAACAAAAAACTCTTTATTGAACATTTCTACCCTTAGGCCTATTGCTTATGCGTATTGAGGATTTGTCATCACATTGGGAAACTATATCATCAAAGAGAAAAATACAGACAAATGATTCGTTTTTCACAATTATGAAAAACAAAATGTATTAAACGTCAAAAAAAATTGTCTATCAAAAACAATATTAATTAATTATACGCTAACACTTTATTTTACAGTGTCCTTGTTACATTTGTTACATGTACTTACCGTAGTAATAACAGTAAATTATGCATAATTAACCCTCAACCTAATACAACCCTAACCCTATAGACCTTATGCACCAAAGAAACAAGGGCGTTGTTGCGGTCGCTCTATGGCATCGCTGTCGAGGAGTAATTAGCTGGTGAAGTGGATTTACTTATTGTAGAGTTAACGAAAGTTATCATGAGCATTGTAATGTTTATCATAAGCATTGTAAAGCAGATGTCTTAACAAATGTCGACCGGGACATTTTTTTAACGAGACGTTCATTCATAACTACGCAAGATCGCAATTACGTTGACCTTTGTAATTACGTATTACGTAACGTCGCGAACGCGTATCACAGAATAGAGCAAGGCAAGCATTTGTGCTTATAAAACTTAAACTTTTTTATTTATTTTTTAAATGACCGATCGTGTCGCTAGATAAGACCCGTATTCATCGTCTTTATCGTTTAAAGCCCTTTGAAGCAGCACTGAAACTGTCATTTGGACATTGAACTGTTTGGGGTCCATTGAAGTCCATTATGTGGAGAAAAATCCTGGAATCTTTTCATCAAAAACCTTAATTTCTTTTCGACTGAAGAAAGAAAGACATGGACATCTTGGATGACATGGGGGTGAGTAAATAATCAGCAAAAGTTTTTTTTTTTAAGTGAACTAATCCTTTAATATTACTCAGTACTTAAATATATAATTACACTTTAACAATGACACTGTTATGGTGAGTCTCCCTGGTTCATTGTGTTTTTGGTTTAGTCCTGTGACCCAGTTTTCACCTGTCTGTCTAATTAGTCATCTCCTTCACCTGTGTCCTGTTAATTATCCAGTTTAGTTCCTTTTGTTTGCTCTATCTATTTATACCCTGTGTTCTCCCTCAGTCTTCGTCCGTTCTCGTTAATGTCTGTGGTTTTCTCCGGGTTAAAGGGTAACCAATTATATTTATGAAGAACAAAATTTATTAAACATTTGTTCCAACATTATATTATATTATATTATATTATGGCCTGGTTTCACACAAAAAGGGTTTAGATTAAGCCATGGTTAGGCCTTAGTTCAATTAGAACACTAATAGCTTTTATAAACATACCTTAGAAAAAAAATGGAGACAAAACAATGGCACTGATATATTTTAAGATTTGTCAGTGCAAGTTGCCTTTGCATTTTAGTCTGGGATTAGACTTAAGCCTTGTCTGTGAAACAGGGCATACGCCTAAATATGACAACTTAAAATACGTGTCTTGAGAGTATTGTTCATCTTTTTGGTTAAAAATCCACCTTCATTAGATGACCCCTGAATGTATGCCAGGGTGTGTAATTATGTTCACTTGTTACTGAGTATAAAATAAAATAAAACATATTGATGTTTTTTTTTTTTTAAACTGACTGATTTAAAACCAGTGTTTAAAAATAAATAAATAATTAAATAAATCGTAGTTGCTGAAACAGACCTTGTGACTCATTTCCCCATTTGACAACCCTGGTTCATGCTATAAAATCAGGTGACGAGCAGTGCTGACACAGTTTTTCCACAGGCTTGTATAAATCAACTTTGCAGAAATGGACTATGTTGAACATGCTCTCACATACACAGTTGGCAAAAAGATAATAATGCGCCACGTGATATGAAGAGGCTGTGTCAGTTACAGCACACACACACGGTGAGCAAAGGTTTGATGATTCCAGTTGCACTGGACATCATAAAATACTACAATGGCTAGTCAAAAAAATAAAAAGGCACAAACTGGGGATCCTCATTGCCACACTGCTCAAGTGTCTTTACATTTTTACAAAGGCAAAATTGATTATACTAATCTTCACTGTTACTGTTGTTTAAATTCCGTTCTATGATGATGTCTAAAAAGAATGTCTATGTCTATGTAAATGCATGTCTAATAAGAACATTCATATACACACCATGCAATGTCAGATTATTAGATTGAATTTCTAATATATGTATCTGAAGACAGATGAAAAAAAAACCTGGACACTATTCAATGCTGATGGTGAAATGAATGAACAGCTGAATGATCCTCCTTATTATGAGTAGTTATACAATTATGCAAGGTTATGCATTACAATTTCATTCATTAATGTTTAATTTGGCAGACAAAACACTTAGGAATCTTCCAGATGTTAAAAGCATTCAGTCATTGCAAGGTGGTTAAAACATATTTATGAACCTTAATGAAATTCTTTTCACTTATTCTTTTCATAATCGGCTTTGGAGTTACTCTACTTGATAATGAAGCATTGATTAGATTCTCAGATTACTAATGGCTGAAAATCCCTAATAACGGCTAAAGAAGATGAGGCTAGTGTGCCCACTAAGGGAATTGGGACAAGACCAGTGTATGTGCCAGTAAAAGCGGGTGTTTGAGGTGGTCAGGCAAAGACTAAAGCTAAAACCCAGTTGTATTGTTCCAGTGAGGATTTAGTGCTTAAGCACCATGACCATGATTAAGAAACAAGACCATCTGCTATCCTGGTCAGAATGACAGGAGCTTTTTCACATGTTCTCTCTCTCTCTCTCTCTCTCTCTCTCTCTCTCTCTCTCTCTCTCTCTCTCTCTCTCTCTCTCTCTCTCTCACGTTAATTCAACACTCATGACAAAACCTGTACACAGATGTTTAATATGGTCAAGCCTTAACCATTTACGGCCAACATTTTACTGAAGCATCTATTTTGGTGGCAATGAGAAAATTGCTTTATATTTTGTTGGAGGCACAGTATACAGCACTGACGCCTCACAGCAAGAAGGTCCCCGATTCAAGGGCTATGTAATGGGAAGGGTTGGAGAAAGATCTGGCAACCGCCCCCCGAATATCCCATTGCCAAGACTTCATGGACAAGATCTTGCGTAAGACAAGAGATGGCCATAGAATCACCAAGAGTCGGATATGTCTGATGAGAGAGAGAGAGAGAGAGAGAGAGAGAGAGAGTGTTGTGTTTGTGTATTGTCCATCTAAACATCTTGTCCACATTAAATAATTTTGGATTAGAACATTTTCCGAAATCTTCTCACCCTGTGGCACACTTACACTGTAGACAGATAGAGCTTGACAAATAAGACAGCATTTGATTTCTCAGACACACCACTAACTCTAGACACAGCAGGAGGATATAGAGGTCCCTGAGGACACAATTACACACACTGTAACACCAACACTGTCTTCTCATTAGTAACCACCCAGCAATTAGCCTTGCGATTAATGACCCCCACAGAGGCCTTGTTTAATGTTTAGATTAGAAATCAAGATATGGTTTTACATGTGTTTACAGATTTCAGTGTAATAGCGGTAGAACAAAGGTCACATGAAAATATATTTCTTAAAACTTTCTGAAAAGTAAAAAAAAAAAAAGGACAATACTTTTTCAGAAAACAAAATTTCTGTCTAGAAGTGACGAAAACTGTCCTGAAACACTGGCACATTGGTTAAATGGGGAGATTTCATAGACTTCTCGTTTTTGTATAGGCTACAGCTAGTACCACAAATACCAATCCACATAACCCTAACCGCACCATAAAAAAATTAAAAAAAGAAGAACTTTTAACTTTATTTCTAAACCTTTTTTACAAATGAGGATGTCCCCAAACAAAGTTTTGTCCAACCCAGTCTCACTGGAAAAACGTGTCGGCGACGACTTTTCTGCAAAAAAATATTACGTTGCATTTTCATAAAGCGAAGTGTCCAGTGAGTGGAGCTAAAGGAGCATTTCGTTTTATTCAAAACAGATAAAGGGGAATGTGACAACATTTTATTACACTGGCTGTTATAGGTATTGCAGAAGTTTGAAAAATAAAATGTCTAGTGAGTGGACATTTTATTATGATTGATTTATCCATGCACATCTTAATTTTTATTTATTTATTAATTTGCCCTTGTAACCTTTAATCAAAACAACTACCCCTCCTACTTGCAGCGACATCTCGTTGGATGACCAAATTATTGGAGTAACGGCGGGACAACCCGTCATTCAAATAAGATCCCAGCAATAGCAAACCACAACAGGTCAAGTCAAAGCCAAACAAAATCAAGTCCTGCCCTACATTTCTTCTTGTTTGTGAAGCTTTTTCATTCGGATATTATGCTGCCTTTGTGTGGTATTGAAAATGTCCTGTATTCCTGCTCGTCGCATTCAAGTGCTTTGTTGTCAAAATAAATAAGAATCACGGAGGACACCAGGTTTATTCATGCCTATTTATTGGGAAAATCTTATTAAAAAATTCTCCCCTCCGCCATGTTTAAAGTTTATGGCCCGCTCAACTTTGGAACTTGGGTATCAAAATTATCCCAGAGCTTTCCAGTGGTAAATATGACTTGAGAGAGCGTTTATGTCAAATTTTTAACCAGAAAATCATATTTACGGTAATTCAGATAGCACGTGAAGACAGCATAAGTCATAATAGAGAATAAAAGGCTATTGCAATTTCCGTTTCAGGCCAACTTTAAAGCTAATGCTCTATTCTGTTGAAATATTGTCCCACCTAACCCACAAAAATGAGGTACATTTTTCTTATGAGCCTATGTTTGTTGTGTCAGATTTAGCTCACTTCTGGGTATAAATTTGTCCTCAAAGTATGATAAGATGGGGACTTTGCATTTATTGTTCTGTTGCTTTTTTATCCGACAGAAAACTTTCTTCTTTTTTTTTTTTTGATTTTCATTAAGACAGTATTTTGTATTTTTAGTAGAGAGATATTTAAATGACAAATTAATATTGTTCCAAACTCGTTCCAAACTTGTATGTGGAACACACACCTTTTTTTGTGTGTGTGTGTGTTTGTTTTATCCATTTGTCATCAGGATCTATTGATGTTCTGGACCCTATTGACTTTGGACCTCATTGTATTGACAAAAGCATTCAAAATATCTTATTTTGTGTTCCACAGAAGAAAGTCATATTAGTTTGGAATAACATTAATATAAGTAAATGATGACACAATTTTCATTTTTGTTTGAACTTCCCCTGTAAGATGTTTTATTGTGGGAATCATTGGCATTTGTTCCCCAAAACAAATTACTATCACACACTTGCCTAATGTCATGAGGTGACCTTCAGTGTCTTTTATTACACTTTCTCATGTTTTGGATTTTAACTCTGAGGACTACATTACCAATGACTGTATGTTTACTTCAGTACAGCTACGTGGCATTCGCTTTAACAGTCCCACTGAGCATCAGTACTATTCACCCAGTGGGGTGTTACTCATCTAATGGAAGAGGCGTGAGCAGCCACAGTGCATCCTCCCACCCAAATCAGAGGCCGTCACCGCAACAACTGCTCACTCGACCCTGAGGCATGACTCATCACTCTTACATCACTGTGCAACAGTCTCCGTTTAGTCCTACTATCATTTACATATTCAAATGTGCACCAGGCAGTGCTTAAGGAGCATTCATTTTGAACTGCTGAATTACAGGCAAACAGGGCATAATAGTAAAAGCTATACTTGCTTATTTATGCACCTGAATAAATAATTCCACTCTCTTAAAATCTAAATACGTGGTTTGAAAGAAAAACGCATGCATGCAAAAATAAAGCAATAAAGAATCTCTCACGTTTAGCTGCCGCAGTGGGAGAATCCAGATGTGGTCTTTCCGAACTTTGTCTTACTTGTAACTGATTTCAATGGAAAGGTAACATCCAAACAACTGGTCAAAAACGTTATTTAACCCTTAACAGAACAGGAAAAAATACATTTCTAGAGAAATTAAGTTAAAATAAAAAAAATGTGTCAAAACATTTCCATTTTTACAGCTGTATACATATATATAATGATAATAATAATACGTTTTATTTATATAGCGCCTTTCAAGAACCCAAGGACACTTTAATATTGACCGTTACAAATATACAATCAGGATAACAACATGAACAGGCAGACAGACAGTGATTACATACAAAAGAAAACTAAAGTAAGGCATGCATGGATCTGGAATTTAATTATAGTGTAAATAAGTGAGTCTTCAGATCAGTTTTAAAGGTGTGGAGGGAGGAGACAGCACGGAGGTGTTGTGGGAGTTTGTTCCAAAGCTGAAATGCTGAATGCCCTATCAGTAGAAAGTTTAAACTTCGGAATTAAACTTGATCTCAGCATACAGGCATGGACATAATGTGTATTAATTCTGAACGGTAACAAGGTGCTAAATCATGACAAGTCTTGAAAACTGGGACAAGTATTTTAAAGTGAATCCGATATATAACAGGGAATCAATGCAACTGCTATAGGATGGGAGTGATGTGAGCTGATTTATTGTTCAATGTAACGACACGAGCAGCTGCATTTTGAACTAGTTGAAGGCGATTAATGGGTATTAGTTGGTAGGCCGTAGAACTAAGAGTTACAATAGTCCAGACGTGATGTTATAAAAGCATGGACAACAGTTTGAGCATCTTAGAGATTTAATGAGGGTCGCATACAGGCAATATTACAGAGATGGAAAAAACAGGACATAACAAGCTGATGGATGTGGGGTTTAAGACATAATTTGGAATCAAATAGTACCCCAAGATTGCCATCAATATAAATTGAGAATTCATGTTGGTAGGAGAAAGGGCATTTGGGCCTAACTAACAGAATTTTTTTTTTTTTCAGTATTCAGTTTTAAGAAGTTTTGAGCCATCCATGGTTTGGGATCAAATAGGTAGGATGTAATGGAGGGTGGAGAAAAAACAGAATTGGGCTGAGCAGAAAGATATATTTGTGTATCATCAGCATAACTGTGGAATTTAAGACCATAACGCCGGATGATCTCAAAGAGGAAGCACGTAGTGTTACATGTATGCTGTGTCGTGTTTCCCTGTAACCTAGTTTTCCCAATCTGTTTGATTAGTCATTTCTTTCACCTGTGTCCTGTTTATTATCTAATTAAGTTCCTTTGTTTGCTCTATGTATTTATAACCTGTGTTCTCCCTCAGTCTTTGTCCGTTCTCGTTAATGTTAGGTGTGGTTTTCTCCTGGTTACTGAGTTTTGTCATTAAAGACCATTATTATCACCCACCTTCATCTTCATGCTATTTCCGCTACCACGTAGTGTAGATCAAAAACAACAGCGGACCAAGAACAGATCCTTGAGGAACTCCACGGGAAACAGCAGCAGAATGAGATTGGAGTTTATTAATGATAATAAATTGTTGCCTGTCTGAAAGATTTGAGATTAGCCAAATGACGACCCCCTCTTGCATTGTCCCTCCCTATAGCCTCTTAAATGTATGTTCGAATATTATTAATAATAAAATGTAAGGGTTAATACGAATCAACAAATAAAAAGGCAAGCAAAGTCACTAGTAAGGGTCAGATTAAGTTAAAGGGATAGGTCACCCAAAACTAAAAATTAGCCCATGATTTACTCACCCTTGAGCTATCCTAGGTGTATGTGAATTTCTTCTTTCAGATGAATACAATCAGAGTTATATTAAAACGTGTCCTGGCTCTTCTAAGCTCTATATGGTTGTTTCTTTTTTGAAGTCCAAAAGTGCATCTATCCATCATAAAAGTGCTCCACACGGCCCCGGGGGGTTAATAAAGGCTTTCTTAAGCGAAGCGGTGCGTTTGTGTAAGAAAAATATCCATATTTTAAACTTTATAAAGTAAAATAACTAGCTTCTGGCCAAACTAACAAACTAATTAAGTCTAATTAAGTCTAGTGCAACTTATGCGAGTAATGCGATGCACTGCTGATATTTATGCGCCATGACGCACTACGCTACTTCCGACGTCACAAGTTGCATATTAGGTGCAAAACTGCGTTTGGCCATTTGGTTGGAAGCTAGAATTTTACTTTGTAAACGTGGTAAATATGAATAATTTTTATTACAAACGCATTCGCCTTGATTCAGAAGGCCTTTATTAAACCCACGGAGTCGCGTGGAGGACTTTTATGATGGATAGATGGAGGGATAGAACAGAAAACAACCATTCACTGCCATTATAAAGCTTAAAAGTTTAATATAACCCCGATTGTATTCGACTGAAAGAAAAATGTCATATAAACAATGACTTGAGGGTGAGTAAATCATGGGCTATTTTTCCTTTTTGGGTAAACTGTCGCTTTAAATTAGCTCATTAACTGCACAATTACATTTCTACATTTTCTGAAATATTCAACAGTAAAAAAAGCTATAATGACTTTAAAATTCTGATTCAGATGAAGACAGATTCCTCTCTGTTTCACATTTTATGACATTCTGTCATTTATAATGATATTTTAGGCTAGGAAATCTCCAGCCTCGCTCAGCCTGCCAAAAGATAAAAAGCCCTTCAAATATGGTGTTTCCCTGTCAGAAGAGAGCACTTATGTAATATTTCTTGACATGCCACTGTGATTAATAATGAATAATCATCCTATGAGCACACATGAAGAAAAAGTGAGAGAAGATAATATTTATTAAGAAAATTGCTATTTCCCACTTCCTGTTTCAAAAACCGTGTAGCTGGAGGTGTCTCAGCTTGCTGATTAAGGTAATTAATAGAACTGAGAGAGAAGCGGATCACACATCAGGACAAGGGTAATTAACATCGTTTGGTAAACAGAATGTTTTATTAGCGTGGGATGCACCTCGGCAAAAAGTGATTCCCCAGCAACCCAATCCACCCCGCACCAGCTCTTATCAGCTGCCAGCCATGTGTGTGTCTTTGACATGTCAGAATTATATTTAGGAAATTAGAGGGAAATCCAATTGTTTACCATCCCTATCATGGCTCAAAGTAAAGTGTGTAAAAGCACGCACAAATTAAGAATTCATGAGTACAACATGAAAATAAGTTGGAGCAAGGGCGTCATGTATCTGTTTTCTCTGAGAAAAATCAGTGACACGCACACACACACACACACGCACTTTTTGGGCCGATCAAATAAAACAAATCTGCAGCCCCTCACACACATGTGGGCTGACATGCACATGGGTGATCATCACCCTCTGTGTGCTGTGGGTACTTCTGAGCAGATAATTTGTCACTATCAAGGCCAACCGTTCCTCCTGAATCTATTTATGCATCTCTCCTTTATTCCTTTCTTTCTAAAAGACTATATCAGATTCTGATTCCATTCACATCCGTCTATCAGATTCCTTTGTGAAACACATTAGTACATTACATTGCTCTATCTCTGTCAGTTCCCACTCTTGTCTTTCCAATATCACTCTCCTCCTCACATCCACATACTTAAACGTCTCAAGCGTATCTTCTGCTTCTCTGCTTCCTTTATACCACTTATCTTCCTTCGTTCATCCTGTCTCCTTGTCCTCATTGGAAATTCTCCTCTTGTCCTCCTTAAATCCTCACACATTCCTGTCCTCTACATGTTAAGCTTTTTTCCCCCTCCACACACACCCTGGAATCATCTATTCTTCTTTTGTTAATAAGCCATTTTGCTGTTCTTGTTGTTCTCTTCATTTCCTTTCCACCTTCTCAGCTCACCCTCCTTTTATTTAGTCTATTATTTATTCTTGCACTTGAGCTAACCACTGTGCGGTGCGGTCATCATTAATGAGTCATTTGGCTGCCCAAACAGGGTCATTCAATAATATCGCAAAGATATTCTCCTCCTGAATTTAATGAATATGAATAGAAGTCCCAGTGTTACAAATTCTTCAAAGGATTCAAGCTGGCAATTCAGTTCAATTCCAGTGGCAAATCCAGAAAGTAGACTCTGTCTAATACTAGAAATCTACACTCAGGTATTTAGACCAAAGGGTTTCAAACAGTTTGATGCTAAAGACCCAGAATATAATGATCACTTTCAAAGGAACCCCCATTTCTAAAATATGAAGTCAGCTATATATACAGTAGTTTATAGAAACTAATAATATGATAAAAATAGTAAGCATAATATTATATTATATAGGCTATTATATATTATATTATATAATATAATATTAAAAGGACAACATGTTTGTTCCCAAATTAAATGATTGGCTTTTATAATAAACTAAACCCAAAAAGAGATTAAAATAAAATCTGGGAAATATTTAGGCCTACTTCAACTGAACGTGTATATTTTTTGCTCTGCTCCTAATGTGTGTGCACTTACTTAATTGGATGGGTTAAATGTGGAGGACAATCTGAGTAAAGGTCCTTTCACACTGGACGCGATTTTGACGCACGAATAATTCGCGCGATGGTTTTATTTTTTGATCAGCTGTTTGTGTAATGAGTGCTTCCACACCGAACGCGAATGTGCTGCGGCGAAAAAACGACTTTTATTTTATTCGCTTCAATGTCGATTTTTTTTTACTTTTGAGGCGATAGAAAAGGCTTCAGCCAATCACATTCAAGGAAACAAAGGTGACGCGACCGCAACAATGACGGATCTTCTGATTGCTTGTGTGTCGAGTCGTCTGTGAATGAGAATCTGAAACAAGGACTGGTGGGACGTTGTCCTCATTCGTATCGAGCCCAACCGGGTGTTTACAAGGCTTTTCAGTCCATTTGAGCCTTCAATCCGTTTACTAAGAGTGTTTATTTGATTGCATGTAAACGTAGCCCCTGATGAATATAAGAGGACAGCTCACCTTAAGCAGACTGGGCTGCTCCGGATCAATTAACATTAGTTCCCTTTAGTTTGTCTCATCAGATGCGGTGCCACTGTCTCCTCAAATTGTCCCACATACATCCGAAAATAAGTGCGGAACCGGCCATGATAAAGTTTTAGCTCCGGTAGCATACTCTCTGTTCTTTAAGATTGGGTGCACCCAAAACCTTCTTTTCTGTCTTTTAAATAAAATGAAAAGCTCGTCTTCATTGGATGATGATGGTGATGAAGAAGCTATGTCCCACGTCCCGCAAGTCATAGCATTGTCCCGCATTTTTAATTTTGTCTGCATCCTTTTATTTAATCGTCCTTTAAATTACAATTCTACAATAAATAAAAAATTAATAAGAAAACATAGAAAATGCGCAGCACAGACGTTATTGGTTCCAGCCATCACAAACAAATAAACTCCTCTCGTGGAGAGGGTGTTTTCTCTGATGAATGCTGCGTGGACAGAGACAAGGAACCGCGCAACTGTGGACCAATTAAAAAGTGAGTGAAAGTGACCTGCCATAGTAGTTACTGACATATGTAATGTCCCATAATTAATGAGAAGGCCCTATCGAAGCTGCCAGATCAGACAAACAATAAATTCAAGATGCACTGAATCCGGTAAGAACGCATTCATCTTTAGTATTTCCTAATGTATTTTATGTGCTTATTTGGAAATGTGCTATTTAGCGATTGGGATATTTTTTTTACTTACTTATTTAGATTGAATAGACATGCTGTTAAAATAAGTTTTATATTTCTATAGGTGCACAGCACCGGTCAGCGTCGTCATTAACATTTTTATAAAGCCTATAGCAATTTAAAGCATGTTAACATCACTGCAAAAATACATCTAATATAAAATCTATATTTATTCACCTAGTATAATAATAGTAAGTTATCTCCCTCGTGTCCCGCAAAATCAGGTCTGCTGTCCTGCAACAGAGCAATAGCCAGGTGGTCACCCTAGTCGGCGCGAATGTTTTGGAATGTTGAAGCTCTGAACGTCGCAAATTCGCGTCGCGGCTGATGTGAATGGTTTTGACGCGAACTATTCTCACGCGAACTATTCGCTTTTTCGTTTCGTTTTTTCGTTACGCGTCCGGTGTGAAAGGGCCTTAAGGGTTAATATAGTTGGCCTTCACAAAAAGAAAACAATAATAGGCTAATAATAATAAACTGTAGATGACACAGAAAGTTTGAAGATTGACATAACTAATTTAACTTTTATAGTGAGGAAAGTGAGGAAAAAGTGAGGAAAGTGTTTTGAATGAAACCGTACACGCGCAGTAACGTTAGCCTATGTTTTAGTCCCTCACAGGGCTCGCGCGTAAAAACTGCGAAATTAGTCTAGTGAGTTGTGTTTGGAAAGTCTGCTGGCACATTTAAGAAATAGCCTACTCGTCAGAAGAAGCGACTGGGGTAAGTTCCAGCACAGTCTGCGTCTTTCTTCTGTAATGCCTATGTCGGAACCAGGATTGTTTTTGCGGGGGGAAAAAATCCTCGTTTTTCCCCCGTAAATGTATGACGAGCAAAAGTTACAAACGGCGACTGAGGAAAGGCGAAATAAATCGATTTCATATGTTCTCGCCCTGAAAACCTTACAAGTTGTTAAGACTTGAGGTAGGCCTAACGTTACGAAGAATAATTTAGTAGGCCTATTAAGAGCTCATGGACCAAGTGTGCGCGATTAATGTGTAGATTCACAACAGCGCCATTTTAAACACCACAGGGCAGAAATATTCAATAAATATTTTAGAAATATGAATTGTTATATACAGCATACTATTTAAATGTTAATGCAACTTTGTGTATTATGCTATTGTTTAGCTGCTAAAGGGGAGACAGCTTTGAAGGTCCTGCAAGCAAACTCTGCTTCCCCCAGCCATCAGGAGAGGAGGAAAGGTCTTCAGACCCACCACAGAGGCACAGAGGTCCTTGACATGCAACCTGTAAGTTTTGCTTTAGTGTTTCTACTCCAATAAGGGTAGACGTTTGCACTGTTTGATATGCCTGATAACTATGAAAGTAATTTAGGGTTAGAATATTTAAAGCTGCAATCTCTGTTTGCAACATAAAATTATTATTTTTTGTCAATTTTTAAAGCTGCAGTCCATAACTTTTTTGTGTTCAAAATGTACAAAATGTTTATAATGAGCGAGTACATCATGAATCCATTTTCCAAATCGTGTTTTTGTCTTATCCTGAATCACTAACGGTACACCTATAATAAGTGTTTAAATTCAGATTTTAGACTGGCGGAGGTAATGTGTAAATAAATAGACATTTTGTTTGTTTTTCACATTTGGTCATATTTGGTAATGTTTGCAATAAAAAAAGTATACTTCCACAGAAAAAGTTGAACTTGCATGTCAGTTATATTGCAACTCTCTAAGTGATTGTGTGTAATCAACAGGTTGGGACCAACATGGCTGAATATTTACAAAAAGAGATGACTGGAGCATCAGGGATGTGATGAGGGGGACATGTCAGACCTTTGCCATTGTTCCAAGTTTGAACAGTTAAGCATGTCTGAATGACAAATATCAAAATATGGTATGCAGTGGAGACAGCATCTCCTACACTCTTGGAGGATATTGCCACATGATAATAGATCATATGAATTAGACTGTGCAACACCTTTGAAGTATCTCAGAGGAATAATCCATCCTTACCTGGAGGGGACAAACCAGCTTCATGTATTATTCAGTAAACATGATTCACTTTTTTCATGCTCTTTTAAAATATTAAAGTGACAAGATTAATACAAGACCACACATATCAAGCTATTACACACACACACACGCATGTCAAGCTATGACACACACAGACACACACACAACCACACAAATATATATATATATATATATATATATATATATTTATTTATTTATATATAGGTTTAAATATGCACCAAAGCCAGGATAACTGAAGGGGTTATGGGAACACAATGGTATGCAAACCATTCTCAAAAACCCATTACTTCAAAAACTGTAGTATGGTCAAGTCAAGTGCCTTGTGCATCACTATAGGCATCACTTATCAACTAACTGGAAATTGCCTCAGATCAAGATACATTTAATTCTTTGCATGCATTTGTAACAGGACAAATTATTTGTATAGACAATTTATTTCGATAGATATTTTTGAGCTCCTAACGCCACACCAACCCTAATCCTGACCACTTCTCAACAATATAAAACTCGTAACAGACAGATAAAAGTAATCACAGACAGCAAAAACTGAAATATACGGTACATATATACATATACATTATTATGGGTAGGGGTTAGGTGCTTAAACAAGTCTAAATATTGTAATGTATATATAAAATTATTGTTGCTGTTTAAATTGAAAATTATACCCCAACATATGTAATTGTAAAAAAAATGATACCCATTATATATATGTCAGGGTTGCTGCAGGTAGCTGAAGACGAGGACAAGGGCTTCAATATAATATATTTATTAAACAAACTTAAAACGTCCAAAAACAAACGAGAACAAAAGAACAGAACTCCAGGACTTCAGGGTTAACACACAACCATACATTGACGACGACCAACAAACACTGAGGGAAAACACAGGGCTTAAATGAACTGAACCAAACGAGATAATTAACTGAAAACAGGTGAAGAGAATGGGTAATCAGACAGAGAGGGAAAACTAACAGGACTGAACCAAAATCACAAAAGACAGGGGGAAAACAAGATCACAGAACGGAACAGAAAACATCAAAACGTGACAGTACCTCCCCCCTCCCCGAAGGCGCGTCCTCGCGCCGTATAACATCCAAAGGGGTGGGAGGGTGGGCATCCTGGACTCCAGGACGGTCCAGGCGGAGCAGGCTGGTCAGGGGACCAGGGCGGAGCAGGACGATGGCGTGACCAGGGCGGAGCAGGACGTGGGCGTGACCAGGGCGGAGCAGGACGTGGGCGTGACCAGGGCGGAGCAGGACGATGGCGTGACCAGGGCGGAGCAGGACGATGGCGTGACCAGGGCGGAGCAGGACGTGGGCGTGACCAGGGCGGAGCAGGACGTGGGCACGGCGGAGCTGTCGGACCCTCGGGCGTCCAGGGCGGTGGTGACCCTTCGGGCGGCCATGGCGGTGAGGACCCTTCGGGCGGCCATGGCGGTGAGGACCCTTCGGGCGGCCATGGCGGTGAGGACCCTTCGGGCGGCCATGGCGGTGAGGACCCTTCGGGCGGCCATGGCGGTGAGGACCCTTCGGGCGGCCATGGCGGTGAGGACCCTTCGGGCGGCCATGGCGGTGTGGACCCTTCGGGCGGCCATGGCGGTGTGGACCCTTCGGGCGGCCATGGTGGTGTTTTTTCAGGCCTCCGTGGGTCTTTGGCCGGCCATGGCGAAGGCGTATAGCCCCCCCCCAAAATTTTCTTGGGGAGAAGGACAGGCTCAGGAACGGGAACAGACTTGACGTCAGCGGGCTCTGGCGAAGGATCAGTGGGCTCTGGCGCAGGATCAGCGGGCTCTGGCGCAGGATCAGCGGGCTCTGGCGCAGGATCAGCGGGCTCTGGCGCAGGATCAGCGGGCTCTGGCGCAGGATCAGCGGGCTCTGGCGCAGGATCAGCGGGCTCTGGCGCAGGATCAGCGGGCTCTGGCGCAGGATCAGCGCTGGACGGGACCAGCGGTGAAGGCTCAGGGTCTGTGCTGGACGGAACCAGCGGTGAGGGCGAAGGCTCAGGATCTGTGCTGGACGGAACCAGCGGTGAGGGCGAAGGCTCAGGATCTGTGCTGGACGGAACCAGCGGTGAAGGCTCAGGATCTGTGCTGGACGGAACCAGCGGTGAAGGCTCAGGATCTGTGCTGGACGGAACCAGCGGTGAAGGCTCAGGATCCGTGCTGGACGGGACCAGCGGTGAAGGCTCAGGATCCGTGCTGGACGGGACCAGCGGTGAAGGCTCAGGATCTGTGCTGGACGGAACCAGCGGTGAAGGAAACTCTGGGCTGGACGGGACCAGCGGCGAAGGAAACTCTGGGCTGGACGGGACCAGCGGCGAAGGAAACTCTGGGCTGGGCGGGACCAGCAGCGAAGGAAGCTTTGGGCTGGACGGGACCAGCGGCGAAGGAAACTCTTGGGGCTGAGCTGATGTGCGTGCAGCCCACACACAGAATCGCTGCAGACATCACAATCAGCGCTGTGTC